>CM066330.1:261065970-261410970 GCA_033807585.1 Hydrophis major
GGAAATCCGGCTGGAGCAAGGAGATGTGAAGTCTCAGCTGACCTGCCAGATTGAACACAGATCGTTGGATGGTCCTCTCCAGCAGACCTTTGCACTTGGGAATATCCTAAGAAGTAGGTGAACCATAGGTTGCAGAGAGGGACGAGGCCATTAAGTCCAGACCTGGTAGTGGGCCCTTCATGTAGAAGGAATAGCTCCAGAAAGAATCAAATTTGAAGCCCATTAAGACCAGTCATGCTTTCTCATCCTAAGTTCCCTCACAGGGCTGTGATTGTGGAGAACAAGTTTTTAGAGAAACCTTCTACCATGTATTCTCTAAAATACAACCTACCCCCAAAATAAGTCCTATTCCAATTTTCAAGCCTGTGCCTAATATAAGCCCTACTCCCCAAAATAACCCCCAATGAAGTCCCATCCACCATCTGATTGTATGAGGTGGGATGAAGTACATGCATAAAAATCAAGCTAGGATGGGGGTAGAGGGGGTGGAGCTGGCCCACTTGCCCTGCAACCAGTTTATCTTAGGACTGCCACAGTCAGGCCCCAACACCTGTCTCTTTGCTACCTGACTTCTTCTGCGGCTGCTTCTGACTGCTTGTGGCTGGCTGACATGTGGTGCATCATGCCAGTGCCACTGCTCACAGGAGGATATTGTGTGGCATGTTGCTCCAGTGCCACCTCTCATGTGTACACTGGCACAATACACCATGCAGCCTCCTGCCATGAGCAGTTGAACCGGTATGATGAGCCATCTCATGAGCAGTGGCACTGGCACAATGGGCCATGTGGCACCCTGTCATGTGGCACCACCAGCACAATAAGCCAGGTGGCCTCATACCATGAGCAGCTGTGAGAGGCTGCACAAGACATCTGGCAGCATCATGACAGGTGTCAGGGTGTAGAAGGCTACAATGCTCCTAAGGTAAGTGTGTAAGACATCCCCTGAAAATAAGACCTGGTGCTTATTTTGGGTCCCAAAAGAAACTAAGACCCAGTCTTCTTTTCTGGGAAATGTGGTACGTCTGACTCTTTCCCCAAGGACTTGGGTCAACTTGTGTAGAGTTTCAAATTGGTGAGATTGTCAACTAAAAAAAATACTCCTTTGGTCTTTTAGTTGCCAACAGAAAGGGAGTGGGGAAAGCAGTGCATTCCTTAAATACCTCAGATAATCGTGTTGGCAGCCCAAAGCTGTTGGTGTGCAAGAATATTATTGCAGAGCATGATTGATGACTCTTGGCTATGGATGCGTCCTATTAGAGAATATACATACAGGGTCAAAGGGGGAAATGAATGATGTATTTTAGTGTTGGCTGCATCCAGCTAACGTCAACATGACCACTCCTAATAAATCTTTTTTTTTACTCTGAGAGATGTGGCTAGAGACTTATGATTTGAATGGGGGTGGATATGTTGGAGCCCTGACAGAGATATATTTTAATCCTACTTGTCCTGGAATTATTTCCCCCAATGCAACAATGAGTGAACAGAATCACTTGGAACTTCCACCCCATTCTGCGTGCAGGAACCAGGAATCTGAAACTCTTTCACTGACCTCTTTGGCTTTCTTTGCTCAGTTCCTCCCAAGGTGCATCTTGAGATCAACCCACCTTCTCCCGTCCAGATGAACACCTCGGTGACAGTCACTTGCAACGCAGAAAGCTTTTATCCAGAAGATGCAAAAGTGGAGTTGTTTGCCAAGGATGCCCAAGCCAGAAAAGGAAAGTTTGGCATGAAGACCTCGAATCCCGACGGGACCTTTTCCCTCAACAGCAGCCTCGAGATGATGGCCACCGAAGACAGGAATTTCTCCACGTTCCTTTGCCTGGTCCAGCAGGATTCCCAGTCTCTGGTCTACGATACCATCACGCCCTTCATTACGGAACAACTTCAACAAAGTAAATGTCTTTTGTTTTCTCCTGAGGATTTGCTGATTTACGCTTTGCAGCTTTTCCCTTTGTTTTTCAGATCGTTTTTTTAAAGATTAGATTGCATTACTCCTTGATAGATCATGATTTAAAGCATTGGTCGCCAACCAGTGGGCCGGGAACCACTGGTGGTTCGCGAGAAAATTGTGGTGGTCCGCAGAGAAATGTCACCCCCAAAGTGATTAATCCAGGCTGTGTGGGAACAGAAGGCTGCACTGCCCACATGGCCCGCAGGAACACAAGGCTTGTGTCGCTTCCATTGCGAACAACACGAGGGAGTGAGGGGGGAAGGGCAGAAGGGGGGAACTTCCCCCACTCACCCCATGCGCCTCACCTGGCCACTGGGCTGCTTCTTTCCACTTCTTTCTTCTTCTACTTTTGGCTGCATGCAAGGAAAGCAGCAAAAGTCTTTCTTTCTCTCCTCCAAACTCCACCAGATTTGAGTCTTTGGGACCCTGCAAGGCCTCCTGCTCCAAGAGGCTGCGCTGGCATGAAAGTCTCACAAAGTTTCATTTCTGGCAGAGTTTTTGACTGCTTCTGCTGCTTTCCTTGCATGAAGACAAAGGTCTCTCTCTCTCTCTCTCTCTTCCCCCCCCCCCCCCAAGAACAGAGCTGGAGACAGTATCCTGCGATCCCAAATAAAGATTGATCAATCGGTAGGAAAACAGGGTGGGGAATTTTCAGACTTTTGAGGGGGATTTTCCCAGGGTCTCTGGTCCCTGAGTTTGGTGGTCCCTGAGGTCCAAAAGGTTGGCAATCCCTGATTTAAAGGGTCTTTCTTTCATATACTTAAGTTTTAAGATATCAGATCTTAAGAGGCAAGGGCTTGTCATATATGAAGCCCCTTCCCAGAATATTTTGTGCTCTGTGTTGAATTTTCTCTTCATAACAAAGTCCTGTCAATGCACCAGACTGCAACCCCATTGAAGAATTAAGATATTGGAGAAGAGTAGAGATCTTGTCCATTGAACCATTTTGGAGCAAGGTTGGA
The DNA here is from genome assembly GCA_033807585.1 of Hydrophis major. NCBI lineage: Eukaryota > Metazoa > Chordata > Lepidosauria > Squamata > Elapidae > Hydrophis > Hydrophis major. The sequence continues at coordinate 261,068,887 of CM066330.1, forward strand.
GTTATAAAAATAGAAGAAAGGGAGAGAGAGAAAGAAGTGTGAATTTTTTGGAAGAAAATTATGGATTTAGAAAGAATTAATATTCATTCTAAGTAGTGAAGACACCCTAGTGTTTATAAATACCAATCTTTTCTTTAAAAAAAAATCAACTATCATTTCTTTTCCTTCTGCAATGTAGGCAAAATTTGGTTTTGGATGGGATGAGGACACGGCCAATAAAGAATTCTATCTATCTATCTATCTATCTATCTATCTATCTATCTATCCATCTATCTATCTATCTATCTATCTATCATCTATCTAATCGATCATCTATCTATCTATCTATCTATCTATCTATCTATCTATCTATCTCTATCATCTATCTATCTAACTATCATCTATCTATCATCTATCTACGTATCATCTATCTATCATCTGTCTACTGGTTATCTGTCTATCTATTCATCTATCAACTATTTATCATCTATCTATCATTATCTATCATCTATCTGTCTATCATCTATCATCTATCTATCATCTATCCATCATCTATCTATCTATCTATCTATCTATCTATCTCTATCATCTATCTATCTACCTATCATCTATCTATCATCTATCTACTGGTTATCTATCTATCTATTCATCTATCAACTATTTATCATCTATCTATCTATCATCTATCGATCTATCATCTATCGATCTATCATCAGTCTATCATCCATCTATCTATCAGAATGCAGTATTGTAGGCTAACTCTGTTCACTGACAGCAGTTCAATCTTGACCAGTTCAAGGTTGACTCAGCCTTTCATCCTTCTGAAGTCACTCAAATGTGGACCCAGATAGTTAGGGACAATATGCTGACTCTGTCAACCACTTAGAGAGGGCTGTAAATCACTGTGAAGCGGTATAGAAGTCTAACTGCTATTACTATCTATAGGCTGATCTGATGCAGTGGAGTTGATAAAACAGATAGAGGAGTGAAAAGTGTCTGCCATCTTCATGGGCTTTTTTTTATTATTATTATTGTACTGGGATGAAACCCTCAATGCAAATCTGGGATATGTATGATGGAGCAAGGCTTTTTTTTCTTATTTGATTTTATTCATAAAACTTATTGGCCGCCCATCTTACACAAGCTAAGATTATGACTAAATCAAAACAATCTACTGTTTTTTTGCCTCCCCAGACTCACCGCAACTATCCATTCTTGTTCTCTGCATGGCGCTTTTCCTGAGCAAAGTAGTCATCCTTTCCATCTCTTCCTTTCTCTTAATAAAGAAGATTAGACGCAACAGTCAGAACTGAAGAAGCTTCTTGGATGAGAAGCGAAACATCTTCAAGGAAAAACTGGAAAGTCTAGTCACCTTTTGAAACAAAACAGCTTTGGGACAGCCATGACCTGAATGGCTGAGAATCTCCCATAGACGTTGGATGCAACAATGAAAAAATATTGTTCCAGAAAGCACCAGAAAGTCCAACAATCTGGAAGCTCAAGTTAGGAATTCCTGTTCTCAACAGATTTTCAGGATGAGGAACGATATGGTTAATGAATCGATAATAATGTTATTAAAATGGTTCATTTTCTCAAATGTATAACATTTATAAAATGCTTATAAAATCAACGTGGAGATTTTTTTTTAAAAAAAAAAAAATCAACCTCGTATTGTTTTGCCATGTCCGTGACTAAAATGAATCTATCTTAAAATGGAAATGCTGATTGTCCCAAGGGTGCTTTTTTTTTTTGAAGATGTTTCACTTCTCATTTGAAAAGCTTCTTCAATTCTGACTGAACTGAAGAAGCTTCTTGGATGAGAAGTGAAACGTCTTCAAGGAAAAACAAAATCCAGTCCAGTGGTGGTATTCAGCCGGTTCGTACTGGTTCACATGAACAGGTAGCAAGAACTTGGCATGGGTTGTTGAACCGGTAATAAGTTCTGGTTGGCCATGACCCCAACCTAGTCACCCAGTTGCTGCTGGCTCACTTGCCCAACTTGTGTGATGTTCAGTCACCCTGCCTGCCCGATGCTCACCCCTTAAGGTATTTCTTTTTTTCCCGTCATATGATCTGCTGTGCTGGGATTCCCCTTGCTGAAGCCCAGGAAAGCAAATAATGGAGGGATGGACTCAGCCCCCCCCCCTCAATTTTTTGCTTTCCTGAACTCCAGGGGAGCCTTCTCTGAGAAAACCCCCTCCTCCCCAGAGGGTCCTCTGAGGCCCAGAAGGCCCCCAAAAATGAATGGAGGGAGTGGCTGCAAAGAAAGCAAAAAATAAACCACACCCACCCAGTCACATGGACACATTGAGCCACACCCACCAAGCCACACCTACAGAACCAGTAGTAAAAAAAAAATAAATCCCACCACTGATCCAGTCACCTTTTTCAAAAAGCACCTTGGGGACAACCATGTTCTGGATGACTGAGAATCTACAGGGGTCCCCAAACTTGGCAACTTCAAGACTTTTGGACTTCAACTCCCAGAATTCCTCAGCCAGATATGCTGGCTGGAGAATTCTGGGAGTTGAAGTCCACAAGTCTTAAAGTTGCCAAGTTTGGAGACCTCTGGTATACATAGATATAAATGCTGATTGGTTATTTTTTTAAAAAGAAACAAACAAGAAAGTGAAAGTAGCTGTTCTTTCAACACGCATTTAAATGATTAGGAAAGAAATAAAAAGTATTTGTTTACAGAGGTTATAAAGGACCAAACAGAAAAGTCATTTAATTTCGAGCTGTAGATATATGTTTTTGAAATATGAAGAAGTGATACAGAATGTTAAATATCCAGGTTCCATACTTGTGTCTGTATAGATGGGGAATGTTTGCTGGGAATTATATCATTCAATACATTTATGGATAGAAAGAAAGATAGAGTGTCACTTGATCTCCATGATATAAAAAAGATGTTGAGACTCTAGAAAGAGTGCAGAGAAGAGCAACAAAGATTATTAGGGGCTGGAGGATAAAACATATAAAGAATAGTTGCTGGAACTGGGTATGTCTAGTCTAATAGAAAGAAGGACTAGGGGTGATATGATAGCAGTCTTCCAATATTTGAGGGGCTGCCCCAAAGAAGAGGGAGTCAAGCTATTCTCCAAAGCACCAGAAAGCAAGACAAGAAACAACGGATGGAAACTAACTAAGGAAAGAAGCAACCTGGAATGAAGGAGGGATTTCCTAATAGTGGAACAGCTTGCCTTCAGAAATCATGGATGCTCCATCATTGAAGGTTTTTAAGAAGAGATTGGACAACTATTTGTCTGAAATTTTACAGGGTCTCCTGTTTGAGCAGGGGGTTGGACTAGAAGACCTCCAAGGTCCCTTCCAACACTGTTATTCTGTTATCCCAGATGGTGCAATTGGAACAAGAATGCCAAGTAAATCCACAACTCTCAAGAGGCCAGGCTGGGGCTTTTTCTCCTTGGATACTAACAAGATCGAGAATTCTTTGAGAAGAAATGATATGATAGACATCTCAGTAAAGAAAAAATTAATATGTCAAGATTTCCTTCAGGTTAATCTACAACAGGGATATCAAATATAATTTCCTTGAGGGCCGCATCAGGGTTGTGTTTGACCTTGGGGGGGGGGCATGGCAAACTCAACATCCCTCCTGTCGGGGACACCTGTGGAGGCCCAAGCCCTCTGCCAGCCAAAACAGGCTCCTAAGCTCCATTTCAGCTGCAACGGCCTCCTGCAACCCTCAGCCAGTGAAACTCAAGCTCCACATTAGCATTCCAGAAAACCTCCACTCCAACAAATAACTCCGATCCAGACATCATCCTCTCCAAGGTTCTTTTTATTAGAGTAGTAAACTGGCATGTCTGGGAAATCCCAGATCTGAAAGTTGCGGGTTTCCTTGCGACAAGTAAAAAATTACAAATTGTTTGAATTTGAACTTTTGTTTTGTTAACTCCTCTAACCATGCTCAGATTTTGAGCCAATACTTTCATGCTTAGGGACACACCCACCACATGTGAAAATTCGTTCCCTGGCTAGGGTTGCATTTCCAACATTTGGATGACAGGTTGGGGAACATTTTGGCCAGTCTCGCTGGTGGAAGTTGCCACCGATAAAACATCTTATAAATATTCTACTTATAGGAGACCGATAGCATTAATTTGTAGTTTGTTTGCCATAATTGTCCCCATTGGTCCAAATCGATGGTATAACCAAAATTTTTGGCCCACGTTATCGTGTCTCTTTAACCTTCTCCTCCTCCATTTTGAATTCCAGTAGGTGGTTATATACTTTAGTAATCGTCTTTTTTTCACCTCCCTGTAATATTTTGTCTAATTTCTGAAAGGTGGTATTAAATCCAAATTGTTCCTTGTCTTTTTTGTATCTTGTTTGAATGTAAGCCCGCCAACCTATCTCAATCTGAAAGTTCCAGGTTTCCTTGTAACCATTAAAAAATTACATATCCACCCCCTGCACTCTTCACTGCATCACATGCCCCAATCGCCCTCCATCCCAACTTGAGATGTCTTCTCACCTAGGTGCAGAAATAACATGACCTTGACTTAGAAGAAGAATGCTATTATGTCTAATCACAAACACTCCAAGAAATTCCCCCCCTCCCATTATTTTCCCAGGCTCCAAAATTTGGCAGTGTGGAAGCGTCTGGTGCTAATATGGCTTCCAAAGCTGACACTCCATTTTCACTGGCCAAGGGTTGCAGGAGGCCATGCCAGTCGAAAATGGAGCTCGGGAGTTGATTTTTGCTGGCAAAAGCACCATGGACCAGTCCTTTGCTGTTTCCAGGGCCCTCCCCTGGGCCAGATCTAAGTACCCCATGGGCTGAATCCTGGCCCTGAGCCTTGAGTTTGACACCCCTGATCTACAACGTCTAACAGAACAACTCTGGGACATTTTTTTTCATGGATATAAATAAACCTGAGGACTTCTTGAAGAAAAGAGACTTGGATAGACACCCTTGAGAAGAAAAAGATTTCATTCTATGAAGAGAAACTGGAGGGAATGTCCTAAATTTTTGGTTAGGATGGATTTTTATGATATGTGTATTGAAAGAAAGGTAGTCTTGTACAGTATTCTTTCTAGAGTCTCAACATCTTTTTTATAATGTGATGACCAAAATTGGATGCAGTACTCTAGGTGTGGTCTTACTAAGGCTTTATAGAGTGGTATTAGTACCTCACTTGATCTTGATTGTATCCCTCTGTTAATGCAACTAAGGATTGCATTAGTTTTTTTGGTGGCTGCTGCACACTGCTGGCTCCTATTTAGCTGGTTGTCCACTAAGACTCCAAGATCCCTCTCATAGTTACTGCTCTTGAGCCTGGTTTCACCCAGTCTATATGTGTACTTTTGATTTTTCTTGCCTAAGTGTAGGACTTTACTTTTCTCTACATAGAATTTCATTTTGTTGGATAGGGCCCAGGGTTCTAGTCTGTTAAGATCCATCTGGATCTTGAGCCTATCTTCTTGGGTGTTAGCTATTCCTGCCAGCTTAGTATAATCTGCAATTTTGGAAAGTTCCCCTTCTATTCCCTCATCTAAGTCGTTAATGAAGATATTGAAGAGTCCTGGGCCTAAGATGGAACCTTGTGGCACCCCACTGCTTACTTCCCTCCATGTAGACTTAGACCCATTAAGGACTACTCGTTGAGTACAGTTTGTCAGCCAGTTGAGAGTCCATCTAGTGGTGGTGCTCTCTATTCCACTTTTTTCTAGCTTATTAAGAAGTAGGTTGGACCAACTATTTCCTTGATTTTTCTCTTGTTATTTATATGTTGAAAGAAACTTTTTTGATTATCTTTGACTTTTGTTACAAGTCTTTGTTCATTCTGAGCCTTTGCTTTCCTGACTTCAACTTTGCAGATTCTGGCTATCTGCTGATATTCTGCCTTAGTTGTATGTCCTTCTTTCCATTTTTTGTACTTGTCCTTTTTTTCTTTCAATTTGCTAAAGAGATCTTTGTGCAGCCCCGCTGGTTTCTTCTTGGATTTCTTGTTTTTCTTTCTCAGTGTTATTGTGCTGGCCTGGGCTTCTAGGATCATACTTTTCAGAGTTTCCCAAGATTCTTGGGTTGTTTTCCCCTTCAGGATTTTCATCCATGGAATCTTTCCCAAGTTCTCTCTGAGTTTATTAAAATCAGCTCTTTGAAAATCCAAGAGTCTCAGACTTCTGGTGATGATGTGAGGACGAACAGAGGTGTAGAAGCCCATCTCCAGTCCTTCTCAATCCTTTTTGCTGTTTGGCGTGACCCTTCGGGGTGCACGGTTCCCTTCTTTTGATGCTCTTGGTCTTCTTGGGATTCTGGTTCTGATTCGTCTTCGCTAGTTTGCTCTTCAGAGCCTACCACTCTTTCATAGAAATCTTGGTCTTTTTTGAAAGAGTCTACTTTAATTTCCCTTTCCCCCCAAGTAATTAACATCCCTTCTGGGACAAGCCATTTAAACATAATACATTTTTGATTTAATTGAGCCACCAGCGATTTATCATCTCATCTTGCTTCTCTAACCCTTCTTGGTATTTGTTTAAGAACTGAGATTTCTTTATCTTTATACTTGATTGTTTCTCGATATTTTATATATAATGTCCCGGACCTTCTTGCAAAACGTACATGCACTTCTCTTGGGCATTTGTATCATCTTGCGTAATGAGTACATACACTGTAGACTTCATCCAACTCTTTCAAAATCTCATCTTTGTCTTTTTCCAGTACCTCTGCCAAAATTTCCACCATCACCTGATCTAGGTCTTCTTCTTTTGATTCCACTATATACACCAGGGAATCTTCCATTTCCTTACTCACAATCTTTAAATCTTTATCCACTCTTTCCAATTTATTTTCAGTTTGTTCTGTCCTTTTCTCTACTTCTTTTATTGTCAATTCGTTTCTCTCCAATGCTTGCTGTAATGTCCAATTTTTTCATCTAATTTAGAAATATCTACTTTCATTTCTGCTTTTAATTTCCCCATCTCTTCTTTTAGTTCATTTATATCTGCTCTCGTCTCTGTATGATTTTTGAGCATTATTTCTTGTAGCTTTGACATAGAATCTTGTAGAGTAAGCAATGTCGAATGGATATTGGCATTTGTAATAGAAGGTTGTTTCTCTGATGTTAATGATTCCTCAATTGTCTTCTGTGACGTCGGTGAGGGTATTGCCATTGGAGTTGTTAATATTGTCTTCTTTCCGGCTTTGAGCATTGTAGTAGTTATGGAAGTCATTTCTCTTAGGAATTGTTTCTGTTTTTGTTATATTAATTATGTTGTCCCAAATTAGCATTCACTGTTAAATAATATATCGTAAATTGACTGGTAAACTAATTAACAAATCTGTCTATCTATCTCTTAATTTCCTAAATTCTTTAATATATTCAACAAACTTATAAGTGCAAATTCTATCCAATATAATATAAAATTAAAATTTTAAATTCTAAAATATTTGGGACACAGGACTCACTAATGTTAAGTTCTGCGCATGGGCACAAGGAGCGGAGACGAGACCGTGACAGTGAACTTCAACTCTTTATTAGGCATACTGAACAGAGCAAAACCCTAGGGCAGCAGCAGCCCTTATATAGGGTTGGCTGCTGACCTATTAGCCAATGAGAAACATGAAAGTGTTAAACCTTGAACCAATGAGAGTTGGCCCATTAACAGCCAATCAGATGTCCCAGAAAGGATCAATCCGATATCGCTATTATCGGCCAATCAGAAGTGCAGGATTAGAACCCTGCTTTTTCTTAAGGTAGTTAAAACTTTATTAAACGTCTTTATTAGTTCATAACACCCCTTCCCCCTAGGTTCCGTTTGAGGGGTGCAGTGACGTAATCCCGTAGATATGCAGGTTGTTTTAACTGTCTATTAGATTTGCGCTGTCCCACCGGTTCCTGTCTGTAGTCCGGTTTTGGTGGAACGTTTTTTTATCTATCTGGTACAGGCAGTTCCACATCCTCACTGGATGACTCAGTGCCGCTAATTCTGTCGTGGTTGTCCTCCGATCTCTGTGGGCTCACCTCCATTGAGGTATTCCTCCATGGCGAGGCCAACCCTCTCCCTGATTCTTCTTCATGTAACGCGCCCGGCTGCTGACTTCCTTCACTTCCGCTTTCCACCATCTCGAATTCAGCTTCTTCGATATCCCCTCCCCCCTCAGTTTGGGAGTCACAGGAGTCGTGGGAACTGGGTTGTAGCCTAGAGCGAAGTTGATCTATATGGCATTTCTATATTTTTCCTTCCCATGTTTGCACACGGCACGATCTGGGCCCGGTGGTTTGAGTTACAGTTGCTTCGACCCATAATGGTTCACTGGAAAGGTTTTTAGCGAAGACTAAGTCACCTACCATGAACTCGCGGCATTTTCCGCTAGATCCACAGGGTTTCTCTGGCGCGTAGGACGGGTGGAGCCGGTCAAGGTGGGAACGGAGCTTGCGTCCCATCAACAGTTCAGCTGGAGTCTTGTTGGTGATGCTGTGCGGGGTGATGTGTTGAAGTCGGAGTATTCTGTTTAGTTTGTCGTCAATGTCCCCATAGTCCATTTTGTGGAGAGTTTTTTTAACAAATTGGACCATGCGCTCGGCCCTGCCATTGGCCGCAGGGTGCGCTGGCGAGATTAGCGCATGGTAGATACCGCCAGGGCGGTGAACTGGGGTCTGTTGTCGGAGACCAGAACATCTGGCAGCCCATGCGTTGCGAATAACCTATTCAATTTGCAGATGACTGAATCGGTTGTAGTAGTCTTCATCCTGTGGATCTCAAGCCAGTTGGAATAGGCATCCACTGTTAGGAGGAACGTATGTCCCTTAGTAGGTCCCGCAAAGTCAACGTGGATGCAGGACCACGCCCCCTGGGGGGGGTCCCACTCCGTTGGAGTTGCTCTCATTCGGGCACTGCTGACTTCTTGGCACTTTAGACAAGTCTTTACCCAGGCTTCGATCTGCTTATCGATGCCCGGCCACCACGCGTAGCTTCGTGCGAGCGCTTTCATACGCATGATGCCGGGGTGACCGTCATGCAATGTTTTCAAAGCTGCTCGTTTTAGCCACTCTGGGACGATGACTCTGTCTCCTCATAGGATGCAGCCTTTTTGCGAGAAAAGTTCTGTTTGCCGGTTTCTGGAAGGGGTGAAGTCATCAGGGGTTTGTCCTACTGGCCATCCTCGTTCGACCCAGCTGAGGACTCGCGCCAGGACAGGATCTCGTTTCATTTCGATAGCGATGTCTCTGGCTGTTAGCGGCAGTGAATGTAGTGTTTCAATCTGGAGTGTTGTAAGGATTGGAGCTGGGTCGTCGACGGTTTCCAGAAGTGGGGCACGGCTCAATGCATCAGCGTGGGGAATGGCTTTCCCCGGGCGGTGTTGTAATTTATAGTTGTACGCAGCTAAGAACTCTGACCATTTAGTCATTCTAAGTGACAATATATAGGGGGTTGGCTTGTCTCCTGCTATAATCCCCAGCAAAGGTTTGTGATCGGTAATAATAGTAAAAACTCATCCATATACATATTCATGAAACCGTTTCACAGCGGATACAACAGCAAGAGCCTCTTTGTCAATTTGGCTATAGTTACGTTCAGCCTTCGATAAGGTCCTTGAAAAATAGGCAATAGGGGCCTCACTACCATTTGGTAACAGATGACTCAAAATGGCTCCTACTCCAAACGGTGACATGTCACATGTGATTGTTAAAGGCAAAGTCTCATTATACTGCATTAAAACAGCATCGGAGGTTAGTAAGTTTTTCACTTGTTGGAATGCGTGCTCCTCTCAGTGTCCCCAGACCCAGGTGGCTTTTTTGTCGAGAAGTCTATGTAGGGGCTCAGCTATGGTCGCTTTCTGGGGCAAGAAAATGTTGTAAAAGTTAATGAGCCCCAGGAAAGCTTGGAGGTCTGTCCTATTCCTGGGTCTTGGGGCATTTTTTATTGCTTTTAGTTTGCTATTAGTGGGGTGAATGCCTTGCTTATCGATTAGGTACCCCAGGAACTCTACTTTATCTGTACACAGTTGACATTTATTTTTTTTAACCTTTAGGCCGGAGTCTTTAAATTTCTGGAGAACCATTTTAAGACGCCTTTCTAGTATTTCTCTATTTGGGGCCGCAATTAAAATGTCATCAAAGTATGGCACGACCCCCTTGATCCCTTGCAAGAGTCTTTCCATCAGAGTTTGAAAAATCCCTGGGGCTAAGCTCACTCCAAATTGGAGTCGGTTGCATTTAAAGGTGCCTCGGTGTGTAACGATCATCTGTGCTTCCACGGTTTTTTTATCTACAGGCAGTTGTTGGTACGCCTGTGCTAAATCCAATTTAGCGAAGACTTTTCTGCCCCCCAGGGAATGGAGAAGGTGTTGCACAACCGGCACCAGGTAAGCGTTCTGTTGAAGGGCGTGATTAAGGGTGGCCCGGTAGTCCCCACAAATCCTTAACGATCCATCCGGTTTGATGGGTGTTACAATTGGGGTTTCCCAACAGGCGTGGTCAGTTGGTTCTAAAACACCCTGGGCCATTAATTTATCGAGCTGCTCGTTGATCTTTGGTTTTAGGGCAAAAGGTACCCGACGAGGCTTAAGGCGGATGGGGGCTACTTCAGGGTTAAGGTTAAATGATATCGGGGTCCCCTTGTACTCGCCTAGTTTGTCTGCAAAGATGTCCTGGAATTCCTGGACAAGGGCCTCCTCCCAGTCGTTGCCTCTGGTTTAGTGAATGCCGGCTACCTCGATCCCGAGTGGGGCGAACCATTGAAGGCCTAGCAAACTAGGCCAGTCACGGTCGACGACGGTCAGCGGTAACGATGCAGTACGATTTTTGAATGATACTTTGACTTGGCTGGAGCCGACGACCGGTATTCAGTTCCCCTGGTAATCTTTGAGTATAATTCTTTGGGCTCTGAGGTCTTGACGCCGGACGGCAGGGATCAATTGTTTAAGGGTCTTCCAGGAAACCATCGAGAGGGACGATCCTGAGTTGACTTCCATCACACAAGGTTGGTTTTCGATGGCGACCCTCACTCGGATCTTCTTTGCATCTAACAATGAAGCGTGACCAATTGTAATGGTTTGGTGTGCCTCTTCCTGTCTCATTGAAGTGGCCAGTGTTTTATTTCTGTAGGAGTGGTTGTTCCATTGGTGGTTCAAATGTTCCCGACTCAAAGGACGATTCCCTGTGGTCTGGCAGTAGTTTTTTTCCCTCTGAATTGGGCTGGATCCTTGCTTGCTTCTACAGACCTTCCCGATATGGCCTCTTTTCCCACAAGAATGGCAGAGCACGTTGAGGAATTTGCAGTCTGATCGCGGGTGGTTTGCCCCACAACCCGCGCATTGGTGCGGTAGTCTTCGATTCAGCTGGTTGCGTTGGTCGCGTTTGGACCAGAGCCGGTTTACCTACTCCTCATCACTTTCTGATGGTGATTCGAGGTCCTTGTGGTGGGTCGCTGTTGTGTGCCTCTCTAGGTGAGGTGAGGTATCACTGACGAGTTGACGGAGCCATGCATTGTTGTGGCGCATTCGGGCGGCCGACTTCCTGGTTGCTTCTGCTGCAGTAGCATCTTTGATGGCATCGGCAAGATCGATGTCCCCTTTGGCCATGATCTTGCTCTGCGCCATTGGGTCATCTAATCCCAGAACTATTCGGTCTCTCAGAGTTTCTTCGAGGTCTGCAAACCCACAGAGGCCTCCCAGGTTCCAGAAGTCTGCAATGAAATCCACGATGCTCTCTCCTTTCTGTTGGTCCTCTGGTAAAACTCATGTCTTCGGACAAGCGTTGGTATGGCGGATGCATAATGGGCCCGTAGAAGGGGCGCGATGACATCCCAGTCCATGGATTTCACCTCAGCCAGTTTCGCTAGTGCCTTGGCCATCTTAAAGACGGCAGGCCCGCAACGGGTCAGGAACACTGCTCGCTTTTTTCCCATAATTGCATCCTTCAAGTTGTTGATCTCCAGAAACATCTGGAACCGGTCTATGTAGGAGTCCCAGTCTTCTTGTGCTGGGTCAAATGGAGCGGGTGGTATGGCGCCGCTGGACATGGTTCCCGTTGTCGATGCGCCTTCAGCCACGTGCTCTGTTTGGTGCTCTGTAGTGCTCAGTCAGCTCTGATGTCTCCGCATCCCACCCTCGTCGCCAGTGTTAAGTTCTGCGCATGGGCGCAAGGAGCGGAGATGAGACAGTGACAGTGAACTTCAACTCTTTATTAGGCATACTGAACAGAGCAAAACCCTAGGGCAGCAGCAGCCCTTATATAGGGTTGGCTGCTGACCTATTAGCCAATGAGAAACATGGAAGTGTTAAACCCTTGAACCAATGAGAGTTGGCCCGTTAACAGCCAATCAGATGTCCCAGAAAGGACCAATCCGATATCGCTATTATTGGCCAATCAGAAGTGCAGGATTAGAACCCTGCTTTTTCTTAAGGTTGTTAAAACTTTATTAAACGCCTTTATTAGTTCATAACAACTAAACAAAAATATTTCCACAGACATCTGATTAGAGATTCGTTGATATACAATTGAATCAAGGTCAAAAAGAAATACTATATAAAAATCCCAATTTGGCTATCTACAATGGAAGCGACGATCCACCCAAATAATTTAGACCTGATCAAAATGTTAAAATATAAGGACTTATTGGGTACAAATGGAAATTTAAAACAATACAGGAACTCCAAGAACAAGGGCTACGAGTAGACTGGTGGGCTTATCTCCAAATACAAAGTCAGTATAAAAAGGATGTAAAGGAGTATGGAATATATTTAAAACCTCAACAATGAGACAAAATTTTATTAGGCCCAGATAAAAAAAATATTATCAAAATTTACAAGCATCTCCTAGACGTAGAATTAGAAGAAGAAGTAGTGAAAGGATGCATGATCGCATGGGGTCAAAATATTGATCATAACATAAAGTTATCAGACTGGGAGACTGTATGGAATAGAAATCACAAACTAACAAAATCAGCAACATACAAAGAAAATGCATATAAAATGTTCTATAGGTGGTACTTACCCCCTTTGAGATTAGCGAAAATGTATCTTAAAATGAGTTCTATATGTTGGAAATGTAAAAAGAAAGAGGAAACATATTATCATATGTGGTGGTCCTGCCCAGAGGCTCAAAAATACTGGCTCAAAATCCAAAACTGGCTACAGGAAATCACCAATGAACAATTAGATCTAGAACCAGAACTCTTCCTATTGGGGATCTTCAAAAAAAAAAACATGTAAAGAGTACAAAATACTTATTATTACACATATTGACTGCTGCCAGGATCACCTTTGCCCAGTGATGGAAACAGCCATACACACCTGTAAATGAACTGGTTATACAAAAAGTTATGAATTGTGCTGAAATGGATAAACTAACGCTGAGTTTAAAAGATAAGGAAGCTTCAATATTTTATAAGGTATGGGAACCATGGTATAGCTGGATAGATCGGAGACAGATTAAGGATGAGTAATTATTAAATATAGAATATAGATAGAATAAGAATATAATTATGCACAAATTAATATTTGTAAATATTGCACAAATGATTGTTATATGATAAGCACCACAAACAGCTGTTATTGAATGATATTTTTATGCTTTTTATGTAATAAAAATTCAATAAAGTTTATTTTTAAAATCCAATAACTCTGATGTCATTATGTTCTATTGCTTGTGTTTGTGTTATGTTGAATTCTAGTATGACATGGTCACTCTCACCCAAGATTCCTGCAGTTTCAACTCCCTCTGTCACTTCTTCTCTGTTTGTAAGAATTAAGTCCAGTATGGCTGTCCCTCTAGTTTCACCCTCTACCTTTTGGACAACAAAGTTGTCAGCTAAGTTGGTTAGGAACTTATTTGATTTCTCACTTGGTGCAGAATTAGTTTTCCAATTGATATCAGGATAATTGAAGTCTCCCATTACTATTGTTGTGTGTTTCCTGCATATGTTTGTAAGTTGGCTGACAAAAAGGACATCTATTTTTTCTGCTTGATTGGGTGGCCTATAATATACACATATGGCCATGTCATTCTTTTTTTCTTTTATATTGACCCATATGCATTCTAGGAGGTTTTCACCTTTGGTTTCATGCATTTCTGTAGCAATATAGTGGTCCTTTACATACAGTGTAACTCCACCTCCTCTTTTATGGGGTCTGGTTTTTTTGAACAGTTTGTATCCTTCTACTAGTATGTTCCAATAATGGGTTTCATCCCACCAAGTTTCTGTTATTCCAACTATATCATATCTACCTTCATGTAGTTTTTGGGGTTTGGGGAAGAAACCACAGAGTCAGGTAGAGTATTCCAGACATTGACCCCTCTGTTGCTGAAGTCGTATTTCCTGCAATAAAGTTTGGTACGATTAAGCTTGAGTTTGTATCTATTGTTTGCTCTTGTGTTGTTATGGTTGAAGCTGAAGTGTTCATTGACAGGTAGGACATTGCAATGAATGGTTTTATAAATTATATTTAAATGAGACCGGAGGCGGCATAGTTGTAGAATTAGGTCTAGAATTTCGAGTCTGGTGACATAAGGTCTTCTGCAACGAGGAGAGGAGTGGAGAACTCTTCTTGTGAAATATTTCTGGACTTTCTCAACTGTGTTAATATCAGATATGTAATGTGGGTTCCAGACTGTTGAGCTGTATTTGAGTATCGGTCTAGCAAACATTTTGTATGCTCTAGTTAGTAGTGTAATATTACCAGAGAAAAAGCTATGTAAGATTAGGTTAACAATTCTTAATGCCTTTTTGGCTATGTAGTTACAGTGGGCTCGAGCACTTAGATCATTAGAGATGAGTACTCCAAGTCCCTTGACAGAGTTTGGATCATCAACAAGGTCTTGACTATTCAGCCTGTATTTTATTTTCTGATTTTTTTTTGCCAATATGTAGGACAGAGCATTTATTTGTTGAGATTTGAAGTTGCCATTTGATTGCCCATTCTGATACATAGTCAAGATCTTTTTGAAGGGTAGCAGTATTGTCTGTGGTGTTGAATAGCTTTACATCATCAGCGAAGAGAATGCAGTTGCTCTTGATATGATCACAGAGGTCATTTATGTAGAGTATGAAAAGAGTTGGTCCTAGAACACTGCCTTGGGGGACACCACTGTTGACAGGAACAGAATTTGATAGGACGCTCCCAATTTTGACCATTTGTTGTTTGTTAGACAGGAATGCTTCTATCCAGTTATGCAGTTGTCCAGAGATAACATAAGATTTTAGTTTTAGGAGTAGTTTGTCGTGTATCATTGAATCAGAGGCTTTACAGAAGTCTATGTAGATTGCATCTATTGCTTTGTCCTGATCGAGTTGTGTAGTCCTTATGTTTTTGTAGTGTAAGAGTTGCAGATTACATGATAGTTTTTTTCCTGAAACCAAATTGTTTATTAGAGAGTAGGTTGTTTGTTTCTAAGTGGAGGATGATGGAGTGGTTAATAATTGATTCCATGACTTTACAGGTAATGCAGCATAAAGAGATTGGTCTGTAATTTTCAACTAGGCTGGGGTCTCCCTTTCTGAAGGTGGGGATGACTGTGGCTTGTGACCATAGTTTTGGCAAGGAACTGGTCCTGAAAGATTTTTCAAAGATTATGCTTAGAGGTTCGGCTATGGCAGTGGATAGCTTTTTAAAGAAGTAGGCACATATTCCATCTGGTCCAATAGATAGAGATGGTTTTAGATTGTGTAGTGTTTTTTCAATATTGTCTTCTGTAAAATCAATATGTATTAGATCACTGTAGTTGTCTGTGGTTTGACTAGGAAGTACTAGTCATGATCCATTGCTGTTTACAAATACTGAGCCAAAAAATGTGTTAAAGAGGTTGGCTTTAATAGTGTCGTAGTTGCAGTCTTTACCATTAGATGAGACAGAAGTTCTCTTACTATTTTTTTGCTTATTTTAACTTTTATTTCTGGTCTGTCTTTTACAGTTATGTTTTTGGTGTGTTGAGCTATAGTTTCTTTTTGCATGAAGACAGACGCAAAGAATGAATTAAGCAGCTCTGCTTTCTCTCTTTTGCCTGTTACTTCCTTGCCATCTTCTCTCTTTAGTGGACCAACTGTTTCCTTTATTTTTTTCTTTTTATTTATATGTTAATGTGATAGCTAGGTTAATGTGATAGGTAGACAGTTGTTAGGAATGTAAATCACCTAACAGCTATTTGGGTTGGAAATATATAAACCAGGATAAACATTTTAATACTATATCTTTAAGAAAATGCAAAACTATAGTTGGGTGTGTTGTCTAAAATGGCCATAAGATGAAGCCAGAAACCTGGGTTGTCTTAGACTTAGTCTCAGAAGAGAGTGTATCTAGTGGGTCTCTGTTTCCTTCTGTTGGAGAGTATTGCCGTTCTTCTAAATTGACTGCTATTCCTGGATTTGATGTAAGTTTGATACTGAACTGTTTTTGACACTGGACTTTATTATTGGATTATCCCTGGACTGAAAACTGACTGATCTTACCTGTGAATGACTTTGGACTGCTTGTTTTGAACTTTGCTTAAAACCTTTATTGGAAGTAAAAACCAACATTTACTGTACAGTGTATCTGTGTGCTTTGTGTGTATTATTCAAACACTATTCTCAAATATGTCTCCCTGTATGTGCTCATTCTCCTAACAGGAAATTACCTCAACACTGGTTATGGGCCCAGGCCATACCAGGCTCAGATAATTGAGAGTTGGTGTGAATACACAGTACTGTATATAGACAGCTGTTTACTGTTTAATTGTCGGTTACCATCCTGGTAAAGATGGCAAAGTCACTTCAACAAGTCTATCACTGATAACCCGGTTGGATGGAACAAACTATGTTTCCTGGTCTATGAAATGCAATCTACTTCTGCGTAGAGAAGGTTTATGGAATGTAGTTCAAGACCCACTAGATGTAAATGCTTGGGATCCAAATAATGAGGACAATGCCAAGAATCGTGCTGACTTTAAACAGAACAACGAATGAGCTCTTTGTATAATTGGACTAACACTGAGTGACCAGCAGCTAGTCCATATTCATGGAGAAGAGTCTGCTGCTAGGTGTTGGGAGAATTTGAAGAGGATTTATGTTCATGACAGTGTAGGTGCACACATACATCTTACACGTAAACTGTTTAGAGCACGTCTTCTGAAAGGTGGAGATATGTTAGCTCATTTGAATTTCATGAAAAAGAACTTTTCAAGAGCTACATGAAAAGGAACTGATATTTTCTGAGCTGCATCAAGTTTACATCATTCTTTCCTCATTGGATGAAAGTTATGATGACTATGTATCTTCACTGGAAGTACTGCCCAGAGATAAACTGACATTGACTGACAAAACTGGAAGATTGTTAGAAGAAGCAAGAAGACAGCTGGATAGAGACCAACTGAGGAAGGAACAACCACAAGAAGAGGATTTATCTTCAACTGCCTATACTGTTAGGAAATGTTTTTCTTGTGGGGCTAGGGGACATATAGCTAGATTCTGTAAGAAAGGAAAACAACAGAATACTAGTAAACACCAGAAGGCTAAGGAGAATGTTAGTTTAGCTATGTCTAGCAATTCAACTGTAAACCATGATTTGTGGGTTGTTGATAGTGGAGCATCACAGTGCATTACTAAAGATAGAAAAGGGTTTGTAAAGATGTCCACGAGTAAACAACATGTATCATTGGCAAATGGATGGAAGATTAAAACATCAGGTCAAGGTACTGCATATTGTTCTTGTATAAACGAACATTTAACTATGTTATATGTACCTAAACTGAAATTTAATTTGCTATCAGTAAGGGCTTTAGTTAATCTTGATTATGTAGTAACCGTTAGGGGAGCTAACTGTATAATAGAGAAAGAGGGTAAAAGTGTTATTGCTACTTTAGAGAATAATTTATATGTAATACACGATGACCAGTTGAAGATGGCTAACTCAGTTTATAACAATGTTAAGCCACATGATGAATGTATACATTTATTACATAGACATCTGGGGCACATTAATTTCAAAATGCTCAAACAAAATGTTAAATTGTCAGAGAGAGTAAAATTGAAACCCTGTAGCAAGTATTTAAACTGTAATGCTTGTAGCCAAGAGAAAAGTAAGGTTACTCCTGCAAACAGACTAAATGGGTTTAAGACCAAAGAACCTTTAGAGATTGTGTTTGCTGACATAATTGGTCTTAAGAAACCAAGTTTAGGAGGTGCCTGCTATATTTTGAGTATTACGGACCATTACTCACAATACGGTTTCTGCTATCTTATGAAAAACAAAACAGAAACATTCCAATATTTCTTTAACTGGTTAAGGTTTGCTGAGAGAAAAATGAAAAGAAAAGTAAATACTTTAGTTACTGTTAATGGAACTGAATTTGTTAACAAAAGATTCCAAACTATGTTGAAATTGGCTGGTGTTGAGCATAAACGTTCTGCACCTTACAGACCACAACATAACTCGTTTGTAAAATGAAAAGGGCAAACATTACAAGCCATGGCTTGCACTATGTTATCTGATTCAGGTTTACTTGAAACACTGTGGTGTGAGGCCATAATGTGTATTAATCATGTTTTAAACAATGTCGTTAACACAACAACTGGTGAATTGTCATTCACTCATTGGCATGGCAGAAAACCAGATTTAAGTTACTTATACATATCTGGAGCTCCAGCATGGGTGCGTATTCCCTCACAAGTAAGAATGAAAGGGCAACATCGAGCTAAGAAGTTATTTTTTGTGGGTTATGAGGCCAACCATAGATCATTTAGATTTTTGGATCAAGGCACAGCTCATGTTTATTGTAGTGCTAAGGCAAAATTTCTTGAGCACTTTGGGTGGGATAAACTGGAACAGGAATCCAACAATGATATTATTATTGACACCCAAATAATCCCTAAAGATAAAATAAGTAAACCACAAATTGCCATTAAAGAGGAAGAACAGGGGGAAGTAGGAGAACAGGCACAGGAAGAGGTAGAAGAACAGGAGCAGGTGGCACAGGAAAGTCCACCAATAAGCCCTGTATTACCAAAACGTTCAACCCGAGTAACACGACCACTTGATAGATATCAGGCTAGTGTTGTATGCCAAGTGAATACAGTTCCTAGAAACTGTTAAGCCTGGTTTCCCCAACCAGGGTTAGGGAGACAAGCTAAACAGAATGTGCAGCTTAGTCAGATAGGCACACAGATAAATGAGTGAGCTAAGCTTGTATGTTTATTAACATACAGTAAAAATAATAGATATGCTTGTGCTATCAAATATATAGTTTATTCCATTATGAGTTCATAGCATAGTCAAAATAACAGTCCAATAGTCATGTATCATTTAGTCAGTCCATTCAGGGATATTCAGTTAGCAAAGTCCGTGTTGAATACCCTATGTCAATACACTTACAAGTCTGTCCTTTGTTTTCTCTCCCGTTCGAGCAATGCAGTGTTGTGTCCTTGCAGTAATCAGGAACTTCAAAGCCAGAGAGATAGCAAGCTGTCGTCTTGCTTCTTTTAAAGTGCTTTCACAACCACTCCCTTAATTACTATCCCACAGTTAAAGTTGCAGACACTTTAACATACAAACTATGATTACATATTATTATTTACCTAAACCAGTTAGGGTAAAACAATGTTATCCCTAACATTCTCCCCTTTTAGGAAATAATAATATAACTATTTACATCTTTAAATCATATTTGTTACAACTTTCTTTAAACTTAATTACTGCTTGAGCTTTTGTAAATTGGTCTGCAATGTTTTCTTCCGTCATGCAGTATTCCAATTTAATTAGCCCATTCTTTACAGATTCTCTAACATTTAAGTATCTTAAATCAGTATGCTTTGATCTAGTTTTTACAGCAATACTAGTAGCTAATTTTATAGCTGCCTGGTTATCCTCGTACACAATAATGGAATCTTTAACAGTTATACCCATGTCTAATAATAACTGTTTGTACAAAATCAAGTCAGTGCATAATAATGACAGACATGAAAATTCCGCTTCCATCGTGGACAAGCTGATATGCTGTTGTCTGATTGACCTCCACCCTATTAGTGTCTTACCAAATAATATAGCCATCCCAGATGTTGATTTTCTTGTGTTTATATCAGTTGCAAAACTTGCATCTGCATATAGGCACTAAGAATCAAATCACCCTTTGGTTCTATATACAATGCATGGTTCAGTGTTCCTTTAAGATATCTTAAAATTCTCTTTAATGATTGCCAATGACATTGTTGTGGATCTGAATTAAAACGTGCCAGCTGATTTACACTATAAGCTATATCTGGCCTAGACCAATTGCTTATATATGATAAGCTGCCAATCAAAGATTGATATATGGACTTATCAAATTTGGGACTTTGATCATCAGTTTGGCAAACCTCCTGACTCATTGGAGTCTTTGCCGGTTTACAAAGTTCCATTTTAAACGTTTTAATTAATTGGCAAATTTTATCTTCTTGAGATACCTTAAAACCATTTTTTGTTTTGTTAATTGTCAATCCTAGATACCTTTTAATTTCACCTAAATGCTTTAATTTTATCTTTTTGGCTAATAATGATATAATCTCATTAGCTTCATTATTAGTGTTAGTTATCAAAGCAATATCATCTGTAAATAATAACAATAATGACACCGTTCCATTATTTTCTCTTTTAAACACACATGGATCTGCTAAACCAGATTTAAAACCTATATTGTTTAACTCTTTCATAATATATTGGTTCCACTCAAACCCAGATTGTTTCAACCCGTAAAGACTCTTTTTGAGTTTCCAACAATCATTACTATTTACTTTATTGTCTTTTATACCTACTGGTTTTCTTAAATATATAGTGTGCTGCAATGGTGCATGTAGATAAGCAGTTTCTACATCTAAATGGTTAATGACATAGTTTTTCTTAGCTGCCCACACTAATGCTGCTCTTAAAGATGTTGCTTTAAGACTTGGTGCAAAAACTTCATCGTAATCAGATGCAGTTTGATTAAATCCTTGAGCTACTAACCTAGCTTTATGGGTAACAGTCCCATCATTTCCAGTTTTTACTTTAAATATCCATTTGCACCCAATGGATTTTTCTCCTGGAGGTAATTTAGCATCTTCATAAACTTTCATTACCTTTAATGAATTTAGTTCCTTTTTCATTGCCTTTTGCCAATTCTCCTGATCCTTAGCAGGATACATCTTAAGTTCATCTACACTAGTTGGAACTTTAGTTACTTGGCAAACTATACTTGCTTGATACCTTTCAGGTGGTCTAGTTACACATGTAGTACGTTTAGGTATTACAGGACTTACAGGTGGACTTTCATTTATTAACTCTTCTTGATTATCTAACTCTTCCTGATCAACTGTTTCCTCTTGTTCTGGTCCTATTTGCTCTTGATGGGCTTCTTCTTTAATTGGACTCTTCTTATAACTAATCTGATCTTTCTGCCTTTTGTAGGGTTCAATAATTACTTCATTATTTAAATCTTGCTCTAATCTATTCCATCCTACATGTTCTAGGAATTTTGCACTAGCACTGGTGTAAACTCTAGATGTACCTCGTTCCCAGAATCTATAAGATCTATGATTAGATGTATATCCTACAAAATATAATCTTTTAGCTCTATGTTGTCCTTTGTGTCTAAGTTGTGAAGGGATATGCACCCATGCTGGTGCTCCAAATGTGTGCATGTAACTTAAATCAGGTTTTGTACCATGCCACAATGTGAATGGTAATTCACCTGTTGTTGAATTAACAACATTATTTAATATATGATTACCACACATTATTGCTTCTCCCCACAAATTGTCAGGTAATCCTGAATCAGACATCATAGTTCGTGCCATTGATTGTAATGTTTGGCCTCTTCTCTCTATAAAGGCATTATGTTGTGGCCTATATGGTGCAGACTTTTTATGTTGAATACCTAACATTCTTAGTCTGTTCTGGAATTTATTATTTGTAAATTCTGTACCATTATCTGTTATAAGAGTTACTAATTTCTTTTTAGTTTTCCTTTCTGCAAATTTAATCCAATTAAAGAGATTTTGATATGTTTCAGTTTTGCTTTTCATTAAATAGCAAAACCCATATCTAGAATAGTGGTCCATTATACTTAGTATGTAACGAGCTCCTCCTACACTTGGTTTTTTAGAACCTATTAAATCTGCAAATACTACCTCTAAAGGTTCTTTAGGAGTAAATCCATCAACTCTATTAGCCGGTGTAACCCTGGCTTTACTTTGATTACAAATAGAACATTGCAAATACTTATTACAAGGTTTCAAACTTATTCCCTTAGATAATTCAACAGTTTTCTTAAGTATTTTAAAATTTAAATGCCCTAGCCTTCGATGTAACAAGTGAATACATTCATCATGAGGTTTCTTATTTTCATAAACTGTGTTAGCCACCTTTAAACCATCATCATTTAACACATATAATTCACCTCTTAAAGATGCAGTAATTCTCTTATCTTCTTTCTCAATTATGCAGTTATCTCCTTTAAATGTAACTACATATCCTAGTTTAACCAAAATTCTTACTGAAATTAAATTAAACTTAAGTTGTGGTACATATAACATTTTTACATTTTCTTTTATAAAAGAACAATATGCTATACCTTGACCTTTAGCTTTCAGTTTCCAGCCATTGGCTAACGATATCTGCTGTGTACTCTTGGACATTTTAATAAAATTTTTCTTATCATTAGTTATACAATGTGATGCTCCACTATCAACCACCCATAAATTATTTTTTACAGCTTCGTTAGTATACATGGCTAACTCTAAATTTTTCTTTATCTTTTGATGACTTTTTGTATTCTGGCCAGCGTTCTGGTGCTTTGCCTTTTTACAAAATCTTGCCAAATGTCCTCTTCCTCCACAATTAAAGCACCTTTTAATTGCATATGCAGTAGGAGTTTCATTATCTTCTTTTTGATGTTGCTGCCTCCTTAACTCGTCTCTTTCAAGCCTTCTTCTGGCCTCTTCAATCAATCTGCCAGTTATGTCAGTTAAAGTTAGGCTTTCCTTTGGCAATATTTCAAGTGAAGTTACGTAATTGTCATAGGTTTCGTTAAGGGAAGATAGTATTATATAGACTTGGTGTAGTTCAGAGAAAATAAGCTCTTTCTCGTGCAGTTCTTGAAAAATGCTTTGCATAGTTTTCAAATGACTCAGCATATCACCATTCTTATGGAGATGTGTACTGAAAAGTTTCCGTGTTAGATTTATGTGAGCACCAACATTATCTCGAACATAAATCCTCTTCAGCTTCTGCCAACACCCAACAGCTGTCTTTTCTCCATGGATATAAACAAGCTGCATATCAGTTAAGGTTAAAGCAATAATGCAAATTGCTTGTTCATTTTTATGCATAAATTCTTCTATCTTTAATTTATCTTCCTCATCCTCTGGATCCCATTCTTCTACATTTGGTGGATTTTCAATTATGTTCCACAAACCTTCTCTTCGTAGAAGTAGACAACATTTCATAGACCATGATACATAGTTTGTTCCATCCAACTTGGATATAAGGGACAAACTTTGTAGATTGACTTGTGCCATGTTTTCTTATATGGATATAAAAATATAATTAATAAAACACAGCTGTCTGATTACTGTAATGTATAACAACACAAACTCTCACTTTTACATAAATCTGTTTTATCCTAATTAAACTGACTTTGCAGCCTCTGGGCCCATAACCAGTGTTAAGCCTGGTTTCCCCAACCAGGGTTAGGGAGACAAGCTAAACAGAATGTGCAGCTTAGTCAGATAGGCACACAGATAAATGAGTGAGCTAAGCTTGTATGTTTATTAACATACAGTAAAAATAATAGATACGCTTGTGCTATCAAATATATAGTTTATTCCATTATGAGTTCATAGCATAGTCAAAATAACAGTCCAATAGTCATGTATCATTTAGTCAGTCCATTCAGGGATATTCAGTTAGCAAAGTCCGTGCAGAATATCCTATGTCAATACACTTACAAGTCTGTCCTTTGTTTTCTCTCCCGTTCGAGCAATGCAGTGTTGTGTCCTTGCAGTAATCAGGAACTTCAAAGCCAGAGAGATAGCAAGCTGTCGTCTTGCTTCTTTTAAAGTGCTTTCACAACCACTCCCTTAATTACTATCCCACAGTTAAAGTTGCAGACACTTTAACATACAAAATATGATTACATATTATTATTTACCTAAACCAGTTAGGGTAAAACAACGTTATCCCTAACAGAAACTATAGTGAACCAAAACTGTATCCTGCTAAGGATCAGGCTGCTTGGCGGAAAGCAATGGATATAGAACTGGAATCATTGAAAAAACTGGAAGTGTGCGAAAATGTTAAGTTACCACCAGGTAAACATGCCATAGGGTGTAAATGGATTTATAAGCTAAAGACAGGTGTAGATGGGACTGTTACCCATAAAGCCAGGTTAGTAACACAAGGGTTTAATCAGACAGCAAATGACTATGATGAGGTGTTTGCACCTAGTCTGAGGGCTACTACATTAAGGACAGCATTAGTGTGGGCAGCTAAGGAGAAATATATTATAAATCATGTGAATGCAGAGACAGTATATCTGCATGCACCATTGCAACACACTATATATTTAAAGAAACCTTTCCGTCTCAAAAATGATAATACAACTGATTGCTGGAGATTGAAAAAGAGTCTTTATGGTTTGAAGCAATCAGGATATGAGTGGAACCAGTGTATAGTTAAAGAATTAACTAAGATAGGTTTTGTAGCTGGCTTGGCTGATCCATTTTTATTCAAAAGAGAAAGTAATGGTGTAGTTTCATTGTTGCTATTGTTTACTGATGACATAGCATTAATCACCAAAAAGAAGCTACTAGAATAATCTCACTGTTAGAGAGGAAATTTAAGATAAAAGGAGAAATCAAACAATATCTTGGTTTAAAAATAGATAGAACTAGGGGAAGATACAAGATCTCAGAAGCAGATAAAATTTACAATTACTAAAAAGTTTTAAAATGGAACTTTGTAAGCCAGCTAAAATACCAATGACCCAGGAGTTTAGCCATCGTGATCTTCAAAGTCCTATTTTTGATAAGAACATTTATCAGTCTTTGATTGGTAGTTTATCTTATCTCAGTAATTGGTCAAGGCCAGATATTGCATACTGTGTTAATCAGTTAGCGAGATCTAACGCTGAGCCAACTGAAAGGCACTGGCAAGCTGCTTAATGCATGTTAAGATACCTGAAACAAACAATGCATTATGCATTGTATTTGGAGCCTAAAGATGAACTGAATTTGACTGCATATGCTGATGCAAGTTTTGCTACAGATGTAAATACATGAAAATCTACATCGGGTACTGTAGTATTATTGGGAAAGGTGTTGATTGGATGGAGATCTATTCAACAGAAACATTTAAGTTTGTCAACAATGGAGGCTGAATTCTCATGCTTGTCTTTACTATGTACAGATTTAGTTTTGTATAAGCAATTATTGATTGACATGGGAATTAATGTAACAGATTCTATTGTTGTTTTAAAAAATGGTCAAAAGTCACTTTTTTTAGTGCCATTGTAACTTTGAATGGTCACTCCACACAAGCAAAGTACCAGCAAAGGAGGGGAAAAAAACTCCAGAGAAGTTCCTGAGACAGGAAGTCTAGTCCTGCCAAGAATGTAATAAGGGTTAACGGAGAAGCAGTTTTTTTAAGCAACACCAGAATGTTTCCTTCCTGCCTTCCTTATAGGATTAGGCCAATAATTTCTTCTAACAATCGGTTCTCCGAACTGCTCAGAATGTTAACAACCGGTTCTAGCGAATAGGTGCAAACTGGTAGAATCCCACCCCTGGGGAACATCATCAGTCTTAGAAAGAATGGGTTGTGTGGAGAGGAGGAGGAGGAGGACTGTGTAGTCTTTGCTGCTCTCTGATCTTGCTTGTACTCTTGCAGACATTTAACTACCCCAACTAGGGAACATCATCAATGCTAGAAGTGGTGAGGCTTCTGGAGTGGAGAAGGAGGAGGAGGACTGTGGGGTCCTTGATGCTCTCTGAGCTTGGTTGGTTTCCTGCAGATGTTTCATTACCCAACTATGGAAGATCATCAGTGCTAGAGGGGTTTCTCTCTGTTTATGTCCACTTGCTTGTTGGCGGAAGTGTTTCTGGTGGTTCTTTGAGTGGGCTGTTGTTTCCTGTTAACTTGTTTCTTTGAGATTGGGACATCTCATTGCTTCATTGTTGGCCTAGTTTGTCATCTTGGTATTTAATCTCTGCTTATGCTGCCTGGTAGGGTCAACTTAAGGCCAACTGAGGTCCAAGCAGAGTCCATTCATTGCTTGGTTGTATGCAATGACAAACATTCATATTATTACTGAATCAAGCCCTGGGCATCCTATAAAGAGGTGTGGGATTCTACTGGTTCAGGCTGGTTGGGGCAAACTAGATGTTAATTGTACATCCTGTTCGGCAAACCAGTAGTTCAGAAAACCAGCTCAACTAGGTGATTAGTTTGCCTCTCTCATCCGAGGGCTGCCTGCTCTCCCTCCCACCAGCCAGCATGTAAAGGCTTCATTCAGTTTGTTCCTGCCTTCAAACACTAAGGCCAATATATGCAAAGTGCAAAGGTTCTCCAGCAGCTGGGTTTGCAATTGGTTTGCAACAACTGAGTTCCAGGTCCTTCCTCCTCCTGCTCCTTCTGCTATGCCTGCTTCTGCCTCCTCCTCCTCCTCCTCCTCCTCCTGCTACCTCTTCTTCCTTCCTCTGCTTCTTCCCCACTATCCTCTTCTCCTTCTCCCAGCATTGCAATGGGGCTTGCATTCCCTTCCTGCACCTCTCCAAGTTTGCAAGTCAAAACAGGCAGCAGCCCAACTTGCAATCAAGTGCTTTCCCAAAGCCTTGTTGGAGGGAAACAAGGTGTGTGTGTGTGTGTGTGTGTGTGTGAATGTCACCTTAAGTGCTGGTTCTCCAAAGGAATCCCTCTCTCATTTGCACCAAGATTGCTGACTGTCTCTTTCTGTCTCTGCCTCTCCCCCTCCTTCTCTCTTTTGAATGGTTTTGTCAGCACTTCCTCAACATGCTGAATCTTTGGTTTGTTTTGCTGGAAGAGTGAATAAGAATTGTCTTTTCTCCCCCCCCCCTCCTTTTTCATCCCATTATTTTGGGACTGGACCCAAAGCGCCAATGACTATTGGTACTACCCTTCCTTACCTTTGCCACAGTCATTCTATTTCTATTTGTAGGTCTTTGTATGTTGTTATCTTCTCCAGTTCTTTCTCTTATGTTCTGCTGTCTCCAGGCACTGCCACATCTACTATCCAGTGAGGCTTTGCTCCACATTTGGAAGGCTTCTCACTGGGTGGTCGAATGCATCAAGAAAGACACCAGGCTGGGTCTATCTCGGGTGAGCTGCCCCAATCATGAGCTCAGGAAGCTCTTTTATTAAAAACACACAGTAATACGTCACAAGTGGTGAACTCTATTCAATCATTATGTTACATGAGCAGAAATATTAGTAGACACGTAGTAGCATCAAATCACAATGTTATATGGTCAGTTTTAGTAGGTACAAAGTAACCAATCAACGCCTGCAGTCCAGTTAGCAGCCCATGGTGTTGTATTGCTGATTGATGTTCTTTGTTCCTGGTACACACTTTCAGCCAAGTGAGGCCTTGAGGCCTGGCATGCACTGAAACTGTTGAAGTTGATTCATTACTGCAATCCAGACTTTTTGTCTTGCCTATCAACAACTGTTAAGTCCAGGGTGTTACGTGGCAGGTGCCTGTCTGTTTGGATTCTGAAGTCCCAGAGCAATTTAACTTTTTCATTTTCTATGACTTTTTCTATTTTATGGTCCCACCAGTTCTTGTTTACAGGCAAATAATATTTCTTGCTGATCTTCCAATGCACCATTGTTGCTACTTTCTCATGCTGCTGCTTGTAGTCAGTTTGTGCAATCTTCTTGCCAGGTTACTAGGTTATAATAATTTTAAAAACCCAAAAATTGTTGTTGTTGTTGTTGTTATTATTCACAAAAAATGACAGCATACACAGCAAACGAGATAACTATGCTGGGTTTCATATCACAAATCACCAGTTGAAGAGTTATTATTATTGTTGTTGTTTTGTTGTTGTTGTTGTCTCTTTTATTCATTAAACATGAAACTCAGTCAACTGAACATTTAAAAATGTATCACAAATTTAATTGACTGACTCTGATGGTTGATACGAGTTACTGCCTTCATCCTAAATATCTACCAAGTATCTTCTTAAAATGTTCCAAGTAGCGCAGTTTTTTGCAGTTCCATTGGTGTTATTGCAGGAAGTTGCAATTTCTAGATGTATTTTATAAAGCTCTTGGACATGGTACCCAGTGCCCCGATGACAATGGATATCACTGTTACACATTTCATCCATAATCACGTAGTTTCGATGGCCAGGTTGCAATATTGCATGATTTTTTTTCCATTCTTTTTTGTTCAACTCTCCTGGTACAGTGATATTAATAAATTGTACGCTTCATTTTTTGACAACTGTGATATCTGGTGTGTTGTCTTCCAAATGGCAATCCATCTGTATTCAAAACTCCCACAAGATCTTCAGATGTCACTTTGTGGATGTAAAGCATGGTACATATTCAAAAATTTGTGCGTTTTCCAGTTCAACCACAGTCCAGTTGATGATTTCAGCTGGGTAGCATATCACTAGAACTGCCCATGTATTAATGGCTTTAACTATGTTTCCAGAATTCAGTTTTTATTTTAATATTTTGGGGACCCTCCTGATGTATTCCTTTCATGTTGACTCCTTGACTTTTCCATTCAAGATGTTATCTGCTTCCAATATGTCTAGGTATTTGTAACCATCATCCTTTGCTAATACTTTCATGAGACTTCCATTTCCCAGTTCTTTTCCTTCTATTTTTTCCATTTTTCCTCACCACATGGTTAATATAGCACCTTTATTATACTGCTCAAAAAAATAAAGGGAACACAGAAATAAGACATCCTAGATCTGAATGAATGAAATATTCTTATGAAATACTTTGTTCATTACATAGTTGAATGTGTGCTGACCACAAAATCACACAAAAATTATCAATGGAAATCAAATTTAGCAACCCATGGAGGTCTGGATTTGGAGGTACACTCAAAATTAAAGTGGAAAAAAACACTACAGGCTGATCCAACTTTGATGTAATGTCCTTAAAACAAGTCAAAATGAGGCTCAGTAGTGTGTGTGGCCTCCACTGTGCCTGTATGACCTCCCTCCAATGCCTGGGCATGCTCCTGATGAGGTGGCAGATGGTCTCCTGAGGGATCTCCTCCCACACCTGGACTAAAGCATCCCTCAACTCTTGGACAGTCTGTGGTGCAATGTGGCATTAGTGGATGGAGCAAGACATGATGTCCCAGATGTGCTCAATTGGATTCAGGTCTGGGGAACGGGCAGGCCAGTCCATAGCATCAATACCTTCATCTTGCAGGAACTGCTGACACACTCCAGCCACATGAGGTCTAGCATTGTCATGCTTTAGGAGGAATCCAGGGCCAACCGCACCAGCATATGGTCTTACAAGGGGTCTGAGGATCTCATCTCGGTACCTAATGGCAGTCAGGCTACCTCTGGTGAGCACATGGAGGGCTGTGCGGCCCCCTAAAGAAATGCCACCCCACACCATTACTGAGCCACTGCCAAACCGGTCATGCTGGAGGATGTTGCAGGCAGAACGTTCTCCACAGCGTCTCCAGACCCTGTCACATCTGTCACATGTGCTCAGTGTGAACCTGCTTTCATCTGTGAAGAACACAGGGCACCAGTGGTGAATTTGCCAATCTTGGTGTTCTCTGGCAAATGCCAAACGTCCTGCATGGTGTTGGGCTGTAAGCATAAACCCCACCTGTGGACGCCGGGCCCTCATACCACCCTCATGGAATCTGTTTCTGACCGTTTGAGCAGCCACATGCACATTTGTGGCCCGCTGGAGGTCATTTTGCAGGGCTCTGGCAGTGCTCCTCCTCACAGAAGTGTGCTTGACTTGGATTTATATTGTGTTGTTTAAGTGTTCCCTTTATTTTTTTTGAGCAGTGTATTATTATTATTATTAACAAAAAATAACAGTGTACACAGCAAATGAGATAACTATGCTGGGTTTCGTATCACAAATTACTAGTCAAACACTTCCCAAGCGTTTAGAACTGCGTGATGTATCAGCGGATTATGCAAGCAGATCCCAGTAAGGTGGCCATCTGCAGCTGCCCAATGGTGATCTTGTCAGTGTTAATTGTTTTTAAGTGCTTACCTAGGTCTTTAGGCACAGCACCCACTGTGCCGAGTACCACTTATTATTAACCTGATTACAAAAGGGTCTCTTTTTTGTTTCAGTTGTTACAGGACAGAATATGGAGGTAACCCAACTTCCGGAAACCATATCAGTGAAAGCTGGAGAGAACCTCACTCTAAACTGTACATTGTCTGGAAGAAAATTATTCAGAAGCGTGCGGTGGTACAAAGGGCGGGACAGAAACCAGGCCCCCATTTACAGCAATAAACAAGGAGCTTCCAACCGGGTGGTCAGGGTCATCCCAGGATCCACCAGGGACTTCAGCATCAACATCCAAAATATCCATCCAGAAGATGCCGGGACATACTATTGTGTAAAATTCACAACATTCTTCACAGAGAGAGAGGTGACTTCAGGGAAAGGCACTCTGGTATCCATCCTTGGTAGGTGGCCCTTCCCATTTCATTTCTGGGGGTGGAAGGAGATGTTCTCAGTTACCCACGAGACACGTGGGAAGCTGAATCCCTCTGTCTAAGATAAATCTTGGAGACTCCTGTATTGTCTGAGGAACATCAACCAATGTCTCTCTCTACTGTCTCCCTCAGCCAAGCCATCCCGGTGTGTAATTCCTGGCCCTACAAGGAAGGCCTCCTTCCTCTGCTACTCAGAGGGATTATCCCACCCTCCATGGAAGCCCACTGAGACCAGTCATGCTTTCTCAACCTAATCTCCCTCACAGGGCTGTGGTTGTGGGGAACAGGTTTTTAGAATGACCTTCCACCATGTTTCCTCCAAAATACGGGGAAGAGTAAGGCTTATATTGGGCGCAGGCATGAAAATTGGATGAGGGCTTGTTTTCAGGGTAGGAAACACTGTGGAAGGTCATTCCACCGTGTAATGGAGATGCCTCAACTGCCCTGCACCTGCTTACCATAGTACCACCACAGCCAGGCCTCCCATGTCCCCACATCTATCACGCTGATTCATGGCTTCTGTGGCCACTTGTGGTTGCTTGCAGCCAGATGACATGTGCCAGTGCCACCACGCACAGCAGAACGCCACATGGGAACGTCATGCCAGTGCTGCCGCTCATGAATGCTATGGCAGAACAAGCCATGCAGCCTCCTGCATTGAGCAATGGCACTGGCGCGATGAGCCTCGTGTGTCTTGTCGTGAGCTGTGGCACCGGCACAATGGGCCATGCAGAACCCTGCAATGAGCAGCGGCACCAGCACAATGAGCCATGCGGCTTCGTTTTGTGAGCGGCTGCAGAAGTTAAGCAACAGCGTGACAAGTGTCAGGGTGCAGGGGGCCAGGCTGCAGTGGTCCTAAGGTAAGTGGGTAAAACTTCCCCCCAAAATAAGACCTGGTACTTCTTTTGAGTCCCAAAAGAAAGTAAGACCAGGTCTTATTTTCAAGGAAATGTGGTACCTCTGGCTCTTTCCACAGGGACATGGGTCAAGTTGAGTACAGTTACAAATTGGTGAGATATATTTTAATCCTACTTGTCCTGGAATTATTTCCCACATGCCACAATGGGAGAGTAGAATCACTTGGGACTTCCACCCCATTCTGCCTGCAGGAAGCATGAATTTGAGGCTTTTTTTAAAAAAAATAAATTTTTATTGTTTTCCACCAGTACAAATCTTAGTTACTTTTTTCAACAGCTATAACATCAACATATAGTGTTATCTTATACTTTTAACATCTATTCGTACATATCCTTAAAACATATTATCCTTGTTTATCATTAATACACATGACCTTTGTTTTACAGTTACTATTATATATCCTTAACTTTTCTATCTAATTATATCTTTTGTATCACTTTCTTGAGACTTCTTATTTGGTCATGTTTTCTAATTCTTATCTCTCTTTTTCTAGCCACATGTAACATCTGTGCCAAACTGAGTAATATTCTGATTCTTCTTTTTCTCTTATTTTAAGCGTGAACATATCCATTTCAGCAAAGTCTGCTATTTTTTGTATAACTAATTCTTCTGTTGGAGTCATCTGTTCTTTCCACATTTGCGTGTAAGCTATTCTGACCGCTGTCAATATATGTAAGATTAGGTATTTTATCTTTTTCGGATATTGTTTTTGATAGATAGAATAGATAGAGCTCTGATTTGAATTCAGTTTGGCATCCGGTGATTTCTTGCGTCCAATTTCTAATTTTATTCCAATAAGTCCTGGCTTGAGGGCATAGCCTCCACATGTAATAGTAGGTACCATCAACTTGCTGGCATTTCCAACATTTTGGATTGGAGTTCAGGTATATTCTAGCTAATCTTGTCAGGGTTGGGTGCCATCCATAGAACATTTTATATAAATTTTCCTTGAAAGTTGTGGCCATTGTTAATCTATAATTTATGCTCCATAATTTTTCCCACTCATCTAAATTTATATTGTAACCGAATTTCTGCGCCCATGCTATCATCATATTTTTAACTCTTTCTTCTTCCATTCTAAAATCTAGCAAGTATCTGTATGCTTTAGATATAAATTTTTGCTCTGGTCCAATTAATATCTTATCCAATTGATTTTGTCCCATATCAAATTCAAATTCTTCTGAATCTATTTTGTATCTGTTTTGAATTTGAAGGTATGGCCACCAATCAATTCTAATTCCTTGCTCTTTTAGTTCTTGATTTGATTTTAATTTCCCTTGGGCATCTAATAAATCATTGTATTTTATCATTTTACCTAAATCTAATGTTTGGATGTATCATAGCCTCCATGGTTGACAACCAGCATGGTATTCGTGTGTAGTGTTTCTTTTTTATTTTTCTCCATATTTGTAATAGCGAATCGCTTATTAAATGTCTATTAAAATAAGCCTGTGTTTTGCCCTTTTTCTCCCATAGATACGCATGCCAACCTTCACGGAAGTGCATGACCTTCTATCATTAATATTCTTTTGTCATTTAATTTAACCCAATCCTTAACCCAATTTATATCGCTGCTTGGTAGTATAATTTCCAATCCAGTAGCCCAAAAACACCTCTGCTTTTACTGTCTTGCATCAATTTTAATTTGATGCATGGTTTCTTACCCAGCCAGACAAATTTTGTTATTATTTTATTTAATTCGTTGAAAAATAATTTCCCTAGTTTTTTTGGGATCATCTGAAACAGGTACATTAATTTAGGTAGGGTGTTCATTTTCAGTGTCGCTACACTCCCTAGTATCGGTAATTGTAGTTTTTCCCATGTTTCTAATTCTCTCCTAATTTGCTCAATTAATTTGGAATAGTTATATATTATATATTTATTAATTTGCTCAATTAATTTGGAATAGTTCTTTTAATGATGAGCACCTGGCAGACAACCCAAATATTTTATCTTTTTCCCACTCTGTAGTCCCCACTGAATGGCTCTATTTAATGATCTCTTTGGCTTTCTTTGCTCAGTTCCTGCCAAGGTGCATCTTGAGATCAACCCACCTTCTCCCATACAACTGAACACCTCGGTGATGGTCACTTGCAATGTAGACAGTTTTTACCCAAATGTTGCAACAGTAGAGTTGTTTGCCAAGGATGCCCCCAAGCAGAAAAGGAACGGTTGCACCGAGGACCTCAAATCCAGACGGGATCTTTTCCCTCAAGAGCAGCCTTGAGATGATGGTCACCAAAGACAGGAAATTTTCCATGTTCCTTTGCCAGGTCCAGTATGATTCCCACCACGCTCTTCATTACGCCACAACTAGAAGGAAGTAAACATCTTTTGTTTTCCTCTGAGAATTTGCGGATTTACACTTTGCAGCTTTTCCCTTTGTTTTTCAGATCTTTTAAAGATTAGACTGTATTACTCCTTAATATATCATGATTTAAATTGTCTTTCTTTAATATAATTAATGTCAGCATTCCGGCACTTAACCCCATTTAAATCCTGAGTCTCGAGCCAAATTTCTAAAACTTCAGAAGGAATTATTGGGAGTTAAAAGGTCCGGCATTGCCTGGATGTAGCCGACTCTGAGACACATCATTCACTGTCACACTTAACCGTGGTTTTCCCACCACCACCTGGGTGTATCGTAATTCATATTCTCCATTGGGATACCTCCATAGACAAGAGTCATCAATCATGCTCTCCGGTTAGAATTTTGCATCACAGAAACTTCAGTGGTGGGCCACGAGAAAATTTTGGTGGGCTGCAGAGAAATCTCACCCTCAGAGCACCCTCACTAAGCAATTAATACAGGCTGTGCAGAAACACAAGGCGGCGGCGCCCACGTGGCCCGCGGGGACCCTCCCCGCTCACTCACTCCTTACCCGGTAAACCTGCCTACTAAATTGCTATTTTTCCTTTTTCCGACCATCAGCTGTTCTGCTGTGCTGGGAGATTTAGATTAGCTAGGAAGCAGGAAATGGTTGGATTTCTTGCTTTCTAGCTAGTCTTTAGATCTTTGGCTCTGCTTTTAAGCACAGCCGAACCTCCCTTAGGACTGAAGATTCTATTATTCAGTGAAGACTCACGGCAAGCAAATTTTATGTAACAGCCTCAGGTAGCCAATGGCAGATAGATAGATCACTGAATTGTTCTGTGAGCAACTCAATCTGCCTGCCTGCTTTGCCCGATTTTGGGTAAAAGTTGCTTTTTATATATATATAAAAACCAATATTTACATACGTGGTGTGTTGTGAGTTAATTTTGTGAGTTTGCTTGCTAGAAAATTTTATGTGACAGACTGAGCTAGTCGATGGCAGATAGATAGATCTCTGTATGAATCTGTGATTTTGTGAGCAACTCAATCTGCCAGCCTACTTTGCCTGATTTTGGGTAAAAGTTGCTTTTTTTTAATAAAAAATTCAATATTTATATAAATATTTATAATAATTACATACAATCCATGCTCAGCCAGTCACATGACTACCAAGCCACACCCCAAAATTAGGCCACACCCACAGAACTGGTTAGTGGTCCTTCGGATTTAAACTTATGAGTTTGGTGGTCTCTGAAGTCCAAAATGTTGGCGACCCCTGACCTAGTTACTATCTTTGAAAACATTTATGGAATGCACTTTTGGCTTTGCAAGCTGCCACACTGCTCCCCCGTCCCTTTCTGTTGGCAACTCAAAAAAGACATAGAAATATTTTATGAGTTGACACTTAAAGTTTTAAGATACTGAAGCTTAAGAGGCAAGGGATTGTCATATATGGAGCCCCTTCCCAGGAATATTTTGTGTTCTCTGTTGCATTTTGTGTTCATAACAAAGTCCTGTCAATACACCAGACTGCAACCCCATCAAAGAATTAAGATGTTGGAGAAAATTGGAGATGTTGTCCACTGAACCATTTTGGAATGAGGTTGGAGTTATAAAAAACAGGAGATAAGAAGAGAGAGAAGGAAGTGTGAATTTTTTTGGAAGAAAATTATAGATTTAGAAAGGAGCAATATTCATTCTAAGGAGTGAAGATTGCTGAATGAGTCAGTTTCCAGTAGGGAAGGGTTTATAAAAACCAATCATTTCTAAAAAAAAAAAAAAAATCAGCTGTCATTTCCTTTCCTTCTGGGATGTAAGCAAAAATAGGTTTTGGATGGGATGAGGACGAGGTTTGTATGATGCCTTGGAATGAAGAGGATGTTGTTTTTGAAAGAGAAGAAAATCAGTATGTACCACATCTGTGTACACATCTGTACACTGTAAAAAGATGATTTTTTAAAAATATCTACATCTAAGTCTAATGACCTGTGGTGGCTCGGGGAGCTATGCCAGGCTGCAGATTGAAGCCATGGCTGGTAGAGGCTGCCGGAAGCTCGGGTCAGCTGGGTGGCAGGAAGGAGCACCAGGGGTTCAACCCAGGGCCGATCGGTGGGGGCTAGTGAGTCAGTGCTTACCTGGTCTGTAGGCAGGAGGAGGCCAGAAGGTCCGTTGGGGAAGAGTAGAGTAGAGTAGAGTAGAGTAAAGTAGAGTAGAGTACAATAGAGTAGAGTAGAGTACTATAGAGTAGAGTAGAGTAGAGTACAATAGAGTAGAGTAGAGTAGAGTACAATAGAGTAGAGTAGAGTAGAGTAGAGTAGAGTAGAGTAGAGTACAATAGAGTAGAGTAGAGTAGAGTACAATAGAGTAGAGTAGAGTAGAGTAGAGTAGAGTAGAGTAGAGTACAATAGAGTAGAGTAGAGTAGAGTACAATAGAGTAGAGTAGAGTAGAGTACAATAGAGTAGAGTAGAGTAGAGTAGAGTAGAGTAGAGTACAATAGAGTAGAGTAGAGTAGAGTACAATAGAGTAGAGTAGAGTAGAGTAGAGTAGAGTAGAGTAGAGTACAATAGAGTAGAGTAGAGTAGAGTAGAGTACAACAGAGGAGAGGAGA
Source organism: Hydrophis major (assembly GCA_033807585.1). Lineage (NCBI taxonomy): Eukaryota > Metazoa > Chordata > Lepidosauria > Squamata > Elapidae > Hydrophis > Hydrophis major. The sequence goes on from CM066330.1 coordinate 261,105,355, forward strand.
GGAGAGGAGAGGAGAGGAGAGGAGAGGAGAGGAGAGGAGAGGAGAGGAGAGGAGAGGAGAGGAGAATACAATAGAGTAGAGTAGAGTAGAGTACAATAGAGTAGAGTAGACTCAATTCAGTCTCAAATCAGCTTAGGCAGGCAGCCACAGAGCAGAATTGCATGCGCAAGCGATAGGGCCATGTGGCGAAGTGTTTTTATAGGGTGGGATTGGGATGGGTGGGTGGGCGGAGCATCATGCAGGTGGGGCAAGTGAGCAGTGAGAGGACAGGTGGGGCAAGCAAGCGAGCGGCGACCGTCAGGCGACCATACCGGTTCGGGGGCATGGCCAGCCAGAAGTTGCTACCAGTTCCACGACCCTTGCCAAATTCTTGCTACCGGGTCGCCCAAACCAGTGAGAACCGGCTGAATACTACCTCTGATCTAAGATGTGATGGCGTAGTGCTTAAAATGCAGTATTGTAAGCTAACTCTGTTCGCTGCCAAGAGTTTGATTCTGACTGGTACAAGGTTGACTCAGGCTTCCATCTTTCTGAGGTCACTAAAATGAGGACCCAGAGAGTTGGGGATAATACTGACTCTGTAAACCACGTAGAGAGGTCTGTAAAGCACTGTGAAGTGGTATATAAGTCTAAGGGCTAGGGTTATAATAGAGTTGGAAGGGACTTTGGAGGTCTGCTGGTCCAACCGCCTGCTGAAGGAGGGAACCCTACATCATTTGGGACAAGTAGCTGTCCAGTCTCTTCTTGAAAGGCTCCAGTGATGGAGTATCCACAACTTCTGAAGGCAAGCCATTCCAACTGGTTAATTTTTTTTAAAAAAAAAAACAAATTTTATTAATTTTACAAACACGATACACAAAACATAAACTAAAACATCTTTTCTGAAGGCTGCCTGATCCTGGGTTAAAACTCTTCACACAGACACAAATTCAAACATCATATTCATTTTATATATCCTTCCATATCTTGTTATCATTTTCTTTTCTTTTCTTTTTTTATAAACCAATTTTATTAATTTTACAAAAACAGTGCACAAACAATCAAAGCATAACAGCTTATAACCATTTTCAATAACATTCTTTGTTTGTTCTATTTCCAACCATCCATTCATCTTTTTTCTTTTACTGTACTTCTCCTATACACTATTTGGAGTTAAAATTAACCAACTGGTTAATTTTTAACGCTGTTAGGAAATTTCATCTTAGTTCTAGATTGCTTCTGTCCTTGGTTGCTTTCCATCCATTGTTTCTTGTCCTTCCCTTTGTTGCTTTAGAGAATAATTGACCCATCTTCTTCATGACAGCCCCTCAAATATTGGAAGATTGCTATCATGTCACTCCTAGTCCTTCTTTTCATTAAACTAGACCTCCCCAATTCCTGCAATCGTTCTTCATATGTTTTAGCCTGCAGACCCCTTATCCTCTTTGTTGCTCTTCTCTGCACTCTTTCGAAAGTCTCAACATCTTTTTTATATTTTTATATGTGGTGACCAAAACCAGATGCAGGATTCCAGGTATGGTCTTAATAAGGACTATCTGACCCATGGTGGAGCAATGGTTAGAGTGCAGTACTGTAGACCATTTCTGCTGACTGCTGGCTGCCTGCAATTTGGTAGTTCAAATCCCACCAGGCTCAAGGTTGACTCAGCCTCCTGTCCTTCTGAGGTGGGTAAAATGAAGACCCAGATTGTTGGGGGCAAGAGGCTGACTCTGTAAACCGCTTAGAGAGGGCTGGGAAGCATTGGGAAGCAGTATATAATTCTGAGTGCTATTGCTATCTATGGGTGGTATGAAGAAAGATGATTTCCTGCAGTGGAGTTGATAAAGCATATAGGAGAGTGAAAAGTGTCTGCCATTTTCATGTTTTTTTATTGTACTCTGATGAAACCCTTGAATACGTATGATGGAGCAAGGCTTTATTTTATTATTTTATTTTATTCCTAAAATGTATTGGCCACCCATCTAACACAAGCTAAGATTATGATTACATCAAAACAATCCACGGTGTTTTCCCCACAGATGCACAATCCACTGTGTTTTTTCTCCACAGACAAACAATCCACAGACACACCACAACTATCCATCTCTGTTCTCTGCAGGGCACTTTTCCTGAGCAAAGTAGCCAGCCTTCTTTCCATCTTCTTCTTTCTCCTAATAAAGAAGGTCGGATGCAACAGTCAGAACTGAAGAAGCTTCTTGAATGAGAAGTGAAACATCTTCAAGAAAAAACCAGGAAAGTCCAGTCGCCTTTTGAAACAACAATCTGGAATTTCAAGTTAGGAATTCCTGTTCCCAACAGATTTTCAGGATGAGGAACGATATGGTTAATGAATCGATAATAATGTTATTAAAATGCTTCGCTCTCGCAAACGTATAACCTTACAAAATCAACATGGAGATTAAAAAAAACCAACCTCAATTGTTTTGCCATGTCCATGACTAAAAATGAATCTATCTTAAAATGGATTGTGCCAAAGATGCTTTTCATTTTTTTTTCCTTGAAGATGTTTCACTTCTCATCCAAAAAGCTTCTTCAATTATGACTGAACTGAAGAAGCTTCTTGGATGAAAAGTGAAATGTCTTCAAGGAAAAACAAAATCCAGTCGCCTTTTTCATAAAGCACCTTTGGAACAACCATTGCCTGGATGGCTGAGAATCTACATAGACATAAACACTGATTGCTTATTTTAAAAAAAAACCTAGAAAACTAAAGTAACTGTTCTTTCAACATGCATTTAAATGATTAGGAAAGAAATAAAAAGTATTTGCTTCCAGAGGCTGTAAAGGAGCAAACAGAAAAATCATTTAATGTTGATATATGCTTTTGAAATATGAAGAAGTGATACAGAATGTTAAATATCCATATTCCATACTTGTGTCTGTACTATTTATACTGATGGGGAAAATTTGCCTGGAATTATGTCACTCGATAAGTTTATACGCAGAAAGAAAGATATGGTGTCAGTTGGTCTCCATGATATAAAAAAAGATGTTGAGACTTTGGAAAGAGTGCAGAGAAGCGCAACAAAGATTATTAGGGCACTGGAAGATAAAATATATAAAGAATGATTTCTATTATCTAATTGAATTAATTGTCTATCTCATGTTGCTTTCTGTGTCCAAATATGGTAAAATATACTAATTATACAGACAATGTTTAAAAAGAACAAGTGACACAATTAGGTATAGAAAATTATCAATCCACAATGTCAACACTACAAAATGCTGGGCAATACAAATAACTGTATCTGTAGAATATAAATCTGACACCAGCTTTTATTATGGTGGTGGTTTGAATGTAACCCTCCCAGATGGTGCAATTGGAACAAGACTGCCAAGTAAATCCACAACTCTCAACAGGCCAGGTTGGGCCTTTTTCTCCATGGATACTATATAAGGTCAAGAATTCTTTGAGAAAAAAATGATATGATAGTCATCTCAGCCAAGAAAAAATTTATATGTGAAGATTTCCTTCAGGTTAATCTACAACAGGGGTGTCAAACTTGATTTCATTGAGGGCCACATCAGGGTTGTGTTTGACCTTGGGGGGCAGGGGGAGGGGCCAGGGAGCGTGGCCAACTCGACATCACTCCTGTCGGGAGCGCCTGTGGCAGCCTGAGCCCTCTACCAGCCAAAACGGGCTCCTAAGTTCCTAAGCAACGTCCTCCTGCAACCCTCAGCCAGTGAAACTTAAGCTCCACATCAGCATTCCAGAAAACTTCCATTCCAACAAATAACTCCGATCCAGACATCATCCTCTCCAAGGTTCTTTTTATTAGAGTAGTAAACTGGCACACCTGGGAAATCCCGAATCTGAAAGTTCCTTGCAATAAGTAAAAAATTACAAATCCACCCCCTGTTCCCCTCATGGTGTCACATGCCCCAATCACCCTCCGTCCCAACTTGAGACATCCTCTCACCCAGGTGCAGAAATAACATGACCTTGGCTTAGAAGAAAAATGCTATTATGTCTAACCACATACACTCCAAGAAATTCCCCCCTCCCATTATTTTCCCAGGCTCCAAAATTTGGCAGTGTGGAAGCATCTGGTGCTAATATGGCTTCCAAAGCTGACACTCCATTTTCACTGGCCAAGGGTTGAAAGAGGCCGTGCCAGATGAAAATGGACTTGGGAGCCTGTTTTTGCTAGCAGAAGCACTAGGGCACTCCCCTGGGCCAGTTCTAAGTACCCCGTGGGCTGGATCCAGGCCCCGACCTTGAATTCGACACTCCTGATCTACAACATATAACAGAAAAACTTTGGTACATTTTAATGGATATAAATAAAGCTGAGAACTTCTTGAAGAAAAGAGACTTGGATAGATCCCTTTGAGAAGAAAAAGATTTCATCCTATGAAGAGAAGCTAGAGGAAATGTCCTAAATTTAGTGACTTAATTAGTTAAGATGGATTTTTATGATATGTGTATTGAAAGAAAGCTTTAAGGTAATCTTGTATGTATAATGAGTTTGTAAATGCATGACTTCTATCTTTCTATGTCATGCTGCATAATTCCCAAAGTTTGTAAAATACTATTGATTAAATTCAAAAATAAGAGAAGAAAAAGATCTATTCCATGAGGATAAACTTGAGGGAGCGATTTGAATTCAATGAGCTAATTGGAGTTAATTGGACTTATATGGATGTGATATATACAGTATAAGCGATCCTCAACCAGGGTCTGAGGATTGTGTTTAAACTTAAGTGGGGGGTTTCTTCCTTCGTTTTTTTCTGTAGTGTTCAGTCTAAATCTTTGCTCTCAATAAAGAAAAATCACTTTTTCAAGTTTGTTCCAATGAAATGAAAACTTTCTCTGCTTCAAAGTATCTGGAAGGAATGTCTTTCTCTTTCTCAAAATTCTAACAGGGACAATGATAGGGCAATTATATCCACTTTATCATTTTGCAGTTTAGATTTCAAGTGACAATCTCAAACTTTTTCTTTATCTTTCAAAGTGTACTAATGCATCCCTTGGAACATTCCTCCTTGTGGCATATTGGGAATTTATTCTGTGAATGTCTATGAGCTCCTTGATTGGATATTGGTCACTTCCTTAGTAACTCAAACTATGGGAAATGGAAAACTGTAGTCCTTGCTACTCTCTGATCTTGGCTGTACTACAGACATTTCATTACATAACTAGGGAATATCATCAGTGCTAGAAGTGGTGGGGTTTGTGCAGTGGAGGAGGAGAAGGAGGAGGAGAACTGTGTGACCCTTGATGCTCTCTGAGGTTTGTTGGTTTCCTGCAAATGTTTTGTTATCCAACTATGGAACATCATTAATAATAGAGGGGTTTCTCTCTGTTTATGTCCACTTGCTTGTTGGCGGAAGTATTTCTGGTAGTTCTTTGAGTGGGCTCCTGCTTCCTGTTAGCTTGTTTCTTTGAGATTGGGACATCTCATTGCTTGGTTGTTGGCCTTGTAGTCATCTTGGTGTTTAATCTCTGCTTAAGCTTCCTGGTAGGGTTAGCTTAAGGCCAACTAATGTCCAAGCAGACCCTACCAGTTATTGTCACCTTCCACTGCCTGATTGAAAAGTTGTTAAGTGGAAGAGGAAGTAAGAGATTGAGAAAATTCATTGTTTTCCAAGTCACCCTTCAGGCCCGACCTCACAACTTTGTCAAAGGAGAATTACTCTATTCCCCCTCCCCTGTTTTAAAATCTGGCATTCTCTTTCTGAAGTGGCTTGTTTTGCACCTTTCCCAACTGTGCCTATCAACATCTACATCTATATATCTATATACTACTAAATCTGCCCTGCTTATCTGTATGCAAGCAATAACTGGGTGCAACGCTGCACCATAGAGTGATAGTTTTTAAACAAGGGTGTCTCGACTAGACTAACTTAAGAATGAATCCAAAATCTAGGACCTATGACTCTCATGGAATTAAACTTTGGTAAAGTTTATAAAACAATTTATGGAGGGAAGAACTAAGCTCATCTTCATTTAATGACCCCGTCATCCCTTGCGGAGTGCGGGATGCCCTTCCTGTTGCCAATGTGGAGTTTTGTTCAGCAGATACAGTCTCAAGTGTGCCCAGAGAGAGAAATATCTGCCACTACCTGGGATTGAACTCACAGCCTCCTGATTATGAGGCAAGAGTTCCACCTCTAGGCCACTACATCACTCAGGAGGAAACAAGATGGTAAAGTGAAAACACTTAGCTGTGACTAGGCTGATCCTAAAGGTGACGTCCATAGATTTGGCATCGCTATGCCTCTGATTATGTCCACATTCTCAATTTTCAGTTTAGATTTAAAGTGACAATCTCAAGCTTGCTCACTTTTCCTTTTTCTTTCAAAATCTTATCATGACATATTGGGAATTTATGTTGTACTAGCTCATTAGCCGCGCTTCGCTACAAAACTATGTGGTCGGGCTTAGTTTTTGGGGAGGAAAATAAGGGGGGGGGGGAAATTCTGCCTCTGCCTACCAGCATCCATCAGTATTCATCTGGCTTGTGTCCTGTCAGAGTGTGAGAGAGTGGAGGGCTGTTTGGAAAGTGAAACAGTATTTGCTGTGTGAGCAAGGAGACAGCAAGGAGCCTGGGCGTGGCTTAGCTCAACTGTTCTGTACTAAAGCTGCTTGGTGCTGTGAAACCGAACCTCCTCTCCTCTGCTTGTGTTTTGCATTTGGAAGAGATTTCTTTTCAGGTGGGGAGGTGGAGTAGAAGTCCTTAGCATCAGAGCATGTTAATAATAATAACAATATACAAAATACTAATAGCTCTGATGGTCGTTTAGAAAAATCCTTTCTTAATGAGCCCCTTGAAGCCAAGAGGAACATACAGGCCAAATTTCAAGTTTGTAGGCTTTACGGTTCTAGAGATTTTGTGATGAAGCGTGAGTGGCATTTTGCTTTTATAAATATATGCTTCCCAGTCTATTAATTGAGCAAAACATTTTATCATTCTTGATCTTCTTATTTATTGGCAGATTATTGGCAGTTCACTCCCTTCTATCCGGGACATAGCATATAAGTGATGTTTGAGCAGGGTCCGCAGGATTGTCTGGCATGTCACACACCCTCTTCACAATTTGTTTTCTTGTTCCCTTCTGGGAGGGGTCTTCATGTTATTTGAAGCAGAACATCCACCTTCAGCCACAGTTTTGTTCCATATAGCATCCACCTTGTGAATTCTCAGTAAAAAGTGACAATCTTATCTACGTTTACCTAAATCCAGAAGTCTGTCGACTTATATTTGGTACCAATTCATCTTGACCATTGGTAGATGAGATTCTTGTATCAAGGTAACATGAAATGAACATGTAGGACTTTTGAATGCTATCCTGGCTTCTGATTTCCTACATCTTGATGTTAGTAATCAGAGTGCACGAGGAAATTTCAATTTTTATCTTATACTAGCCAAAAACCTGGCATTGCCCTGGTATTTATTTATCCCAATCCTTTATTAAACAGGAAGATAGTGTGGTCGAAACTCACGCTGTTGTACTGTCTCTTGCACAGCATTGCAAGTCTTCTATTCCTCTCCATGGGAGTTTCTTGCCTATGCTGGTATTTCATTTTTTTATTGCACTTGACCAATCACCTGACGTTTCCTTGGAGGGCTGAGAGTCTGTCAGTATATTCATGAACTGGAATAGAGCTTGGTAACAAAGTCAGCCAGTGAATAGGCATATTAACTAAATCAGCCAATGAAGGTAGTTTGGAAACTGAAACTAGAAGTAGCCTAAGCGTGACTCTATTGTTAAGCTCTGCAGCTATGTTGAGCTCTGCAGCTCTGAAGCTATGTTAAGCTCTGAGTCTGTCGATTGAAGATGAAACTAAATTGCTTGCTTGCTGAAAAATGGAGCTCTGCTCTGAACTTGCAATATGTTTCTGTTTGAGTTTGCTCCATGTTGGAGAAATCTACAACGGATTTATAAAATCTTATTGTGTTTATAAAGATGTTAAATGAAGCATCAGCCATCTGTGTTTATTTTTCTGGCACAGAATTATCGCTGCAAAAACTCTCAATAGAGACCCCTTATGGATTACTGTGAAGCCGTTACTATGGCAAGTCCACTGTGTTGTATAGTAGAAGCCATTTTAAGGCCTGACAGGCTGTATCTTAATAGAACACACACCCCGAGGGGTGTTAGCGGTGTCTTTCCCCACAGTATTTGTTTCCAGAGAGTAAGTCATCTGTGTACCAAGTTTGGTTGAAATTGCTTGAGGCAGACCCAGAGTTATGTTGGAACACACACACACACACATATTTTTATATAGAGAGATTATCTTTATCACCTTTTAAAATTACCAAATTCTGTGCATCCCTGTATATGACTAACTTCCAAATAAGTAGGTGGGAACTAAAAAGTCTTCATACAATGAGAAGATTACAACATAGGAAAGAGGAAGAAATGACAAAGGGTGAATTTTGGCATACAAATATTGCTCAATCTATATAAGCAATAGATATAGATGACCCAATGGCATTTTTTTTTAAAGGCATCTGAAAATGAAGATGTATGCAATGGCAAATATTAGCATTATTACTTTAAAAAGCCCTGGGCATGTTATAAATAGATATGATTCATCGAGTTGGAAGTTACAAGATCTAGCATGGAGGAATATCCCATTTACAACATAAGGAACCAAATTCACCTTTCTGAGTCTGTTTTCCTGAGGCAGAATAACAGTGTGCTGTCTCTCTAATTTTCTGGTTGAATATAGAGACAATTAGTTAAACACTACAAAGGCTTCCATACAAATTTTTTTTTAATTGGATTATATTAGGCATCCTCAAGGTATAACTCACAGTTATGTTGAGATTCATCTAATGCCCAATCTTTGCATAGTCATCTTCATAGTGTGAAAAGATGGTTATCTCCATCCCATAACGATCCAGCAAGGGAAGCTCCAGCATGCTGCTGGGTCCAGGCAAGAGTGAAGAAAACTCCCCCCAACCCAACCAAGGGTCAATTCAGTGACCAATCAGGATGACAGATGTGACCACATGACATGAGCTACATCTCCCATGAGGCATTAACTACATTTCCAATGAAGCATTCCCTTAAGGGGACAGCTCCCAATTCCCAACTAACTATATACTGTCCAACCAGCACAAACAGAGTAACACCATTGTAAGGGAGCTTAGAGATCTTCTAGTCCAACTCCCTGTTCTAGTTGGAGACCTTATACAATTTCAGACAAGGAAGAAACAATGCAGTTCTGGGCACAGATATGGTATAACTGAAAGAAATACAACAAGGATGCAGCTTGGTAAAAGGAGGTGGATAAGAACAAAAAGAAGTTGAAATGAAAGAATTAATAATAACAACAGAAACGGAAGAGAAAAGAGCAAAGAAGATCAAGAATTGGTCAGCACCAGGTGAAGATCAACTGCATGGTTTTCACACCTGCACCTAATATAAGCCCTATCCCACCCCCCCCAAAATAAGCCCTAGTTAAGCCCTGCCCACCATCTGATTGTATGAGCTAGGTGCTGTCAGGATTCTGGCAGTTACCCCCCATTTAAATCATGAGTCTCGAGCCAAACTTCCAAAACTCCAAAAGGATTTTTTGGGCATTAACATGTCTGGCACTGCCTGGGTGTAGCCGACACTGAGACACATCCTTCATTGTTACCCTTGACCTTGGTTTTCCCCCACCGCCTGGGTGTATCATAATTCCTATTCTCCAATGGGACACCTCCATAGCCCAGAGTCATCAGTCATGCTCTCCAGTTAGAATTTTGCACGACAGAAACTTCAGTCACCTAGTTACTATCTTTCAAAACATTTATGGAATGCAGTTTTGGTTTGCAAGCTTCCACACTGCTCCCCCCTCCCTCCCTTTCTGTTGGCAATTCTAAAAAGACCACAGACATATTTTATGAGTGGACAGGTGCATGCATAAAAATCAAGTTAGGGTGGGGGGGGTGGAATGGAGATGCCCCACGTGCCCCGCACCACTTACCTTAGGACCGCTGCAGCCAGGCCTCCCATGTCCCAACACCTGTCACACTGCTGCATGGCTTCTGTGGCCACTTGTGACTATGACATACGCCAGTGCCACCACTTACAACAGGATGCCCCATGGCACGTTGTGGTAATGCTGCCATTCATGACTGCAATGGCACAACGAGCCATGCAGCCTCCTGCCATGAACAGCAGCACTGGCATGATGAGCCTCGTTGTGTCATGCCATGTGCTGTGGCACTGGCACAATGGGCCATGTGGCTTCCTTTTGTGAGCGGCTGCAGAAGAAGTCAAGCAACAGTGCGACAGGTGTCAAGGTGCAGGGGGCCAGGCTGCAGTGGTCCTAAGGTAAGTGGGGAAGACATCCCCCCAAAATAAGACCTGGTGCTTCTTTTGAGTCCCAAAAGAAAGTAAGACCGGGTCAAGTTGAGTAGAGTTCCAAATTGGTGAGATATATTTTAATTCTACTTGTCCTGGAATTATTTCCCACATGCCACAATTGGGAGAGCAGAATCACTTGGGACTGTGAGCATGAATTTGAGGCTATTTTGAATGACTTCTTTGGCTTTCTTTGCTCAGTTCCTCTCAAGGTGCATCTTGAGATCAACCCACCTTGTCCTGTCCAGTTGAACACCTCAGTGACGGTCACTTGCAATGCAGAAAGCTTTTTTTATCCAGAAGATGCAACGGTAGAGCTGTTTGCCAAGGATGCCCCAAGCAGAAAACGAACGGTTGGCCCGAAGACCTCAAATCCCGATGGGACCTTTTCCCTCAAGAGCAACCTCAAGAGGATGGCCACTGAAGGCAGGAACATTTCCATTTTCCTTTGCCAGGTCCAGCAGTTTCTGGTCAACAAAACCACCATGCTCTTCATTACGTGACAACTTGAAGGAAGTAAATGTCTTTTGTTTGCTTCTGAAAATTCACTAATTTACACTTTGCAGGTTTTTCCCAGTGGTGGGATTCAAAAAATCTTACTAATGGTTCTGTAGGTGTAGCTTGGTGGGTGTGGCAGGGAAAGGATATACTGCAAAGTCCCCATTCCTTCCCCACTCTATTAACCTGCTTTCCAGCTCCGTTCTCCTGTGCAGGGCAACCAAAAAGGACCCAGCCAATCACCTGGGACTCAGGAGGCAGAGAATTGAGAGGGGTGGGGCCAGTACGAGGTGGGATTTGCCGATTCTCCTTACCACGCAAAATTTCCACTACCGGTTCTCCAGAACTGGCCAGGAACCTGTTGAATTCACCACCTCTGTTTTCCCTTTGTTTTTCAGATTGTTCTTTTAAAGATTAGATTGTATTACTCTTTAATACATCATGATTTAAAGGGTCTTTCTTTCATACACTTATGGTTTTAAGATACCGAACCTTAAGAAGGAAGGACTTGTGATATTCTGAGCCCCTTCCTGGGAATATTTTGTGTTCTCTGTTGCATTTTCTCTTCATAACAAAGTCCTGCACCCGACTGCAACCCCATCAAAGAATTAAGATGTTAGAGAAGATTGGAGATCTTGTCCATTGAGCCATTTTGGAATTAGGTTGGAGTTATAAGAATCGGAATACCTTCTTTCACATGTGGTGGCTATGTCCGAAAAATTAAGAAATATTGGACCAAAATACGAAAATGGTTAAAGGAGATTACAAAAGTCCAAATAGAATTTAATGCAGAAATATTTCTTCTGGGAATTATCAAAGGGTATTATATGAAAGAGATAAAATATCTAATCCTACATATAATTATAGCGGTGAGATTAACACTCGCACATGTTGGAAAGGAGATTCTATGCCAACAGATGGCTTAATAACCCATAAGATTTTCTATTGCACGGAAATGGACAAACATACATTAGATTTAAAAGAGAAGGAAGACTCAATTATTATACAGTTTGGGAAAATTGGTATATTTGGATTAAATAATAGAAACAAGCAATCAAATAAATAAGGAATGCACAGTTTAGAAAGATAGAGGTATATATACTGTATATATAGGAACAATTAGGAATATAAAATACACACTGGAATAATAGTTGAAATGTAAGTACTGTCAAAATGGATTGTAATATACACAACGTTTTCATTTTAAAAATCTGTATTGTATTTTGTATTTTAATGTTTTAAATTTTCAATAAAGGTTATTTTAAAAAAACAGGATATAAAGAGAGAGGGGAGGAAGTGTTAATTTTTGTGAAGCAAATTATAGATTTAGAAAGGAGCAATAGTCATTCTAAGAAGTGAAGACTGCTGAATGAGTCAGTTTCCAACAGGGAAGGGTTTATAAAAATCAATCAATTCTATAAACAATCAGCTATCATTTCCTTTCCTTCTGGGATGTAAGCAAAAATAGGTTTCGGATGGGATGAGGAGGAGGTTTGTAAGATGCCTTGGAAGAAGTGGTGGTGGTTTTTTTAAAGAGAAGAAAATCAGTATGTTCCACATCTGTGTAAAAAGATTATTATTTTTTTATATTTACAACTGTGATGGCGTAGTGCTTAGAATGCAGTATTGTAAGCTGTGTTCACTGTCAGGAGTTCGATTCTGACCAGCAAAAAGTTGACTCACACTTCCATCCTTCTGAGGTCACTAAAATGAGGACCCAGAGAGTTGGCGTAATACAGGCTTGTCCAACCAGCGGCCTGCGGCCCACATGCGGCCCAGGTCGCCTCATAATGCGGCCCAACGCCCACCCCAACCTTCATGAAAGATCCAGCGAGGAGGAGGAGGAGAGGCAGGCGCGAGGTGGGGCGAGCCAGGGCGAGACGAGCAACAGAAAAGGCGGGAAGCCGCAGCCCAAAAGTCCTGCCCCGCCACCTCCTTCTGTTGCTGCCACCGCCGTCACCGCTTCTGCCACCGCTGCCACTTCTGCCCCTGCCGCCGCCACTTCTGTCACCGCCGCCACTGCCGATTCTGTCCCCACCGCCGCTTCTCCCCCACCGCCGCTTCTGTCCCCGCCACTGTTTCTGCCCCCGCCACTGCCGTTTCTGCTGCCGCTTCTGTCCCCGCCACTGTTTCTGCCCCCGCCACTGCCGTTTCTGCCGCCGCTTCTGTCCCCGCCACTGTTTCTGCCCCCGTCACTGCCGTTTCTGCCGCCGCTTCTGTCCCCGCCACTGTTTCTGCCCCCGCCACTGCCGTTTCTGCCGCCGCTTCTGTCCCCGCCGCTTCTTTTCCCACTGCCGCTGCCCTTTCTGTCCACGCCACCGTCGCCCCCCCACCCCACAAAATTTGGCCGGAAAATTAATAAAAATAAATAATTTTTAATAAATAATTAATAATAAATAATAAAAATAATTTATAATTTATTTTATAATTTTAGAATATAATTATTTTATAATAATTTATTATATGTGCGGCCCAAACCAATTTTTCATCTTCTAATGTGGCCCAGGGAACACCCCTGGTGGACACCCCTGGTGTAATATATTGATCAGTGGGGGTTGCTACCCGGTTATTTTATTTTGTTTGTAAAATTTATTTTGCTGCCCATCTTACCCAAGCTAACCCAAAAAAACAATCCACTGGGGGGTTTTTTTAATCTCCCCAGGCTCATTCCATTCTTGTTGTCTGCATCACGCTTTTCCTGAACAAAGTAGTCATCCTTTCCAACTCTTCCTTTCTCCTAATAAAGAAGGTCGGACACAACAGTCAGAACTGAAGAAGCTTCTTGGATGAGAAGCAAAACATCTTCAAGGAAAAACCAAAAAGTCCAGTCGCCTTTTGAAAAAAAAAAAGACACCTTTGGGACAACATGAGCTGGATGGTTGAGAATCTCCCATAGACGTTGGATACAACAATGAGAAAATGTTGTTCCAGAAAACAGTCCAATGATCTGGAAGTTCAAGTTAGGAATTCCTTTTCCTGACAGATTTTTCAGGATGAGAAATGATACAGTTCAGGAATCGATAATAATGTTTCCAAAATGCTTCACTCTCTCAAACATATAACCTTATAAGCTTATAAAATCAACATGGAGATTAAACAAAAAATAAACCTCGCATTGTTTTGCCGTGTCTGTGACTAAAATGAATCTATCTTAAAATGGATTGTCCCAAGATGCTTTTTCTTTCTTTTTTCCTTGAAGACGTTTTGCTTCTCATCCAAAAAGCTTCCTCAGTGCTGACTGAACTGAAGAAGCTTCTTTGAATGAGAAGCGAAACGTCTTCAAGGAAAAAATAAAACCCAGTCGCCTTTTGAAAAAGCATCTTTGGGGCAAACATTTTCGGCCTCCACATCCCATTTTTGGCCTCTGCATGCTCCATTTTCAGCCCGTTCTGATCCCTGCTGCCTGGAATGGGACGCACGGAGGCAGCAATAGGTGATGGCCATCCCTGCAACCTGAAACAGCTGATCATCAGGAGGCCAATCCAACCTACAATCAGCTGCTGGTGCTAATCAGGCTGTGCTGAAACTGACCAGGCTGTTTGCTGCAAGGAGTCAAATTGCTGTGAGACAGAGGCAGATTTTGTTTTCTTGTTTTCCTCCCTAAAAGCTAGGTGCATCTTATACTTCGGAGCATCTTATACACCAAAAAATATGGTATCTGTTGGGAAGACGGAGGTTTTCCTATGTCCACATTATCAATTTTCAATGTCGATTTAAAGCAGGGGTGTCCAACCTTGGCAACTTTAAGACTTGTGGACTTCAACTCCCAGCAAAGCTGGCTGAGGAATTCTGGGAGTTGAAGTCCACAAGTCTTAAAGTTGCCAAGGTTGGACACCCCTGATTTAAAGTGACAATCTCAAACTTGTTCTTCTTCTTACAAAGTAGATCAATGCATTCCTCAGACCTTTCCTGATTGTGGAAGGTGGGAATTTATTCTTTATATCTTATATATTTCTAATTCAATTTTTTCTTTTTTGCTTCCCACTTGAGCTACTATTCGAGCAATTTGATCATTCCCGATCATATATCTTCTCCCAAACCATGGACAGTTCAGAACTCATAGCTGAAGTTCCTAGTTCTGTAATTTCAATAGGATTTCTTGTCCAACTCAGCTTCATATTGAATGTCTCTCTCCTCTATTTTATGCTCCAAAAATCCACTCCATCATTTATCTGTTTAACTTCTCTAATAAGCTGATGAGTCACCTTACAAAGTTCCTTTGTGAGCCTATCAGTCTCTACTTCAATCTTTGCAGATTTACAGATTAACAGAGTTGGAAGGGACCTTGTAGGTCATCTAGTCAACCCCCCACCCAAGCAGAAGACCCTACACCATTTCTGACAAATGGCAGTCCAGTCTCTGTTTGAAAGTCTCAAGTGATGAAGCTCCCACAACTTCCACATTAGTTTCCGTTGCCTGAATTACTTGAAGAGTTTCCTTGAGTATTCTTCCAAAATACATCTTATGGGAAAGCTGAACCTCTCCTTTCTTGTTTTCTTCTTGTAACCATGTGTGATAATTTGCAAACTGACACAAAAAAAAACTGTATTGTGAAGCTTATTCTGTTAAATTAGCAGTTTACAGGCAATGTTTTAAGTATTTGGCTCCCTCTTGTGGTCTATCAGCACCACTACAGGTTTATTGTGTACAGAATAATTCTGTTAAATTGATGGCTAAGGAGTCTATAAAGATTCTCAGTCACTGGACTTCCATTTTGAGCTTTTTCAGTGACAGACCGAAACCTTGTCTCTGTGAGGCTTCGATCCGTGCTCGCCACTGGAGTGCCCCGAGCCGGCTGGTTTCGGGGCTAAGCCACCCCGTAGAGGTGGAGAAGAGGGGGGAGACTGCCAGCAGGGTTGAGGAGAGCCACATCTCTCCTCCCCAGCTGGCCATTACTCCCTTTCCCAAAGGCGGTTGCAGCAGTGGTCAGAAATGGCCACCACAAAGAAGAACTTGACTGGAAAATAATGTGCAGGAGGAAGATAAGAAGAAAAAGTTTTGGTTGACTGGGTCAAACAGCAAAAGCAACAAATAAGGTACCTTGGAATTGAAACTGTTAAAAAACAATAACATTGTTCCCTAAGAAGATTTTTATGCTGCGAAGGAGAGAGAAAAGGGAAAAGATTTGGTTTTCTCCTTTTCCTATACTGACAGCTAAGAGACTTAAGCAAGAAATTGAAAAAAAATCCACTTTGACATCAATAGGCATTTAATGCTGAAAATAAAAAGTCAAAGGGATAATAAAGATTTCTGGATAATTAAAAGCTTTTGAAAACAGAAAAGGAGAGAAAAAGAATAAAAGGGCAGGATCTGGAAGGGAGGAGACTGTCTGGAATTAAGAAAGAACTTACAGCAAAATCTCAACAAGACTTCCAAAAGATACATTCTAACTGAAATATCGCAACAAAAACCCCAGGAAGAGAAAGTCAAAAAAGAAATAAGAAGATATAATTTGGGACTATCTGGATTACTTGATGATTTCTGAATTCTTGGTTATTGTTTTGAATGACTAAAATTAATCAGGTGGTTGTTTAAAACTTTTTAAAATGGCTCCACTTTTAGAAGAACTGAAAATGGAACTTAAAAAGTACAAAGAAGATGCACAAGAAGGGAGAGGTTCTTTTGGCTTCGTATTTCAGTTTTTAGAAATGGAGATTTGGAATTATGAGAAACAACAAGAAATGCCTGCAGAACAAGAAGATTGGGACAAAGAAGAAGCCATCTTTAATGAACAAGTAATCTTAGGTGGGGGAAAAAAGGAAAGGGGGGAAAGAGAATGGAAAGTTTAAGATTGGGAAAAACAACTCCAAAAAAAAAAAAAATAGAGTGAAAAATAAGTATAAAATCAGAAAGCAACAGAAGAGGGAAATGCAGAAGAGAGAATTAGAAGTAGAGAGACCAGGGGGTAAAAAGGGGAGGGAGAAGATGAGAGGGAAGAAAGAAAGGAAAAGAAGTTACAAAGGACAGAAGCAAAATATAGAGAAACAGGGTCTATTTAGAGATAATGGGTGAAAACTTAATGGAAAAAGGGATTCTGCAAAGGTACATAAGATAGTATGGTTATATTAGAAGCAGAAATAATTTTAAAAAATATGAAACAATGTATGATTAAAATGTCTGATAGCTATCGTAATTCAGTGGAATGCTTGTCAATAAATAAATGTAACAAAAGGTATATTTAATGATTTATAAAACTTATGTGAAGAGAAATAAGGGAAAAATTAATTATGGAGATTATATGTGTTTTTAAGGAAGTATGATATTTAATTGAAAAGAAGTGTTAAAGATGTTATGGTTTTAATGATTATTAATGATAGAATTGAACTGGAATGGAATGAGGGTTTATAATTACATATATTTACAATCTTTCTTTTTTAGAGAAGAATATAGTGTGTATTATAAGAATGTGCCAAGCAGAATCCGATTGGAAGTTATGCATTATGTATTATATTGAAGGTCATAAACTTAAGGTATATATTGAAGTTTAAATAAGAGTTGAATGGATGTAATTAAAAGATATAAAGGTGTCATACTCCAATTAGTAACTACAGGAGAAAATTTGTTTAATGAGAAAAGATAATATGAAATTGAAACAGAACAGACAAAAATATAAATATAATGATTTGAATTGAGATGAGATAATCAAAATAAAATTGAGAAAATTAAAAGAGGGGAAAAACTATGTAGAAAATGTAAAATAGTATAAGATATGGAATAGAATACAAAAAGGAGCATGAAATTGAGTTTTGTGTATGTATGAAGAAGTTCAACCCGGTACCATGCTATTTTCAAAAAAGATGTTTTCCTTGTATTTTGTGTGTGGAAACCCAAATAAAACTTTATTAAAAAAAAAAAAAAAAAAGATTCTCAGTCATCCAGGTTATGGTTATCCCAAAAATGCTTTTTATCAAAAGGCAACTGGACTTTTTGGTTTTTCTTTGAAGACGTTTCACTTCCCATCCAAGAAGCTTCTTCAGCTCTGACCGAATGGTGGGGAATGGAAGGATTTATACTCCTTGCAGACAGCTGGTCATTTGCATCTTTTTAGAGGGTCCTTGAGGCCACTTGGAGGTTTATCAGTGCCCTCAGGGTCGCCTGAGTGGTGCAAATGGGTGTGGAGCCTTCTTGGAACTGCTAAAAGAATTGTTGTAGACTGTAGACTGATGATGTCCTATCCCTCCCCCTCTGTTGAGGGAGGGCTGTCCAATTTTGGCATAGATGGCCTCTTGGACCCCTCTTTCAAACCAACGGTCCTCTCAGTCCAAAATGTGGACTTTGCTGTCTTCAAAAGAGAGGCCTTTGTCTTTTAAATGCAGATGGCCGGCTGAATCTATTCCCGATGGGTTTGTTCTCCTATGCTGTGCCATGCATTTATGAACTGGTTGTTTGGTTTCCCCGATGGCTTTGGAGAAATATTTTGGTCTTTGGTTCCCTCTTGTGGTGAAATAGCAAAATACAACACAGCCAGGAATCTTTAAGTCTGATGTTGATTCCTGACCAATCAACTTCAGCTAAAATCAAACTATTTCCCTACCCCCACCACCACCAACAACAACAAACTTCATGAAATGTACACTTATTAGGATCTTATATATCTTATATGCTTTTGTGGTGTGGCGCAGTGGTGGGATTCAACCAATTTGCACCTGTTCGTGAGAACAGGTTGTTAACTTTCTAAGTGGTTCGGAAAACCAGTTGTTGGAAGAAATCTCCTTTTTTTCCCCCATTTTATAGGACTAATCCTGTAAGGAAGGCAGGAAGGAAACATTCTGGTGTTGTTTCTAGCCTACTCTTTATTGCCCTGCTTACAGAACCTGTCCCTCAGTTAACCCTTATAACAGATAAAGGTTCTTGGCAGTATGCCCAGGCTTACTGTTGCTTGAGCTTCTTGGGAGTTTTTTTTGTTTCTTCCTTTGCTGGGGCTTGAAAGGAGAAGTGTTGTTTTAAGCTTTTTACACTGCTGTTGGGAGGAATACTCCCCTGTTGGCGGTGGTGGGCTTCTACCGGTTTCACAACAGGTTCAGTGAGCGCACGCCCACCCAGGTTTGAGTCGGCCATACTCACCCAGCCACGCCTACCCAACTGGTCATTAGGGTAGAGAACAGGCGGAGGGAGAGGAGGGGGGAGGAGGAGGAGGAAGAAGACTGTTGGGTCCCTGGTTCTCTTGGAGTTTGGTGATTTTCTTGCAGATGTTTCATTACCCAAGTAGGTAGCATCATCAGTGAAACAGAACAGAAATCACTCCTGAGGTCTCCATCTTGGTTTATTCCAGCTTCTTCTCGCATCACCTCCATCTGTTATCTTCTACTTTGGGACATTATTAATCTAGAGTTCTGGAATGCCCCCTTAGTTACACTTCCACCGAACAACTGTGCCAAACAAACCAGGCAATTGGCTCAAACTCAGAAGCAGGAAACATGTGAGTTCCTCTTTTGCTCCATATTTCAAAGGAAATGTTTTGGGAGGGGTGAGAAGTATGTTTCTCCTGCCACTGTTGGCATGGCTGCCTTGAGGTCCTCCATGCAAATCCTAGGTCCCCTACAACTCTGGTTCCTCCTTCTTGTGCAAGACATGACAGAGTGCTCCTCTGATAGAATAGGTGAGTATTTTTGCTCAGATTTCCAGCTGGAAGAGGTGGGGAGGTTAGTAGATTCCTCAGCAGGTTCCAGATTATGGATCCTTTGAAGAGAAAGTTTCTTCCATGGGCTCCTTCCTGAGCAGCCAGGTGAAAAAGTAGGAACGGCCAGGAAGAACGGTGAGGTTTGGGGGGGTGAGATCAAGAATGGTCCCTGGTTGGTTTACAAATTGTTTTGTGCTTCCACTTCGTAGTCTTCCATGACAACTACATTTTATATGTTCTCATATTGTCAATCAAATATTCCTAAATACATTAATATAATTGTTAATCAATCATGTGACGATACTATTATTCATTCATGTTTTACAAGATAATCCATATTTTACTTAATTTGTTTTATGACAGTTCATATTATCATCTCAAATCTATCCTAGAATCATTTTGTAGATATAATTTTAAAAAAATACATCTTTATATATTCATTATGTTCTAAAAATCTACGTATTGCATGACCGTGTTTTATTGTCTAACCATTGATAGAATAGATCCCAAATTTTATAAAACTGTTTATCTTCTTGTTCTCTGTATGCACATATATGGAAGAAGGTTTGATGTTTTTATGTTGTGTTTGTTTATGTTTGTCTTAAAAACAATTAAAAAAATTTTTTTAAAAAAAGGTCTCTGGTTTAGTGGGGCTCTTAAGCTGCTTTGAGGTAAAGAACACGTGGACACTTCTTGCATTTTGAGAACCTAGCCTGACTGGGCCTACTCCTCCGTACATTCCTCCCAAACCAACAAAGCCGCCCTCTCGATCTCTGTCGGTCCCATTCGCAGCTCATCTTCCTCTGCACATTCAGGCTCTGATGGGGACATGACAGAAAGACTATTGTGTTTCCACACAAAATAAGACCCTGTCTTATATTTTTTTTGCCACCAAAAAAGACACCAGGTCTTATTTTCGGAGAGATGCCATTCACCGACTAGCCTCACTTGCGTGTGTCACCCCCAGCTTCCTTTTCGCTATCAGAGGCCTTCAGGAACTTCTTCGGCAGCCAGCAAGGCTTTCCTGAAGGCCACTGCAGCCAATAACAAGAGCTCAGGATCGATCCAGAGCTTTGTTCTCAGCTCGAGGCCTTCAGGAAAACCTAGCCAGCCTTGCCAGCTGCAGAAGAAATAGACCAGCAAAGCAGGTGTCTGGCTACAAAGCGAGGCCTGGCTACAACTGTCCAAGGGTAAGTCGTAGGGCAGCTCCACCACCGCCATCCCATTCCCACCCTAGCTTAATTTTTACCCATCCACTCTGGAGTGGGCAGGATCTTAATTAGGGCTTATTTTGGGAGATAGGGCTTATATTGAGCGCATGTGAAAAAAATCAAGCTAGGACCTACTTTCAGGGTAGGTCATATTTTTGGAGAAACAGGGAACTAGGGGGTGACATGATAACTGTCTTTCCCAACTTGAGGGGTTACCGCAAAGAAGAGAAGATTGATTTATTCTCCAATACACCGAAGAGCAGGACCAGAATGGTGGAAGACAGCTCCAATCTAGAACTAAGAAGACATTTCCTGATGGTGAGAACAATTCATCAGCGGAATGGTGAAGAAGAGATAGGACAGCCATTTGTCTAGGGTGGGATAGGGTCACCAGCCTTGAGCAAGGGGTTGCACTAGATTTATAGCAACCCCCAATCTTTTGGGCACCAGGGACTAGATCCATGGAGAGAGGTTATTTCCACGGACTGGAGAGGGTGCAGCTTCATGTGCTCTCTGCCATCCCGCAGATGGGTCTTTGCTTGTTTGCATGGCCGGTTTCTGGCATGCTATGGACCAGTGCCAGTCCACAGCCCAGGAGTTGGGGACCCCTAGCAGATTGACAGAGTTGGAAGGGGCTTTGTAGGTCATCCAGTCCAACCCACCTACCCCCCAAGCAAGAGACCCTACACCATTTCTGACAAATGGCAGTCCAAACTCTTCTTGAGAGTCTCAAGTGATGGAGCTCCCACAACTTCCAAGGGCAACTTCTGTTCCATGGGTTGATTGTTCTCCCTGTCAGAAAATTTATCCTTATTTCCAGGTTGAATCTCTCTCCTTGTTCAGTTTCCATCCATTATTCCTTGTGTGAGATTGCACTCGTACGAGAGACTGACACGACACGGATCTGAGTTTTCTCTCTGGTTTTATTGCGGTTCTGCAGAAGCGGGTTCACATCCAAGGCAGCTGGATGGAACCCCGAGCACACTTTGCACAGCATACTTATACCCTAATTCCCCTGCCCCATCGTACGAGGGCTTGGTTCACAGACGTCATCAAACCTCACACCTTCCAGGGACACTTATTGCCCATCAACATTCCCCAGACCACCAACTGTTTGTTGATGGTTCCCCTATCAGTACTGGCACTGCTTTAGAAACACACACGTATACAAAATGGTTCATATTGTTCTAATCCTTATCTTCCGGAAGGTTACAAAATACATGCTTTTGTAAGCAACTCTAAGCGTAAGCAAATTTACAGAAGCAAAAGTAGCATTACATTATTTCACTTATCACACTTGTCTGGCCTTCGGGTGCTTTAGAAAATAGCTTGACCCCTTCCTCCTCTCTGGGGCAACCCCTCAAATATTGGAAGATGCTCTCCTGTCTCCCCTGGTCCATCTCTTCACCAGACTAGCCAGGCCCAGTTCCTGTAACCATTCTTCATATGTTTTAATCTCCAGTCCCCTAATCATCCTGGTTGCTCTTCTCTGTACTTCTCAACTTCTTTTTTTATATTGTGGTGACTAAAATTGGATGCAGTACTCTAAGTGTGGCCTTACTAAGGTTTTATAGAGTGGTATTGGTACCTCCCTTGCTCTTGATTGAATCCCTGTATTAATGCAACTTAGAATTGCATTGGCTTTTTTGGCTGCCACTGCGTACTGCTGACTTATATTTTTAATTGGTTTTCTCTAATTAATTCAGACTCCAAGATGCCTCTCCCAGTTACCACTAGTAAGCCTGGTTTCACCCATACTATATGTGTACTTTTGGTTTTTCTTGCCTGAGTGTAATACTTCACTTTTCTCTACACTGAATTTCATTTGTTAGATAGGGCCCAGGGTTCAAGACTGAGCCTATCCTCTATTCTAGGCAGTCCCAAAAGTGCTTTTTTTTTTTCAAGAGGCAACTGAACTTCCTTGTTTCTCTTTGTAGACATTTTGTTTCTCATCCAAGAAGCTTCTTCAGCTCTGGCTGGGTGGTGGGGAAGGGAAGGATTTATACTCCTTGCAGGCAGCTGGTCATTTGCATCCTTTTAGAGGGTCATTGAGGCCACTTGGAGGTTTCTCTGTGTCTTCAGGGTCACACCTGAGTGGTGCAAATGGGTGTGGAGCCTTCTGACTGGATGGTGAGGAATGGAGGGATTGATACTCCTTGCAGTCAGCTGGTCATTTGCATCCTTTTAGAGGGTCATTGAGGCCACTTGGAGGTTTCTCTGTGTCTTCAGGGTCACACCTGAGTGGTGCAAATGGGTGTGGAGCCTTCTGACTGGATGGTGAGGAATGGAGGGATTGATACTCCTTGCAGTCAGCTGGTCATTTGCACCCTTTTAGAGGGTCATTGAGGCCACTTGGAGGTTTCTCTGTGTCTTCAGGGTCACACCTGAGTGGTGCAAATGGGTGTGGAGCCTTCTGACTGGATGGTGAGGAATGGAGGGATTGATACTCCTTGCAGACAGCTGGTCATTTGCATCCTTTTAGAGGGTCATTGAGGCCACTTGGAGGTTTCTCTGTGTCTTCAGGGTCACACCTGAGTGGTGCAAATGGGTGTGGAGCCTTCTGACTGGATGGTGAGGAATGGAGGGATTGATACTCCTTGCAGTCAGCTGGTCATTTGCATCCTTTTAGAGGGTCATTGAGGCCACTTGGAGGTTTCTCTGTGTCTTCAGGGTCACACCTGAGTGGTGCAAATGGGTGTGGAGCCTTCTGACTGGATGGTGAGGAATGGAGGGATTGATACTCCTTGCAGACAGCTGGTCATTTGCATCCTTTTAGAGGGTCATTGAGGCCACTTGGAGGTTTCTCTGTGTCTTCAGGGTCACACCTGAGTGGTGCAAATGGGTGTGGAGCCTTCTGACTGGATGGTGAGGAATGGAGGGATTGATACTCCTTGCAGACAGCTGGTCATTTGCATCCTTTTAGAGGGTCATTGAGGCCACTTGGAGGTTTCTCTGTGTCTTCAGGGTCACACCTGAGTGGTGCAAATGGGTGTGGAGCCTTCTGACTGGATGGTGAGGAATGGAGGGATTGATACTCCTTGCAGACAGCTGGTCATTTGCATCCTTTTAGAGGGTCATTGAGGCCACTTGGAGGTTTCTCTGTGTCCTCAGGGTCACACCTGAGTGGTGCAAATGGGTGTGGAGCCTTCTGACTGGATGGTGAGGAATGGAGGGATTGATACTCCTTGCAGACAGCTGGTCATTTACATCCTTTTAGAGGGTCATTGAGGCCACTTGGAGGTTTCTCTGTGTCTTCAGGGTCACACCTGAGTGGTGCAAATGGGTGTGGAGCCTTCTGACTGGATGGTGAGGAATGGAGGGATTGATACTCCTTGCAGGCAGCTGGTCATTTGCATCCTTTTAGAGGGTCATTGAGGCCACTTGGAGGTTTCTCTGTGTCTTCAGGGTCACACCTGAGTGGTGCAAATGGGTGGGGAGCCTTCTGACTGGATGGTGAGGAATGGAGGGATTGATACTCCTTGCAGACAGCTGGTCATTTGCATCCTTTTAGAGGGTCATTGAGGCCACTTGGAGGTTTCTCTGTGTCTTCAGGGTCACACCTGAGTGGTGCAAATGGGTGTGGAGCCTTCTGACTGGATAGTGAGGAATGGAGGGATTGATACTCCTTGCAGACAGCTGGTCATTTGCATCCTTTTAGAGGGTCATTGAGGCCACTTGAAGGTTTCTCTGTGTCTTCAGGGTCACACCTGAGTGGTGCAAATGGGTGTGGAGCCTTCTGACTGGATGGTGAGGAATGGAGGGATTGATACTCCTTGCAGACAGCTGGTCATTTGCATCCTTTTAGAGGGTCATTGAGGCCACTTGGAGGTTTCTCTGTGTCTTCAGGGTCACACCTGAGTGGTGCAAATGGGTGTGGAGCCTTCTGACTGGATGGTGAGGAATGGAAGGATTGATACTCCTTGCAGACAGCTGGTCATTTGCATCCTTTTAGAGGGTCATTGAGGCCACTTGGAGGTTTCTCTGTGTCTTCAGGGTCAAGCCTGAGTGGTGCAAATGGGTGTGGAGCCTTCTGACTGGATGGTGAGGAATGGAGGGATTGATACTCCTTGCAGACAGCTGGTCATTTGCATCCTTTTAGAGGGTCATTGAGGCCACTTGGAGGTTTCTCTGTGTCTTCAGGGTCACACCTGAGTGGTGCAAATGGGTGTGGAGCCTTCTGACTGGATGGTGAGGAATGGAAGGATTGATACTCCTTGCAGACAGCTGGTCATTTGCATCCTTTTAGAGGGTCATTGAGGCCACTTGGAGGTTTCTCTGTGTCTTCAGGGTCACACCTGAGTGGTGCAAATGGGTGTGGAGCCTTCTGACTGGATGGTGAGGAATGGAGGGATTGATACTCCTTGCAGACAGCTGGTCATTTGCATCCTTTTAGAGGGTCATTGAGGCCACTTGGAGGTTTCTCTGTGTCTTCAAGGTCACACCTGAGTGGTGCAAATGGGTGTGGAGCCTTCTGACTGGATGGTGAGGAATGGAAGGATTGATACTCCTTGCAGACAGCTGGTCATTTGCATCCTTTTAGAGGGTCATTGAGGCCACTTGGAGGTTTCTCTGTGTCTTCAGGGTCACACCTGAGTGGTGCAAATGGGTGTGGAGCCTTCTGACTGGATGGTGAGGAATGGAGGGATTGATACTCCTTGCAGGCAGCTGGTCATTTGCATCCTTTTAGAGGGTCATTGAGGCCACTTGGAGGTTTCTCTGTGTCTTCAGGGTCACACCTGAGTGGTGCAAATGGGTGTGGAGCCTTCTGACTGGATGGTGAGGAATGGAGGGATTGATACTCCTTGCAGACAACTGGTCATTTGCATCCTTTTAGAGGGTCATTGAGGCCACTTGGAGGTTTCTCTGTGTCTTCAGGGTCACACCTGAGTGGTGCAAATGGGTGTGGAGCCTTCTGACTGGATGGTGAGGAATGGAGGGATTGATACTCCATGCAGTCAGCTGGTCATTTGCATCCTTCTAGAGGGTCATTGAGGCCACTTGGAGGTTTCTCTGTGTCTTCAGGGTCACACCTGAGTGGTGCAAATGGGTGTGGAGCCTTCTGACTGGATGGTGAGGAATGGAAGGATTGATACTCCTTGCAGACAGCTGGTCATTTGCATCCTTTTAGAGGGTCATTGAGGCCACTTGGAGGTTTCTCTGTGTCTTCAGGGTCACACCTGAGTGGTGCAAATGGGTGTGGAGCCTTCTGACTGGATGGTGAGGAATGGAGGGATTGATACTCCTTGCAGTCAGCTGGTCATTTGCATCCTTTTAGAGGGTCATTGAGGCCACTTAGAGGTTTCTCTGTGTCTTCAGGGTCACACCTGAGTGGTGCAAATGGGTGTGGAGCCTTCTGACTGGATGGTGAGGAATGGAGGGATTGATACTCCTTGCAGTCAGCTGGTCATTTGCATCCTTTTAGAGGGTCATTGAGGCCACTTGGAGGTTTCTCTGTGTCTTCAGGGTCACACCTGAGTGGTGCAAATGGGTGTGGAGCCTTCTGACTGGATGGTGAGGAATGGAAGGATTGATACTCCTTGCAGACAGCTGGTCATTTGCATCCTTTTAGAGGGTCGTTGAGGCCACTTGGAGGTTTCTCTGTGTCTTCAGGGTCATCTGAGTGGCACTCCTGGTTCCTTATCGTTTGCAAATTTTCCTCTGGAAATCTGCTCCTACTCCGACGCCATTTGAAAGAGGTGCATCCCAAGTTGCATAGCTAAAGGTCTATAGAAGTTCTCAGTCATCCAGGTCAGTTGTCCCAAAGGTAGGATAGGAGTAGGAATGGATTCTCAGAGGAAAAAACTGACCATCTGTCTGCAAGGAATATACATCCTTCCATGCCCCACCATCCTATCAAAGCTGAAAAAGCTTCTTGGATGAGAAGCAAAACATCTTCAAAAGAAAAAAAACAAAAAAAAATCCACTTGCCTTGTGAAAAAAGCACCTTTAGGACAAACCATGACCTGGAGGACTCTACACACTATCATCTAGGGAGGTGACTATTCTGACCAGCTTATTATCTTCTGCAAATTTGATAAGTTCCCCTTCTATTCCTTCCTCTAAGTCGTTTCTGAAGATAGTGAAGAGTCCTGGGTTAGGCCTCTGAAGACCTCTGAAGTCCCTTCCAGCCCTATTATTCTATGGTCTATTCCTCCTCTCTCTTCCTCACCCCACTTTTCCGCCTACGTGGTCTTGGTCATGTTTTGAATTATCTACTTTCCTTCATCTAACAAAACAATTTTCAGCCTTGGAAATAGACCCAGCGGTTTTTGCTGTTGCTCAATTCCACATCGTACCCACAAGTGACAAATCATTAGAGTGGTTTGACTTGCGCAACTTTCTTGTGAGAGATTAAAAACAACTTCTGTCCATTCTGAAGGTGTACGCCATCCATCGTTTCCCGTATGTCTGTCCTCTCCCCTTGTAATTGTCCATTTCAAACGGAGACACGGACTCTGAGACACACAGACATGAGGTGGCTGATACAGGGAGATACACACACACACACACACACACACAGCCACAAGCATACTTATTTAGAGGGGCTGCTGCTGGGTTTTTAGCTTCTGCAAAGATGCTTGGACAATTCGGTAGCTTTTTCTGAAAGTGCTCCCTTGGTCCTTGGAAAGCCTGTGAAGATACTGTGCTCTTTTGCATGGTTTTTCAAGAAAATTAAAGGTAATTGTTTTTATATACAGGCCAAAGAACCAAGAGCAGTTCTAGAAGAAGATGGAACATAGAATCATAGGACTGAAAGGGACATTAGAGTGGAGTCTAGAGTAGAATAGAACAGAACAGAACAGAATAGAATAGAATATATGGAATGGAATGGAATGAGTAGAGTAGAGTAAAGTAGATTAGAGTAGAGTAGAAGAGAAGAGAAGAGAAGAGAAGAGAAGAGAAGAGAAGAGAAGAGAAGAGAAGAGAAGAGAAGAGAAGAGAAGAGTTGGAAGGGACCTTGAAGGTCTTCTAGTCCAACCCCCTGCTCAGGCAAGAAACCCTGTAACATTTCAGACAAATAGTTGTCCAATCTCTTCTTTAAAAACTTCCAGTGTTGAAGCATTCACAGCTTCTGAAGGCAAGCCATTCCACTGATTAATTGTTCTCACTGTCGAGGAAATTTCTCCTTAAATCCAGTTTGCTTCTTTGCTTGATTAGTTTTCATCCATTGCTTCTTGTCCAACATCTTTTTTACACTGTGGTGGCCAAAACTGGATGCAAATCAGAGGCGGTACTAAGCAGGTTCTGACCAGTTCTGGAGAACGGGGAGCAGTAATTTTGAGTAGTTTGGAGAACCGGTGAATCCCACCTCTGACTGGACCCGCCAATCCCATCTCTTCTCTGCCATTGAATCCCAGCTGATCTGCTGGGTCTTCTTTGGTTGCCCTGCACAAGACAACGGAACTGGAAAGCAGGTTAGTGAGGTGGGGAGGGAATGGGGATTTTGCAATAACCTTTCCCTGCCATGCCCACCAAGCCACGCCCACAGAACTGGTAGTTAAAAAAAAATTAAATGCCACCACTGATGCAAATATTCCAAGTGTGGCTTTACCAAGGCATTATAAAGTGGTACTTACACCTCACGTGATCTTGATTCTACCCCTCTGTTAAGGCAGCCTAGAATTGTGCCCATTCATAAACGTTAAGAATAAGAAAACCATAGGCATTGACAAATTTGCCATGCGTCAATTGCAGAAGGCAGCTTGACTTGGAACAGCTTCCATCCTGCAGCGATCTCTGTAACGCCATCAAACATCCAGATTTGCCTATCCCAGGTCCTTGGTAAGGACTTGAGAGGTAGACAAAAATGCCAAACCCAGTCTGAACATCTGACTGCCTGTGCAATTAACAACAACAACGACAACGACAACGACAACGACAACGATAACGATAACGATAACGATAACGATAACGATAACGATAATGATAATGATAATAAGCCATTTTCCTTTCCAGTTGGTGGGCGGCCCATTACGAGCCAGGAATCTGTGACAATCACAGCAGGCAAGACCCTCATTCTCACATGTATCCTGACTCAGAAAGATCAGCCAGCAAGCGCCGAATGGTACAAAGACCTGGGCAATGACCAGAAGATAATTTACAGGGAAAGTGACAAATCTTCTCGTGGGGTGAGGCTCGTTTCAGGATCACAAACTGACTTCAGTGTCACCCTCAACAACACCGGCCCTGAAGATAGCGGGACCTACTGCTGCTCGTTGGTCAAGGAAGGTCCCCAAAGCAGAAAATCTATCAAGACTAAATCGGTGGTCTCTGTGATTGGTAGGTGCTCTTTAAATGTTTGAGATTAAGGAATTTGCGGGACAAATATCCAACTCCTTTGGCCTCTGGGTGATTTGTTGGAAGAGGATAATTCTTCGGGGAATTTGAGGTAGGAGGGAAGTCTTGTGTGATGACCCTGGGGCATAGCACAGAGATAACACAGGCAGATGGCAATTCAAACCACACCTTTGGTGCTCAAAATTTCCCCCCAAAATGCTCCCAGCACGTTTCTGGCAAGTCCCAGAGCAAAGTGATCACATACAAACACATAAACACACCCCTCAAATAGCCTCTGGTTGCAAATAGTCCAGCCCACCACTGTGTACACCAAGACTGCACAGAGCAAATCAAGGAGTTCAGAAAACTATAAGGATCCAAGTAATGTCCAGAAAGCCAGAAAAAATCCAAGGAATCCAGGAAAGTTCAAAGTTCAGGGATTCAGCGTTTGTTCCCGACAAATGCCCCTCCCCACAATGTCTCCTTAAGTCTCATTCCTTGTTCCTTGTGAAGAGGGATGGGGTGCTTTCCTCCCGAGTCGTCGGGTCAGCCTGCGCTATTCTCGCCTTCTCTCCAACTCTCCGAGCTCTTGGATCAGGAGGGAGTGGTCCTTGCTCCTTGCCTGAGCTCTGCCTCTCATGTTCGCTGCTTAGCCTCTCTTAGGTCATCTTGTCCCCTTGCCTCCCTGCCTATAAACTGTCCCGATCCTGAAAGGCCCTGGCCTGAGTGGCCCTGCCATTCACCATTTTCCTCCAAAGCCAACGAAGCCGCCCCCTCGATCTCTGTTGGCTCCAGTTCCAGCTTGTCCTCCCCTGCAGATTCAGGCTCCATGATATCTTGGTAGGAGGGAACATCAGCTGATGTCTTCATACTTCCTTTCTCAGCCCATCCATCCCAGCCTTTGCTTCATGGTCCTTCAGACAGCATCATGGTGGGATCCCAGATTTCTTTCAGTTGTTCTGCAAAAGAATTCCCCTCCCAAGAAATCACAGTCGTCTGGTTAAAGGATAGCAATGAAATACAAGCTGCTTGGACTGACATTCTGAATTATACTATGGAGGCAGGCATCCGGTACTGCGTGGAGAGCACGGTGGACATCTTGCTCAGACCGGAAGAGATGGGGTCAGTGCTGTCATGCCGGGTCCAACACAGCTCCTTGGAGGACTCCTTACAGCAGGACATTCTACTCAGTGAAGTCGTAAGAGGTAGGTGAGCTCTGGGTCACAGAGAGGGACGAGGCCATGGAATCTTAACCTGGTAGAGGGCCCTCCATGGCAGAGTTAAGGCACTAGGCAGCTTCTTAGCCCACCAACAACACTTTCTCAACACAAGCTACCTCACAGACCAGTGGTCTTGAGGAGTAGGTCTTCAGAAAGACCTCTGGCTGTCTACATCCCAGTGACATGAGTCATCTCATAAAGCATTTATATGGACATTTTAGAGTTGCCAACAGAAAGGGAGGGGGGAAAGGGGTTTGAAAGAGCAGTGCGGCAGCTTGGAAATCAAAAGTGCATTCTGCTGAGGTAATTCCCCATGAGGAGAATGAGCGCATACAGGGAGACGTAGTGAGAGTAGTGTTTGAATAATACACACACAGCACACAGATACACTGTACAGTTAATGTAGGTTTTTACTTTCAATAAACATTTAAGCACAATCCAAACAAGCAGTCCAAGTCATTTACAGGTAAAGCAGTCAGTGTTCATTCCAGGGATAATCCGAATATCACAGTCCAGTATCAAAAAACAGTTCAGTTACAGACTTACATCAAATCCAAGAATAACAGTCAATAAGGAAAAATGGAGGAACGGCAATTCTTTCCAACAGAAGGAAACAGAGACTTATTCACTTCACTGAAACTCTCTTCTGAGACTTCCTGAGACCAAAACAACCCAGGTGTCTGGCTCCATCTTATGGCCATTTGCGGAACCACACCCAATTACAGTTTTTGCATGCTCTTAAAGATACAGTATTAAAATATCTATCCTGGTTTATATATTTCCAACCCAAATAGCTGTTAGGTGACTTACATTCCGAAACTCATTCCATACATAGTTTTTCAAAAGTAGTAACTAGGTGACTGAAGTTTCTCCAGCACAAAATTCTAACTGGATAATATGATTGATGACTCTTGGCTATGGATGTGTCCCATTGGAGAATATGAATTATGATACACCCAGGGGGTGGAGGGAAAACCAGGGTCAAAGGTGACAATGAATGATGTGTCTCAGAGTCGGCTACACCCAGGTAGTGCCAGACTTTTTAACTCCCAATAAATCCTGTTTAGTTTTGGAAGTTTGGCTCAAGACTCATGATTTAATTGGGGGAACTGCCAGAATCCTGACATCAAGATGAATAGAGTTCCCTGTTGGTGAGATACAATTTAATCCTGATTATCCTAGAATTGTTTCAGTTTGCTTAGTGGTGTATATCATTATGGTCTGTCGCGCTATCAGCCAGATGTTCAGAGTAGATTTGGCATGATTGTCCACCTATCAAGCTCTCCTGAAGGACCTGGGATAGGCAGAGGTGCATGTTTGACAATGTTAATAGATATCGTCATAGGGTGTAAGGTGTTCTGAGTGAAGTTGCCTTTTGCAATTGTCCGACGTTGAATTTGTCAATGCCAGTGATGATATTCAAGTGGTGGTCCAGATGTTTGGGAATGCACCTAAGGCACCTACAATATGATTATTAGTACTACATTTTCATTTTTTTTCTTTCATTCTTTCTTCTCTCATCTATTTTTCTATCCTCCCTTCCTTCCTACCTCCCCCTACCTTCTTCCCTTTCTTTTCTTCCTTCCTTCCACCTTCCCTCCCTCCCTCTCTTTTCTTTGTTTCTGTTTCTCTTCCTCCTTCTCAGGGGTGGGATTCAAAAATTTTAACAACTGGTTCTGTGGATGTGACTTAGATGGTGGGCTTGGTGGTCATGTTATTGGCTGGGTGTGGCCAACTCAATATCACTCACATCGAGGCACGCATCTCCTTGCCTGGCCTCTCATGACTGTGGGGATGCTGCAACAGACATAAGTGTGAAAAATGGTCATAAGTCACTGTTTTCAGTGCCATTGTAACCTTGAATGGTCACTCCACACAAGCAAAGTACCAGCAAAGGAGGGGGAAAAAAAACTCCAGGGAAGTTCATGAGACAGGAAGTCTAGTCCTGCCAAGAATGTAATAAGGGTTAACGGAGAGGCAGTTTCTGTAAGCAACACCAGAATGTTTCCTTCCTGCCTTCCTTACAGGATTAGCCCAGTAATTTCTTCTAACAACCGGTTCTCCAGACTGCTTAGAATGTTAACAACTGGTTCTAGCGAATAGGTGCAAACTGGTAGAATCCCCCCCTGCTCCCCCCCTCTCTCTCTTAATCATCTCAGGCCCTTAATCATTTCAGGTGGGATGCCTCAGAGTGCAGGAGATCCTAGGTGCATACTTAACACAGATACCT
This sequence comes from Hydrophis major, assembly GCA_033807585.1. NCBI lineage: Eukaryota > Metazoa > Chordata > Lepidosauria > Squamata > Elapidae > Hydrophis > Hydrophis major. Next base: position 261,137,716 of record CM066330.1, read on the forward strand.
AGCCATCTGCTCTGCACCCCCCCCCCAAAGATGTCTCCCACACTTTGAATAGAATTGATTAGGATTACATCAAAATAATCCACTATCTTTTCTCCACAGACTCAACACCAAAGTTTCCCATTAGTCTCCAGATTGTCGTCCATCTTCTAGTAGCTTTCCTCTTCCTAATAAAACTGTGTCAATGCAATTGTGCAAGAAATCGCTCCAGAACATCCCAGGAAAGCGAGTCAGTCTGGAAACTCAAGTTAAGGATCCCTATTCCCCAAAGACTTTCAGGATGAGAAAGAATCTGCTCAGGGCCATGATGCCGAACCTATGGCAGAGCCATTTGTGCGGGGATGTGAGCCCCACCCAAATTTTTCCTGCACTGCACATGCAGGCACCTCTCAGCTGATTTTCGGCCCACTTCAAGCCCTCCCTCCCTCTCTTTGTTTCTATTTCTCTCCCTCCCTCCCTCCCTCTCTCTCTCATCTCAGCCCTTAATCATCTCAGTTGGGGTGCCTCAGCATGGGGGAGACACCTAGCCATCTGCCCTGCCCCCACCCCCCAAAGACCTCTCCCACACTTTGAATGGACGTTATTAGGATTAAATCAAAATAATCCACTGTCTTTTCTCCACAGGCTGGACACCAAATTCTCCCACTAGTCTCTGGATTGCCCTTTTCCTGAACAAAGCAGCCTCCCTTCTTCTTGTCTCTTTCCTCTTCCTAATAAAACTGTGCAAGAAACCGCTCCAGAACATCCCGGGAAATGAAGCCATCTGAAAACTCAAGTTAAGGGTTCCTATTCCCGAAAGATTTTTCAGGAGGAGAAAGAATCTGCTTCGGGCCGTGATGGCGAACCTATGGCACACATACCACAGTTGACACACCGAGCCATACATTGTGCCGGTTGGTTGACAAATTGTTTTGTGCTTCCATTTTGTAGTCTTCAATTACAATTACATTGCATATAATCTCATATTTTCAATCAAAAATTAAATACCTTAGTATCATTATTAATCAATCATTTGACTATACTTTTATTCATTCATGTTTTACAAGATAATCATAATTTACTTAGTTTATTTTATAACAATTCATATTATCATCCCAAATCTATCCTAAAATCATTTTGTAGATATGATAAGAAAGAAGTACCGTATATACTTGAGTATAAGCTGAGTTTTTCAGCACATTTTTTGTGCTGAAAAAAAAACCCTCGGCTTATACTCGAGTCAGATTCCCCTCTGAAAAAAAAATGGTGTGGAGCTCCGAAGCTGGGCAGCCGCTTCCCTGCTTCCGTGTTTCCTTTGCAACTTTTAAGCATGGGAGGGGGAGGCTTTTCTGAGCTTTAGGTTGAGAAAGCAACGCAAGTGGAGGTCGCTCCACTCAGTTTCATTTCCTCAGCTCCAGCTGCTTTCAGTCCACTCGGGAGGAGGGGGAGGAGGGGGAGAGAGAGAGAGAGAGAGATATCATAAGAACGGCTCTTGGTTTTTTCTTGCAAGGGAGAGAGTGACTCCTGCCTACCACTGTCATCATCATCATCTTTTGGGTTAGTGAATCAATCAAACCTTTCATGATAGTGAGATCGTTTCCCAAATTTCCCTTAAATCAGGGAAGAAATCAGAAACAAACCTTTGGGCTGAGAATAAGCTTGTTCCTATGATGCCATTTTTGTTCACTGCAGTGTGAAAAGTGTGAAAAAACACACTTCTTTTTCTTCATCTTCTTGTTCCCTATTTACTCGTCTCTTTCAAAGAGGAAATTGTGAACATCAAACTTATTCTCAACTGTCCTAGTGAAAGTTTTTATTGGCATCTATTTTTATTTTTGAAATTTATCAGTACTGCTGCATTTCCCACCCTCGACTTATACTCGAGTCAATAAGTTTTCCCAGTTTTTTGTGGTTAAATTAGGTGCCTCGGCTTATATTCGGGTCGACTTATACTCGAGTATATACGGTACATCTTTATATATTTATTATTTTCTAAAAGTCTACATATTTCATTACTGTATTTTATTGTCTAACCATTGAAAGAAAAGATCCCAAATTTTATAAAATTGTTTATCCTCTTGTTCTCTAATTTCAAATGTCAATCTATTCATTTCAGCACATTCCAATATTTTCTTAATGATTTCCTCCTGTGATGGTATTTTCTAATTTTTCCAGTTTTTAGAAAATACAATCCTAGCTGCTGTTAATACATTTACAAGCAAATATTTCAAGTCTTTACTATATATTTCAGGTAAAATGCCCAATAAAAATATATCTGGTTTCAAGTCTATATGGTTTTTTTGTTATTTTTTCCAACCACATGTGAATATTTTTTAGTATTTTTTAGCATCCGCACAGTATTTTTTAGCATCCGCACAAGTCCACCACATATGGTAATATGAGCCAGGTGTCATGACATTTCCAACATTTTTTGGATTTATTCTTGAACATTCTTGCTATTCTTGTCGAGGGGAAATGCCACCTGTAAAACATCTTATACAAATTTTCTTTATATGTTGTTGACATTGTCATTTTATAATTTTGAGACCACAATTTTTGCCATTTCTCTAAATTGATCCCATATCCAAAATTCTTCCCCCAAGCAATCATAGTTTCTTTAACTTGTTCTTCTTCTAATTTAATTTCTAATAAATATCTATATAGTTTTTTAATCACCTTTTCATCAGTACCTGTCAAAATCTTACCTAAATCAGTCAATTTATCATAGAAACCTTCAATTTTAGAATCTTTATCATACCTTGAATGTATTTGCACATATGAAAACCAATTCATCTTTATACCTTGTTCCTCTAGCTTTTGTATAGATTTGAGTTCACCCTTTTCATTAAATATTTCACCATATCTAACTGTTTGTTCCTTTTTGTATATTATAGGATAAGAAAATGTTTCAATAGTCGATAACTGGACTGGAATTTTCAAATAACATTGTCTTTTAATCTTCTCCCAGTTTAACCACAGAGATTCCTGTATATAATGTCTTCTAAAATACCCCTCTGCTTTAGTTCTTTTATACCATAAAAAAGCATGCCACCCCAACAACAAATCATGTCCTTCTAATGTCAACAATCTAGTATTTTTTAGTGTTATCCATTCCTTAACCACATCAGATTTGTAGCTTGATAGTACAACTCCCAATTAGGCAAACCAAATCCTCCTCTAATTGTAGCATCTTGCAAAAGTTTTAACTTTATTCTCGCTTTCTTACCTTGCCATATATATTTCAACACAATTTTATTTAAATCTTCAAAGTAATCTTTTCCAAGCCTAATTGGAATTGTTTGAAACAAATATAAAATTCTGGGTAATACATTCATCTTGATTGTTGAAATTCTATTAGTTCTAAATTTTCCCATTTCGCCAGATCTAGCGCTATCTGCTGTTTGATATAATTATTCTCTTTTAATGTACTACATCTTGCTGTCAAATATATCCCCAACTACTTAATCTTATTTGTGACCTGAATTTTCAATTGGTCTGCCAGTTCTTCCTTTTGTCTTAATAGCATATTCTTTGTCAAGATCTTTGTCTTATCTTTATTTATTTTCAAACCAGCCACCTTTCCATATGTCTCTATCTTTTCTATCAATTTTGATGCTGTTTCTAAAGGGTCTTCTAAGATGAAAACCAGATCATTTGCAAATACTCACAGCTTAAATTCTTCCTTTTTGATTTTCATTCCTTTTATATTGTTTTCATCTCTAATATTTCTGTTTAGCAATTCCAAAGTTAACACAAACAACAGAGCTGCTAGTGGGCACCATTGTCTTGTTCCTTTCTTATATTGATAGAGTCTGTCAGTTCTCCCTCTATCATTACCTTTGCCATTTGCTTATAGTATATAGCTTCTATTGCTTGAATAAATTTTCTAGCAAAACCCATCTGTTGCAACAGTAATAACATGAATTGCCAACTCACATTATCAAATGCCTTCTGTGCATCTAGAAATATCAGAGCCATTTGTTTTTCAGGTTGTGCCTCGTAGTATTCCAAAGTGTCCAAGATTACTCTCATATTGTCTTTAATTTGTCTCTTTGGCAGAAATCCATTTTGATCAGGATGAATAAAATTATTTAAATATTTTTTAAGTCTTTCTGCCAATATTGAAGCAAAAAAATTATAATCTGCATCTAGTAGAGAAATAGGTCTATAGTTCTTAATTTGTAATGGATCAGCCTCCTCTTTTGGAATAAGTGTAATATAGGCTTCTGACCATGATTTAGGTATCCTCTTTTTTAACATAACTTCATTCATAACTTCTAGGAATGGAAGATTCAATGATTCTTGTAATGTTTTATAAAATTCTGCCGGAAGTCCATTTGGGCCTGGTGCCTTTCCATTATTTTGCTTCTTGAGTGCTTCAGTTAACTCCATCATCGTTATATTGCTTTCTAACATTGTTTCAATCTCTTTAGGTATCTGAGATAAATTAGCATTCTGTAAGTACTGTTTAACTCTTTCCTCATCAAAATTCTCTTCCATATATAATTTCCCATAGAAGTCTCAAATGATTTCCTTCTTCTCTTTACTACCATAGCAAACTTGGCCTTGGTCATCTATTAATTGCAATATTTTCCTTGATTCTTTCTCCTTTCTCAGTTTGTATGCTAACCATCTACCTGGTTTGTTTGCATCTTCAAAGTAGTTCTGTTTAGTACCTCTAATTTTCTGTGCTAATTCTTCTTTTTCTATTTTATTTTATTTATTTATTTCTATTTCATTTTATGTTTAATTATATCCATTTTTAGCTTGATGTCCTTTTTCTGTGGAATTTTCTGTAGCTCTTTTTCAAGTTTTTTATATTCATCCTCTAAGGCCTTAGAGGCTAGTCTTTTCATAGGATTCCTTTTCCTTGTATAGTCTATTATCAAGCCTCTAACATATGCCTTCATTGTATCCCATACATTCTGAATTGATGTATCTCCTTTTTTGTTTTTTCTAAAGAAAAAAAGCCAATTCTTTCTCCATCCACTGTGTGAAGTCTTTTTCCTTTAAAATAGTATTATTTAATGTCCATCTAGATCTTCTTTTTTGTCCTTTCCATTTAATTGTCATTGGATTGTGATCTGCCCAAGTACTTGTTTCAATATTTATTTCTTGAATATTAGTTATTAATTCTGTTGACATCCATATCATATCTATTCTGGACCATGATAAGTGTCTATTTGAAAAGAAGGTGTATTGTTTAGTTTTAGCATTTCTTTCTCTCCATGTACCTTTTAAGTTTATTTCATCCACCATTTAAAAAAAAAAATTAGGGAGAGTCTTTCTGTTTTGCTTTATTGTTTTCTGTGCTGTATAGTCCAATTTATTGTCTACAATTCCATTAAAATCTCCAATCATAACTATATTAGCATAGTCCAGTTCAATTATTTTCATATGTAATTTTTTGTAGAATTCTTCTTGTTTGTCATTCAGAGCATAGATTGCAATCAGGAGTGTTTTCATATTATTGTCCATTATTTCCACCATTAGTATTCTTCCATCATCATCGGTATAAATCAATTTTGCTGGGGTGGTCTCTTTAATATATAAAACCACTCCTCTTTTCTTACATTGTGTCAAGGAAGTAAATATTTTCCCTAATTTTGGCTGCGCCAACAATTGTTCATATTGTTTTTTAATATGTACTTCTTGTAGACAAATTATATCAAATTTTAATTTATCTAATTTATGAAAAGTTTTCCTTCTTTAACGGCTGAATTAAGTCCATAGTTTATATTAATTGTAATAATTTTTTCTCTTCCATGGTTATATTTTGTAGTTAAGTTTAGCAGCTCTCGTAGATCTTAGTTCACGTTGTTCTTTGGCTTCCACCTTTCCACCAACTGCACCTTCTTCTTTTTCAGTCGCCATTTGGCAGTCCTCTTGGAATTCAATTAGTGAGATCTTTTTTTCTGCCTCTTCCTCTTTCCCTCCAAAAAATTTTGTATAAAATAATTCCGCTTTCTCAATTGATTCAATTCTATGTCTCTGTTCTTGCCATGTGAACATTAAGCCTTCTGGAATCAGCCATCTATAATTCACCTCTTTTTAAGTAGCATTTTTGTCAGGAATCGGTATTCTCTTCTTATCTCTCTCACTCTTCTGGGTATTTGTTTCAAGACCACAATCTCCTTGTCTTAATGTTTCAATGTTTTCTCTTTTGCCACTTGCAATATTTGCGTTTTAATGGCTATCTTTGTAAATCTAATGTGAACTTCTCTTGGTAAGCTATTTCTCATAGCATATCTTGTGAAAATTCAATAAATCTCATCTATTCCATCCATCATCTTCTCTTGAGTTATTTCCAAAGCTTCAGCCAGTATTTCTAACATTATCTCAGCTACGTTTTGTCCTTTTTCTTCCTCTATATTTTGGAATCTAAGATAGAATTCTGATCTATCCATCTCCCATCTCAACATACCACTTTTATCTTGTTCAACCACCATTAATCTATTATCAATATCTCCAATCTTCTTGTCTCTTTGTTTATCTTCTTCTTCAATTTTTTGGAATCTCTCATCATACTTCAACATCATTTGTTGGATGTTCTTCACTTTTTCATCGGTTTTCCCTGTTCTTTGTTCAATGTTCTCTGTTCTTTGTTCAGTGTTCTCTGTTCTTTGTTCAATGTTCTCTATTCTCTTTTCAATATTCTCTGATCTTGCTTGAATATTTTGAATTTCTTGTAAAATCATCTGCAGAGTCAATTTTTCTTGTTCTTTTTCTTGCTTTAACATTGTCTTTATTGAACGTTGTCCTCCAGATGGTGGAGAGGAAGAAGTAGAAGTTGAAGAACCAGGAGTTGTAAATTTCCTACTCATTTTAAGCAATTCAAAATCTTCAGGTTCTTCGAAACCTGAATCCAATTGTGACGTAACCAATTATAGTTCAAAAATAAAAATAGTAGAAAAAAGAAGCCCAATAATAATGATAAAAAGAAAGAAAAAAATGGAGGACAAAATTTCTTCAGGTTCTTGTATACCTTAATCCAATCAATAGTTAGATGAAGAAAAAGGCTTGAAAAAAAAGGGGTGGGGAAAGGAAAAAGAAAAATTCTTCAGGTTCTTCAACACCTTAAGCCAATTAAAAGGTCTCAAATAGGAAAGAGTGTATAAGAATAAATCAGAAAGGTAGATGAAAAAACAAAAATACCAGGAAAGGGGAGAAAAACATTAATACTTTCCCTTTGAAATAAAAAGCAAACGTAGAGATTGGACTTCCAAGGAAAAAAAGAAAAACAAAGACAAGCTCCAACAAAGCCAAAAACCCAAATAGTTATTACAAAAAAAAAAGATAAAATGAAATACAATAAAGCTGGTGAGGAGGGATAGCACAACTTAGAAAAAGTAAAAAGAGTGCACTGCACTTTGTTTAATTATCCAAGGCTCTTATTATAGCCCTCTTCTCCAAAAACTTATCACCTTTTTTTCCCCTCGGTTTCAACACCAGACTCCAGCTGTTGATAGAAACCCAGAAGAGCACCTGCAATAATACTCTCCCATGCTCTTCCCTCTATCTTATCAAATGACAATGCCCTTGAAAAAGAGTCTCAGTTCTTTCTTTCTCAGCTTTGTCTGGTCACAGGGAAATAGAATATTTTCAAGCCTCTAGTTAGCAGTGTTACAAAGTTTCTTTGCTCTCACTTTCCCCCTCCTTTTCTGAACAGGATATAATAAGAAATAATAAAAAAAAAGAAAAAGATATTTTAAAAAAAGAGATAACTAAAGGGAGCCTCTAGCCTAAAATATTACAAAATCAAAAAGGAGAAAAAAAAATAGATGTAAATGAAAAAACCAGTCCAGTTTCAAAATACAAGATCGTGTATAGAAAATCCAGCAATGAGAAAAAAAAAAAATTACTTTGACATTCCTGCTTAAAATCGCCGCTTAATCACTTCTGTCAAAACTTTTACAGATTCTTTCATTTCCTTAGGGTGTCCTTTCAGATCTTAGAATAAAGAAAAAGTTCTCACCAAACCGGCACACACTCTCTTTCTGTTCTCTTCCATTTCGGAGCTGTCCCAACTTCAGCAGCTTTAATGGCTGCCTCTTTGCTGCTGGCAAGAAAAGCTTCTCCTGGATCTACCAGGGACTTTGCGGTATCCCTGGGATCGACAGGATGCATTCTTCACTTTCAGCGTCTCTTCGGGACGGTTTAGATCCGATAGGACCGTCCAGGAGCAAAGATATCGGCAGCGATCTCAGACCTCCAAGATCGCATGCCGTATCGTCGCGACTCTAGCTCCGCCCTCCTGGTCTTATTTTCTATGGGGCTTGAAAATAAGCACTTGGGCTTATTTTTGGGGAGGTCTTATGTTTTTTTTTAAGTGCAGGAGGTGGTGAACACGGGGCCGATGGAAGTGGGAATGCACTTACTACCGGCCCTGCCCTCTCCATCCCACGGTCTGCTTTTCCACAGCTGCAACAGACCAAAACAAAGCACATTGCAGCCAGCACTGTCAATGTCGTCTCCATGGAAACCCACAGTGGCCAGAGGGAGTGATTCTACAACCTGTGAAATTGCTTCGTTGAGGAATGTGACTGATGACACATCTCGGGGGGAAGGGGAAACAGGGTCAGAGCCAAAGTGCAAATTAAGTGAGGTCAGAGTTGGGTTCACTTGGTCCGTGCTGACATCCTAATAAATAACTGGATTTCTTTTGAAGTTTGGCTTGAAGCTCATGATTTAATGAGGGCATTGGTCGGAACCCTGATGCTATGGTCCAATCTTGGTGCTATCTGGCAACCTGGTAGCATCACTCCTCCCTCTTCCGACCAGGTGTGAGGATGTCCTTGGTTCCCAACAGAAAATACTTTGTTTTAGCTGCAGAATCCCCTCTATTTCAAATCCCCCCTCCCCATCCCTTGTCTCTAGTGTGGCAACACTGAAGCGGTCAAAAATGGCTTTGGGCAGGTCAGCTTCCAGGTCGACACCAATGCCCTGGGTGGGTGTTTGTTTGACATGGCCGCAGGCAAGCTGTGAGACGGTGAGACAGAGTGGGCAGCTTATTGGTATCTTCCCTTCCTGGCTCTGCTGTGCGTTATTTGCCCAGAGAGAGAGGAAGTTTTGTGTGCTTGCAAAGGGGACCCTTTGAAACGGCCCTAATCACTCCATTTCAAACTGTCCCTTCTGCAAGCACATGAAGTTCTGAGTCTCCATCATTTCTCCATCTGGGCAAAAAGTGTTTGGTTGCCTATCGGATCCTTGGGAATGGAGTGATTTGCTCCAGAGGAGGAGGAGGAGGAGGAGGAGGTCCTTAGAGCTCTCTGAGCTTGGTTGCTTTCTTGAAGATGTTTCAATGCCCAAACTAGGTAACATTATCAGGACTTAGTGCTCTCTGAGCTTAGTGGTTTACTTGCTGACGTTTCATGACCCAACGAGGTAACATCATCAGGGATGAAAGGGAGTGGGCTTTAGGAGGAAGAGGAGGAGAGGAAGAAGAGGGGGAGGAGGAAGAGGAAGAGGATTGTGGGTTCTCTGAGCTGGGTTGCTTTCTTGCAGATGTTGCAATGACCCAACTAGGTAACATCATCAGTGTTAGAAGGGAATGGGATTTGTGGGGGTAGGAGGAGAGGAAGAAGAAGAGGAGGAGGAAGAGGAGAGGGAGGAGGATTGTGGGGTCCTTAGGGAGTTATCTGAGCTTGGTGGTTTTCTTGCAGACATTTCATGACCCAACTGGGTGAAACAAAACAGAAATTGCTGCTGAAGTCTCCATCTTGGTTTAATTAACTCCATCTTGAGAATTCTAAATTTACAACTCCAGAATCTCTTCTTAGTCACTCTCTTATAGGGCAACCGTCTCAAATGAGGCAATTGGTTCAAATTTATTAGCAGGAAACGCAAGTTCCCCTTTTGTCTAGAAAAGAAAGTGTTTTTGGGAGGATCCAGAGATGAAATAGCTCCAGATGTTTCTCCTGCTGCTACCAGCATGGTTTCCTTGAGGTCCTCCTGGACCATCCTGGGTCCATTTCAGCTGTGGTTCCTCTTGCTTCTCCAAGACCTGAGGATGTGTTCATTTCAGGAAATAAGTGAGTATTGTTGCTCAGATTTCCAGCTGGAAGACAGGGAGATTAGTAAATTGTTGTTTAAAGAGGTTGATTAAAGGCTGCCCACACTTATACCTGCCTCAAAGACATGTCCTTGCATGATCTTCTTCTTCACCATGTCCCTTTGAGGTTGCCTTCACCTCCTCTCCAATTCTAGAGTGTGGCATCTTCAATCTTGTGTCGTCCTTGGGTATCTTGATTTTCGCATAGCATTTTCTTTCTTGTTCGAACACCATCAAATACAGATGTGCACAGTTGGAAGGGATCTAGTAGGTCATCTAGTCCAGTGGTTGCCAATCAGTGGGCCGGGGACCACTGATGGTCCACAAGAAAATCTTGGTGGTCCGCTGAGAAAAGTCCCCCCCAAAGCAATTAATCCAGGCTGTGCGGGAACACAAGGCTTGTGAGGGGAGGGGGGGAAAGAGCAGAGGGGGGGGGAACTTGCCCCACTTGCCCCACACACCTGGCCTGGCCACGGGGCTGCTTCTTTCCACTTCTTTCTTCTTCTGCTTTTGGCTGCATGCAAAGAAAGCAGCAGAAGTCTTTCTTTCTCTCCCCCAAACTCTGCCAGAAACGAATCTTTGGGATCCTGCAAGGCCTCCTGCTCCAAGAGGCTGCAGCGGCAAAGACTCATTTCTGGTGGAGTTTGGAAGAGAGAAAGACTCCTGCTGCTTCTGCTGCTTTCCTTGCATGAAGCCAACAGTCTCTCTCTCCTCCCTCGCCCCCCCCCCCCAAGAATGGAGCAGGTGACAGTATCCTACGATCCCAAATAAAGAATGATCGACTGGTAAGAAAACAGGGTGGGGAATTTTCCTGCAGACTTTTTTCCTGCAGCCAAAATTCATATTAGTGGTCCACGGGATATAAAATTATGAGTTTAGGGGTCCCTGAGGTCCAAAAGGTTGGCAACCCCTGATCTAGTCCAACACCCACCCAAGCAGGAGACCTTAAACCATTTCTGACAAATGGCTGTCTAGTCTCTTCTTGAAAGCCTCCAGTGATGAAGCTACCACAACTTCTGAAGCCAACTTCTGTTCCATGAGTTGATTGTTTTCAGTCAGAAAATTTCTCCTTATTTCCAGGATGAATTTCTCCTTGATCAGTTTCCATCCGTTATTCCTTGTCTGACTTTCGGGTGCTTTGGAGAATAGCTTGACTCCCTCCACTCTGGGGCAGCCCCTCAAATATTGGAAGACTGCTATCCTGTCTCCCCTGGTCCTTCTCTTCCCGAGACTAGCCAGGCCCAGTGGACAAGGGGAGACAGGATAGCAGTCTTCCAATATTTGAGGGGCTGCAACAGAGAGGAGTGGATCAAGCTATTTTCCAAAGTACACAAAGGCCAGACAAGGAATAATGGATGGAAACTGCACAAGGAGAGATTAAATCTGGAAATAAGAAGAAATTTTCTGACAGTGAGAACAATCAACTCATGGAACAGAAATTTGCCTTCAGAAGTTGTGGGAGCTTCATCCCTGGAGGCTTTCAAGAAGAGACTGGACTGACATCTGTCAGAAATGGTTAAGGTTCTCCTGCTTGGGCTGGAGGTGACCTACAAGGTCCCTTCTAATACTGTTAATCTGTAAATCTGTCATCTTTGTTGCAATATGTGGTCAGGGAGTGGTTAGCTCTGTTGCTTCATGTCAGAGTCAGTCCTTTTGAGATCAGCTAAATTGGAGAACTGACAATACCGAAACACTGAAACTCAACTTTATTGACCTGAGTTATAATAACAGAACCATGAAAACGTTTCCCCATCTGTTCTTTTTATACCAAACAGAGTCAAAGGAGGGGATCTTGAGTTTCTTTCTCACCTGTTGTGTTTTCCAGGGCTGAGTTCATATTTAGCTATTGGTCTGCATACGTCATTTTCTGTAATTAGAGACAGCTCTGATGGGGACTCAAACTCGTGCAGCATAAGAATCCAAGAGTCTAATGATACAGCGATCGTCGTAATGAGGAGCCAGTTCAGGTTAGTCGTGAAAGTGTAGTCCAAAAAACCAGGAGATCGGGAATTCTAGTCCCATCCTAGGCGTGAAAACCAGCTGGGTGACTTTGGTTTGTTTTTTTTGTTTTTTTTTGGTAAAAGTTTTATTGATTTTAACAACAGACAAAAGACATATAAGACATAAAACATAACATAAAAAGATCATTCTTCATAAATTTACAGTGTATCGGTTGGTTTACCACTCCCTTTTGTGCATCTTTTCATAGTCATCAAAATAATTATATTACATAATAACTCACATTATCAATCATCAATAAAATATCCCAATATCATTATTAAACAATCATTTGACTATAATTTTACTAATTCATGCTTAAGCGAGATAACTATAATAAGGTTAAATTATTTTAGAACAAATCATAGAATCATACCAAATCTATCTTAATAAAATATTCTTAAAAATTATCAAAACCAAGAAAAATTATATATTATTTCCTAAGTTTCTAAATATTCTATTATTATATTGTATTATCTAACCATTGATAAAAAAGATCCCAAACTTCATAAAATTGTTTATCTTCTTGTTCTCTAATTTCAAATGTCAATCTGCTCATTTCAGCACATTCCAATATTTTCTTAATAATTTCTTCCTCTAATGGTATTTTCTCACTCTTCCAATGTTTAGCAAATACAATCCTAGCTGCTGTTAATACATTTACAATCAAATACTTTAAGTTTTTATTATATATATCAGGTACAATTCCCAATAAAAAAATCTCTGGTTTCAAATCTATGTGTTTCTTTATCATTTTTTCCAACCATATGCGAATTCTAGTCCAGTATTTCCTGGCTTCCTCACAAGTCCACCACATATTGTAATATGAGCCAGGTATCTGATGACATTTCCAGCACTTTTCAGATTTATTCTTGAACATTCTTGCTATTCTTGTCGGGGGAAAGTGCCACCTGTAAAACATCTTATACAAATTTTCTTTATATGCTGTTGACATTGTCATTTTATAATTTTGTGACCACAATTTTTGCCATTTCTCTAAGTCAATTCCATATCCAAAATTCTTCCCCCAAGTAATCATTGTTTCTTTAACTTGTTCTTCCTCTAATTTAATTTCCAACAAATAACTATATAGTTTTTTAATCACTTTTTCATCAGTACCTGTCAAAATCCTATCTAAATCAGTCAGTTTATCATAAAATCCTTCTATTTTAGAGTCTTTAAGATACCTTGCATGTATTTGCGCATATGAAAACCAATTCATCTTTATACTTTGTTCTTCTAAATTTTGCATCGTTTTAAGTTCACCCTTTTCATCCAATATTTCCCCATATCTAACTGTTTGTTCCTTCTTATAAGTTATAGGACACGAAAAAGCTTCAATAGTTGATAACCAAACTGGAATTTTCAAATAACATTGTTTCTTAATTTTCTCCCAATTCAACCATAACGATTCCTGTATATAATGCCTTCTAAAATAACCCTGTGATTTAGTTCCCTTATACCATAAAAAAGCATGCCAACCCAATAATAAATCATGACCTTCTAATGTCAACAATCTAGTCTTTCTTAATGTTATCCATTCTTTAACCCACATTAAGTTTGCAGCTTGATAATACAACTCCCAGTTAGGAAGGCCAAATCCTCCTCTAATTCTAGCATCCTGTAAGAGTTTTAAGCAGCTGGGTAACTTTGGATCAATCACCAGGAGACCGTGAAGGTCTTCTAGTTGAGTCCCCAGCTCAAGTCAGGATACATTATATTATTCCAGTCAAGTGGTTGTCCAGTCTATTTTTGTAAACTTCCAGCAATGAAGCATCCAAGATTTCTGAAGGCAACTTCTGTTCAATTGGTTGATTGTTGTCACTATCAGAAAATTTCTTCTTTCCGGGTTGAATCTCTCTTTGATCAGTTTCCATCCGTTATTCTTTGTCTGGCTTTTTGGAAAATAGCTTGATCCCTTCCTCCTCTCTGGGGCAGCCCCTCAAATATTGGAAGACTGCTATCATGTCTCCCCTGGTGCTTCTTTCCTAGACTAGCCAGGCCCAGTTCCTGTAACCGTTCTTCATATATTTTAGTCTCCAGTCCCCTTCATCATCCTGGTTGCTCTTCTCTGCACTCTTTCTAGAGTCTCAATCTCGTTTTAATAGTGTGGTGACCAAAACTGGATGCAGGACCTAGCTGTGGTCTTACTAAGGCTTTACAAAGTGGTATAGTACCTCCCTTGATCTTGATTGTATCCCTCTGTTAATGCAATTTAGGATTGCATTGGCTTTTTTGGCTGCTGCTGCACACGGCTGGCTCCTATTTAGCTGGTTGTCCACTAAGACTCCGAGATTCCTCTCACAGTTCCTGCTATTAAGCCTGATTTCACCCAGTCTATATGTGTCCTTTGGGGTTTTTCTTGCCTAAGTGTAAGACTTTACTGTTCTCTATGTTGAATTTCATTTTGTTAGATAGGGCCCAAGGTTCAAGTCTGTCAAGATCCATGTGGATCTTGAGCCTATCTTCTTGGGTGTTAGCTATTCCTGCCAGCTTAGTATCATTGGCAAATTTGGTAAGTTCCCCTTCTATTCCCTCATCTAAGTCGTTAATGAAGATATTGAAGAGTCCTGGGCCTAAGACGGATCCTTGTGGCACCCAACTGCTTACGTCCCTCCATGTAGACTTAGACCCATTAAGGACTACTCGTTGAGTATGGTTTGTCAGCCAGTTGCAGGTCCATCTAGTGGTGGTGCTATCTCATTTGCTCTTGATTGAACCCTTCTGTTACTCGGGCTGGGTGTGCAGAAGGGAAAATCTAGTGTTAAAGTAAGATGGCATCACTTCCCAGAAGTGGGATCTAAATAATCCTGCCACATATCCCGTTGCTCAAACTATGGCCCTTTTGGATCTCCAGAACAAATAGATAAACAGTCCACAATAGAAAGCATCCTCACATAGAAAGCATGACAGTGTGTTATGCTGGTTTGACAACCATGGGTAGGAAGACATTGCAGAGGGTGGCGAGCACAGCACAAAATATCGTGGGCTGTTGCCTGATACCACTAGATGACCTCGCTAGAGCTCGCTGCCTTAGAAGAGTGAGGAAAATTCTCAGGGACTCATACCCTAGTCAGCACTTCTTCACTCTCCTAGCATTGGGTAGGAGATACAGTGTTGAGCTCCATTAGGGATGATCTGAGCCCATCAGCACATTTGCAGGAGTTGTCGCACCCTCCCGATGATAGATACTTCTGGGTAGTTGCGACAGCTGCAGCGTCGGAGAATCATGACATGCAAGGGGATCCTCAGCCATCCATAACTTGAAGGGAAACTCCTGTCTGTGTTTGATGGATTGTTAGACATTAATTTGATGATTCTGCCGAAGCTGAACTGAGAAAGATAAGTCAGCTATACAGAGAATTGGACACTGAGATGAATCTCGATGTAACCGTGAGTTATATTTGAGGAAGCCTGATGATTCAATAAGACCTTGTATGGATGCCTTTGTGGAGTTTTATCTGTCTGCCTTTATACATTCAGCCAGTAACTGTGATGAACGGGTGATGGGGGGGGGGGGTTTAACTATTTAGTTTACTCACAAGGAGATAGGAATCATGAACTATGGATAGGGGACAGGGAAGGAAATAGTGGACTTATTAGGTAAACCGGATGATAGGAATAAGGGATGATTAAGGGAATAATTAGGGGCGTGGATAGGATATAGAAGCATTTAGGTGGGTGGGTTTATACCTTTAATTAACAGTGTAAGGCAGAAGCTTCCAGTGCTAACCTTCTCTCAGCCAGCACACATGGCGAATCCTGACACCCAGGAAGCATAGCCAGCCACACTAACAGGTTGAAGAGCAGTTTCTACCTGTGGGCTGTCAGACTCCTGAACGGAAAATAACATCATGTCAACATAGTAGGATAGACCTGTGGAGCTGGTGCATTGTGCAACAAAGTCACATAGCATAATAAGATTGGGACTGGATTAACTCACTGTGAGTTGTGTTGGGGTGTGTGTGCATGAAGGGATGCTCAGGTAATCTCATTGTACACATGTTGTACTCTGAAAATAAAGGTAATAATAATAAACAGAAGCTATTTTCCATTTCAGCGGTTGGTGGTCCCAGACTACGCATCGAACTTGAGTTCATACAAATCACAGCAGGCAACACCCTCTCTCTCAACTGTACCCTGAATCAGATGGATCTGCCAGCTACCGCAAAATGGTACAAAGAATTGAGCAATGACCCAAAGTTAACTTACAGGGAGCGTTACCAATTTTCTCGCGGGGTGAGGCTCGTTCCAGGATCGAGAACGGATTTCAGCATCAGCCTCAGCAACATGGAACCTGATGATAACGGGACCTACCACTGCTTTACGATCAATAAAGTCCTCCGAAGGGGAGAATCTAATCTAACGAAACAGATTGCAGTCTTCGTGATAGGTAGGTGCCGTTCGGAGAGGGAGGGAGATCCGCTCTTGTCAACTGAGACATTGTGGAGTGAATCTGTGGGGGAAACTGCCAGGATGAATGGAGGGATTAAGCAGGGAGCTACCGTTTTTTTCTGGAGTATAAGATGCACTTTTTCCATCCCCAAAAGGGGGTGGAAATGTCTATGCGGCTTATACAGCGAATGTTGCCAAAGCTCCGCCCACCCTTCGGCCTCTGCCTCCCAGCAATTTGTCTCCTTGCAGCAAACAGCCTGTTTCAGCTTCAGCACAGCCTGATTAGCACAAGCAGCTGATTGTTGGTTGGATCAGCCTCCCGACAATCAGCTATTTCAGGCTGCATAGCCTATTGCTGCCTCTATGCACCCCTCTTTTGGCCACTGCATCTCATTTTTTGGCCTCCACATGGCCCGTTTTCCACCCATTTCGATCCTCGCCACCTGGAATGGGCCAAAAAAGGGGCACACGGAGGCTGAAAAAGGTGAGGAGGCTGAAAACGGGATGCGGGAGCTGAAAATGGGGCACGCTGAGGCAGCAATATGTGATGGTGATCCTTGCAGCCTGAAACAGCTGATCATCAGGAGGCCGATCCAACCAACAATCAGCTGCTTGTTCCTAAATCAGACTGTGCTGACGCTGAAACAGGATGTTTGCTGTTTGCTGCATGGAGGCAAATTGCTGGCAGAGGCATTTTTTTTCTTGTCCCCTCCCCCCCAAAAAAGCTAGGTGCGTCTTAAAAGTTCGTAGGGTCTTATACTCTGAAAAATACGGTAGCTTGGCATCCTTACACAGTTGCCAAGCCGCATAAGGATTGGGATCCTGGGTGCCAAGCCACCCAGGATCCAAGCAGCTTTATCTCAGGGGTGTCAAACTTGATTTCATTGAGGGCTGCATCAGGGTTGTGTTTGATCTAAGGGGGCAGGGTGAGCATGGCAGCTTGACATCACTTGTGTTGGGGATGCCTGTAGTGGCCCAAATGCTCTGCCAGTGAAAACGGGTTCTTGAACTCTGTTTTTGGCTGTGACGGCTCCCCGAAACCCTCTGCCAGCCAAAATGGAGCTTGGCAGGGCACCGCAGGGTAGCCCCACGGACCAGATCTAAGGACCCCACAGGCTGGATCTGAAACAAGGTGTCAACTCATTAAATATGTCTATGGCCTTTTTGGAGTTGCCAACAGAAAAGGGAGGGGAGAGCAGTGCGGCAGCTTGCAAACTGAAAATGCATTCCATAAATGTTTTCAAAGGTAGTTAACTAGGTGACCAAAGTTTCTGCCATGCAGAATTCTAACTGGAGAGCATGATTGATGACTCTTGACTATGGATGTGTCCCATTGGAGAATATGCATTACGATACACCCAGGGGGTGGGGGAAAACTAGGGTCAAAGTTGACAATGAAGGATGTGTCTCAGAGTCGAATTACACCCAGGCAGTGCCGGCATGTTAACACCCAATAAATCCTTTTGAAGTTTTGGGAGTTTGGCTCGAGACTCATGATTTAAATGGGGGTAACTGCCGGAATCCTGGCACACTGGCCTTGATCTGGTCACCCCTGCATTATCTGGTCATTCCTAGGAGAAGGCAAGCAATCTGGGGAAAATTCTCGTAATAGGAGTGGTAAACAATAAAGTTAGTATCTTTCATTATTCATGTTTGGCTCTGGTTGCTTTCCCGACATTTATCTCATTGTCCCTTGGCACATATTTACAGTGGTTGCAGCACTGTGATCAGCATTTGCAAATATGTGACCATCCAAGTAAGTCCTTGAGTTACAACCATGGATTTAGTGACCATTTTAAGTTACAAGTGGTAGATGCCGATGGAGATTCTCCATCACCCAGGTCATGGTGGTCCCAAAAGTGCTTATTCCCCCCCCCCCAGGAGGCAAGTGGACTTTCTGGTTTTTCTTTGAAGACGTTTCGCTTCTCATCCAAGAAGCTTCTTCAGCTCTGACTAGATAGTGGGGAAAATGGAAGGATTTCATTCTAATATCCATTATATGCACTGCAATGCCGTGAACCATGTGCAGATGTGTACATTTGGGAAACAAAACAGCCACTTCATAAACACATGGCACAACATAGGAGGACAAACCCATCAGGATGGAGTGTTTCGCAGCGATAATTCAGCAACAGAAAAATAAATACAGATGGCTGATGCTTCATTTAACATCTTTATAAACATATTAAGATTTTACAAACCAGTTGTAGATTTCTCCAAAGCAGAGCAAACTCAAACAGAAACATGTTGCAAGTTCAGAGCAGAGCTCCAGTCTTAAGCTAGCAAGCAAGTTAGTTTCATCTTCAATAGACAGACTCAGAGCTCAATATAGCTGCAGAGCTTAATATAGAGCCTAGGCTACTTTTAGTTTCAATTTCCAGTCTAGGCTACTTCTGGTTTCAGTTTCCAAAACAGTCCTCATTGGCTGACTTAGTTGCTATGCCTATTCATTGGCTGACCTTGTTACCAAGCTCTATTCCAGTTCATGAATATACTCTGACAATCAGGACAAGATTCAACAGTCTATCTGCATTTAGAAGACAAAGGCCACTCTTTTGAAGACAGCAAAGTCCACATTTTGGACCGAAAGGGCCACTGGTTTGAAAGAGAGGTCCAAGAAGCCATCTATCTCCAAATAAAAGAGTCCTTTCTCAACAGAGGGAGGGGGATAGCTCCAGTCTACAACACAGTCATTTCAGCAGTTCCAGGAAGGCTCCACACCCATTTGCACCACTCAGGTGACCCAGAGGACACAGAATAAACCTCCAAGTGGCCTCAACTCCTCTCTAGAAGGATGCAAATGACCAGCTGTCTGCAAGGAATATCAATCCTTCCATTCCCCACCTTCCAGTCAGAACTGAAGCAGCTTCTTGGATGAGAAATGAAACCTCTTCAAAGAAAAACTAGGAAGTCAATTTGCCTGTTGCAACAGTTTTTCATACATAAGAGTGTTGCGATATCCCTGTTAAGCCTGTATGTTTATTAACATACAGTAAAAATAACAGATACGCTTGTGCTATCAAAAATATAGTTTCTTCCATTTAGAGTTTATAGCATAGTCAAAATAACAGTTCATTAGTCATGTATCGTCTTAGTCAGTCCATTCAAGGATATTCAATTAGCGAAGTCCGTGTAGAATATCCAATGTCAGTTCACTTACAAATCAGTCCTTTCTCTCTCCCGTTCCAGTAGGGGAAAAACGCAGTCTTCATCCAGTAATTAGGGATCATAAAGCCAGAGAGAGCAAGTTGCCGTGCCTTGCTTCATTTATGGTGCTTTTACAACCACTCCCTTAATTACATTCCTACAGTTAAAGTTGCAGACACTTTAACTAATAAACCATGATAACATTTATTATTTTACCTAAACCAGTTAGGGTAAACAATGTTATCCCTAACAATCCCCATGGTCACGCAATCAATATTCAGATGCTTGGCAATTGACTCATATTTATTATGATGGTAGCAAGGTCCAGACACACCCAAAGTAAACATTAATGAGGACAGGGATTTGCCAAGAATTGGTTCAGGTTGTGTTGTAGCCTGTCAGCCGCAAGCCCCTCCCACAGCCAAATCAGATGAGGAGGCAGTGTGGGTGTCAGGGTCAGCATCGAGACAACTTCAGAGGCCCAAGGGGGAAGAGGGAACGGAGCTGTCAGAGAAAATTGGAACTCCTTGCTCTTCACTTGTCTGGTTAAACATAACTCGGCGGTATTTAAGGGTACAAGAAGACTGTTTATTAAGACAGAACTGGGAGAAGGTAAGTGGGGAGGGGAGGTTGATGAGTTTTTCTTCCATTTTCTCCTTCCCCATCTCAGTCCAGGTTGAGTCCAAATTACGTGTTGAGGCCTGTCGGCTGGCAGTCCCTCCAGCAGGTGAATCAGACAAGGAGGTGGCGTGGGAGTCAGGGTCAGCATCAACCTGACAGCTCCGAGAGGGAAGTGGGAACAGAGCTGTTAGAGATGGAGGCAGAGGCCACCTTAGTCCTCAGATGGGGAGTCAACAACCCCCAGGTCTGGAGGTGGCTGAGGGAGACGAGGAACAGCTGAGTCCAGTGCCTGAAATATGGATGCACATGTACAAGGGTTGTTTCCATCTATACCACAGAGACCAAACCCCATTAAGTCTTCCAGCCGCATATGTGTGCAGGAACCATGAATCCCAGCTTCTTTTGATCAAACTCTTTGGTTTTCTTTGCTCAGTTCTTCCCATGGTACGTCTAGAGACCGACCCGCTTTCTCCCATCCAGCTGAACACCTCAGTGACGGTTACTTGCAACGCAGAATATTTTTATCCAAATGTGGCCAAAGTGGACTTGTTTTGCAAGAATCCCAGCGGGAAAGGAAAGTCTGCCAGGGCAATTTTGAATGCAAACGGGACGTACTCTCTCCAGAGTTCCCTGAAAATCACGGCCACCAAAAATTGGAACTCCTCGCTCTTCACTTGTCTGGTTAAGCATAACTCGGTGGTATTTAAAGCTACAAGGAGACTGTTTATTAAGACAGAACTGGGAAAAGGTAAGTGGGGAGGTGGGGTGGTTCTTGAGTTTTTCTTCCATTTTCTCCTTCCCCATCTCAGTCCAGGTTGAATCCAAATTACGCATTGAGGCCTGTTGGCTGGCGGTCCCTCCAGCAGGTGAATCAGACAAGGAGGTGGCGTGGGAGTCAGGGTCAGCATCAACCTGAGAGCTCCGAGGGGGAGGAGGGAACGGAGGTGTTAGAGATGGAGGCAGAGGCCATCTTAGTCCTCAGATGGGGAGTCAACAATCCCCACATCTGGAGGTGGCCGATGAAGGAGAGGAGGAACAACTGGGTCCAGTGCCTGGCACATGAATGCACAGAAGGCAGAGGAGAGCAGTGGAAATCTATGGGCCGATCTTTGGGACGGAAGAGCCACCACTGCTAATGAAGCCCCACCCTAGCTCTGGGGATAAAAGGCAGGGGGCGGAGATGAATAGGTGTGGCAGATAACTATTCATCTCCCGGACGGACGGACTTGTTAGCCTGTGATGGGAGAAACTATTTTGGCAGAGCTGCTGGCATTCCTAATTAAAGGAATCTTTTGAGTTCACTTCAGAGGGTTTGTCATGTTTGGGGAGCTGGGTCAGAACATTGTTGACTTGTGCACAGTTAATGCAGGTCATCCTTGATATAAAACAATTCATTTAGTGACTGTTTTAAGTTACAACGGCCCTGAAAAAAAGTAACTTATAATCATTTTTTAGAGTTACGAACTTTACAGCATAATCATGCGATCAAAATTCAGATGCTTGGCAAATTAGGCGATCATCTTTTGTGACCTTCCAATGAGCGAAGTTAGGCATGAAAGCTAGTTGGGTGACTTTGAGCCATTCATCAAGAGACTTGAGTTCTAGTCCTGCCTTACACATGAAAACTTTGGGCCCATCACCAGGAGATGGAGAATTATAGTCCGTCTTAGACATGAAAGCTAGTTGGGTGACTTTGGGCTAATCACCAGGAGACTGAAAGTTCTAGTCCAGCCTTAGGCATAAAAGCTGGCTGGCTGACTTTGGGCTAGTCATTGTACCTCAGTCCAACCTACCTCACAGGGTGGTTGTTGTGGGGAAAATAGGAGGAAGGAGTATGTTCACTGCCTTGAGTTGTTTACAAAATAATACAGGCGGGATAACAATCCAGTAAATAAAGAATATTGGATACTATTTGGAAGAATTCTAGCCAACAAGCTGTGAGAGATTAACATTATAGAAATGCAGAACTGGTGGGCAAAAGGTGTGGAAACCAGATTTTTGCCACGTCTGTGCAAACCATTTTGTGTTGTTTTCACATTACTCCCAACGTGAAGCCAGTGTTAACATATCTTGTATAATGAAATAAAGTGTGTGGATCAGTGGTGGGTTCCAAAATTTTTTACTACCGGTTCTGTGGGCAGGACTTGGTGGGAGTGGCAGGGCAAGGCTATTGCAAAATCTCCATTCCCTCCCCACTCCACTAACCTGCTTTGCAGCTCTGTTTTCCTGTGCAGGGCAACCAAAGAGGACCCAGCCAATCAGCTGGGACTCAGAAGGCAGAGAAGAGATGGGGTTGGTGGGGTCAATCGGAGGTGGGATTGGCCGGTTCTCCCAACTACTCAAAATTTCTGCTATCAGTTCTCCAGAACTGGTCAGAACCTGCTTAATTCACCACCTATGGTGTGGATCTATTAATTCATCTAAAATCAAGGCATTGGGGAACAACAGGGAAAATGAAGTGAAACATTGCAAGCTATACAGAAATGGGGAAAGACTAGAACAAGCAAATGTGTTTCGAAATACTTTTTTTTTTTCCCACTCAGGAGAGGAAGCTATTAAACGAAAGACTTCTAGCTTTTATTGCAAATAAATCAAAATGATCCACCATCTTTCCCCAGCAGGCTCACTGCAACAATCCATGATGGGTCTCTACCTGGGCCTTTTCTTGAACAAAATGGGACTGTTTGTTTTCTTTGTGAGTCTTTTCAAAATGAAGGCGCGTGGAAGCTGCGCTCCGAGACCTTTTGCCCCGTCTTCCCAAGGCTGAAATTCCGATTTAACTACTACTCCCGACGACATCCTGGATGAGAGAAGATCTGCCAGGAAATTAAGAAGAATGTTATTTTTTTTAAATAAATGTACAATGCTTTTTTTCTGTAACGATCTGTATTGTTTACAAATGAATAGAAGGAATAAAAACTTATTTGGAGAGAGAGAGAGAGAGGGAGAGAAATCAACTTCCCATCCTCTTGGATTCCAAAATTAAATGAACCCATCTTCAAAATATTTAAATACTTTTTTTTAGAAAAGTTGAATTGTAGGTAGTCCTCGACTTACAACAGTTCATTTAGTGACCGCTCAAAGTTACATCATCACTGGAAAAAAGTGACTTACGATCGTTTTTCACACTTATGACCGATGCAGCAATCCTCATGCTCATGTGGGAGATTCAGACAATTGGCCACTGACTCGTGTTTATGATGATTGCCGGGGTCCTGGGACCATGTGACCCCCCCTCCTTCTGACAAGCAAAGTGGATGGGAAAGCCGGATTCACTTAACAACCATGTGATTGACATAACAGTGAACTGCAATGATTCGTTTGAACAACTGTGGCAAAAATGGGGCTGAAAATGGGGTAAACCTCACTTAACAAATGCTCCCCGATGTAATTTTTGGGCTCAGTTGTGGTCATTAAGTCGAGGACTACCTGTATTATTAATCTTGGTCTAGTTTAACACTTTCTTTTTAAAAAAAAGATGGACATTACAAAAACGACCGTGAGAGTTCTGGCTCTTGAACTTCTCAGTGGCTTTTTGAGCATGGTCTCCTTCTGGACCGGTTTTGGGGCTTGGGAGTGGGAGGCAGATTTACAGAATAACAGAGTTGGAAGGGACCTTGGAGGTCTTCTAGTCCAACCCCCTGCTTAAAACAAGAGCAACAAAGGTCCTAACCATAAGCATCGCTTTCAATTCTGGAGCTGACCAGAAGTCCGCTTTCCCCCACCATAGAGTCTCCTCCTAGCGCGGCATCCTTTTACCTCTGCCAACCGGAAGTCCAGTTTCCCCCCACCAGAGTCTCCTCCTAGGGCAGCATCCTTTTACCTCTGCTGACCGAAAGTCCAGTCCCCCCACCATCGAGTCTCCTCCTAGCGCAGCATCCTTTTACCTCTGCCGACCGGAAGTCCAGTTTCCCCCCACCATCGAGTCTCCTCCTCGCGCAGCATCCTTTAACCTCTGCCGACCGGAAGTCCAGTGTCCCCCCCAACCATAGAGTCTTCTCCTAGCGCGGCATCCTTTTAACTCTGCGACCGGAAGTCCAGTTCTCCCCCCCACACCATAGAGTCTCCTAGTGCGGCATCCTTTTACCTCTGCCGACCAGAAGTCCAGTCCCCCCCATAGTCTCCTAGCATGGTGTCCTTTTTCCTCTACCTATCCTAACCAAAATCATTATCAATTCCAGAGCCGACTGGAAGTCCGGTTCCCCCCCCCACAGCGTCTTCTCCTAGTACAGCATCCTTTTTCCTCTGCCTACCGGAAGTCTGGTTTTCCCCACTATAGAGTCTCTTCCTAGAGCAGCATCCTTTCTCTTGTCAACTGGAAGTCTGGTTTCCCCCCACCATAGAGTCTCCCTCCTAGCATGGCGTCCTTTTTCCTCCACCTGTCCTAACCGAAAGCCCTCTTAATTGTGGAGCCAACCAGTGACAGCTAACCGCAGCAGAGGGATGAAAGAGCCACACGTGGTTCCAGAGCCATGGGTTGCTGACCTCTGTCCTATACTATCCCGTCCTATACCTATATCCTGTCAACCATACCTGTCCAGATACCATACATGTCTGTAGCCTATTTTTATCCCCGGGTACAACTACGTGAACCAGGGGCCCATGAACTACAGCTCTGATGTGGCAGCCTCAGGGCCGGCTCCCACCACGGAGCAGGCGGGGACCGAATTTGACATGGCTGCACTTGGAGGCTCCGGTTCAGAGAAAAAAGAAAGCAGTTCCTATGACAATTTTAACCTAGAAACTGGAGCTTAAGAGACAAGAACCCATTTCCTGAAATATATCATAAATATATCATTTAACATTTATGCATGTTGACCTAAAAGGTATATATGTTATGTAGTTGTTAGGAGATTATGATTATTAATTTTTTAAGCAATAATTAAAAGTTAAATAAAAGTTATATTGGAATTTAAAAGAGAATTAATTAAAGAATATATAAGCTGTATGGGTGGCATACTCAAATTAGTAATTGTGGGGGAAAATCTTTTTGAAATGTTTGAATTGAATTAGAATTTGTGAAATGATGAAATAAGAATATGCAATGAAATTGCAAACCTGACAGATAAAAGGATAAAAGGATAATGAATATGAAGGTCTGAGAGTTATTTAAAGTTTAAGCTGGAGGAAAGTATTTGGGAAAAAATATAATAACAGAAAGTATGTAAAGTATTGGTAAGATATGAAACTAAATGTGAAAGACGAGTATCTAATTATGGTCATGCTTGCATGGAAATGTGAAAACCTGGAATCATGCTGTTCACTAAAAAAGTTTTTAAAATGTGGAAAACTGAAAAAAAATATATTAAAAAAAACATTTATGCATGTTATGATGGCCCAGAGCGTAACACAAACAGAATAAAATCCAAAATGTAAATAAATGTCTTTTAATGCCACCAACTTGGCCCCACTGTTCAATAATTCTCAGTTGGAGAAAAAACTTATTCAAAAATAGTCTTCAAAAGAAAGCAAGACAGTCCAAACAACGAGCAGATAGAGGTGAAATAAAAACCTAAAACAAACTACAATGATGGAATTTCCACAACTGACCAGGATAAGTCATTACCAATTTCAAGGAGATAACAAGGCAGTCTGTTGGAAGGACGCCAACGAAGATAACTTTGCTTCTGGCAATGCTGTGTTTTAATCCTCTCTCTTATATACTAGTCTCCCCAGCTGCAACCAATGAGGGGGAATCATGGCCACTTCCTCTCTCGCAAGCCAAGTTGTTTCCTTCTCAGTTCCTCCCTGCGTGCCCTAGGATGGAGAGGGGATGAGCCTGATTCCTCTGACTTGCCCAGCCGGCCTCTGCCCTTTCCCAGCCTCCTCTACAACCTCCGGAGCCACACCTCCACTACTCCCTGTCGGCTGTTCCTCCTTTCCCTCAGAGTCCGACTCTACCAAGGGCAGGACACATAGATAGGCAGTCCTCGACTTACAACTGCTTGTTTAGTGACCATTCAAAGTTGCAATGGCGCAGAAAAAAAACTTACCTTTTTTACACATAAAACTGTTGCAGCCTGCCCTTCGTCACATGAATAAAATTCAGACACTTGCCAACTGACTCATATTGATGAGTCACGGGACCTCGTTGCCACTTTCCGACGAGCAAAGTCAACGGGAAAACCAGATTCACTTAATGACCATGTGACTCACTTAACTGCAGCAATTCACTTAACGAATTTAAGAAACGCCGTAAAATGGGGCAAAACTCACAATTTCTCACTTAACAAGAATTTTTTTCACCCAATTTTTTATTTATTTTGATTGGTCAATCGTTTACAAGATAACAGGTATAAGTATAAACATAGTTATGAATACATGAAATTGATACATATAAAAAAAAAAGAAACAATAGAACAGGGATGGTAGGCATGTTGGTGCGCTTATGCACGCCCCTACAGACCTCTTAGGAAAGGGGTGAGGTCAATAATAGACAGTCTAAGGTTAAAGTTTTTGGGGTTTGGAGAAGAAACCACAGAGTCAGGTAGAGTATTCCAGACATTGACCCCTCTCTTGCTGAAGTCGTATTTCCTGCAATCAAGTTTGATGCGGTTAACCTTGAGTTTGTAACTATTGTTTGCTCTTGTGTTGTTATGGTTGAAGCTGAAGTATACCCTACTTTGATCAGATCATGATGTGGCTGTCATAAATACGAGTTAGTTGGCGTGCGTCTAAATTTTCATCACGTGACCATGGGGAGGCTGCAACAGTCCTAAGTGTAGGAAAGAGTCATTTTTCAGAGCCGCCGTGATTTCGAACGGTCACTAAACAAACTGTTCTAAGTCTAGGACTACCTGTAATCGTGCAGGAGACCGTTCGAAAGCAAAGTTGTTCCTTGTTTCCTTGCTACTCACCTCTGCAAAGATTAAAGGGCATGCAACCATTAGATGGGCACAACATCCACCACCTTAATCTGAAATCTTCTACAAAAGACGGAAATTCAGTTTCCTTTAGAGAAAAAAAAGAGAGTGGGAAAAAGTTAAGCAAGCATTATTTCCTTAACTGATGCTCATCCTGTCAGGATTCCTGCAATTAAACCATGAATCTTGAGCCAAACTTCCAAAACGTAAAAGGATTTATTGAGAATTAACATGCCGGCATTGCCTGGGTGCAGCCGACTCTGAGACACATCCTTCATTGTCACCCTTGACCCTGGTTTTCTCCCACCCCCTGGGTATATCATAATTCATACTCTCCAATGGGACACCTCCATAGCCAAGAGCCATCAATCATGCTTTCCAGTTAGATATTTGCATGGCAGAAACTTCAGTCACCTAGTTACTATCTTTGAAAACATTTGTGGAATGCACTTTCGGTTTGCAAGCTGCCGCACTGCTCCCCCCTCTCTTTCTGTTGGCAACTCTAAAAAGACCATAGAAATATTTTATGAGTTGACACATCCCTTCTTTTGTCAAGTCAGTTTCATAAGCCAGGATTACCGGTGAATCTTCATCAGGTCTCTTCACTGTTCACATTACATGCTTACCTTGTATTTGTTACCACGAATCTTGAAGTCTTGCATGTCCAGATGCCAGCAAACTGCCTGGTTTGGTTTGAGAAATCTCACACCTTTTTCTGTCAAGGCAGCTTTAATCAGACTAAGACTTTCTACTCCGGGGGTGTCAAACTCAAGACCTTCGGGGTGGATCCGGAACACAGTGTGTTTAGATCTGGACCACGGGGTCACCCCTGGGCCCCATTTTCAGCCGCGACGGCCTCAGCCGCGACAGCCCTCTTCCATCGAAAATGGAGCTTGGGAGGGCAGAGGGCAAAAGGAGAAATGTCTCCTCTTTTACATTTGAGCGTGCAAGGGACAGGAAAGGAGAAAGAGAAAGAGGAAAGAAAAAAGATGGGAAGAGAGCAAGGAAGAAAAAGGAAGGAAGGAAAGGAGGAAGGATTATAATGAGGGAGGGTCTGAGGGAAGTCCTGCCTTAGCATTTGGCCACCACAGGTGCCCCTGACATGACTGATGTCAAGCTGGCCACATCCACTCTGGCCATGTCTATACCCCCTCAACCAAGATCAAACACAATCCTGATGCGGCCCTCCATGAAATCAAGTTCAACACCTCTGTTCTACTCTTATGAACGCCAAGTGTATTCTCTAAAATCCATTCAACCCATCCAGTTAAGTAAGCAACAAGTAAGGTGGACTTATTCTGTTTAACACAGAATCCTGTTGGAAACTTTTTCTCCCTGATAGGGTCCTTGGTACTCTCCGAGTTTTGGTTGATTTCATGCAGATATCCATGGAGATTCTCAATGACAGAACAGAATAGAGATGGAAGGGATCTTGGAGGTCTTCTAGTCTAGCCCCCTGCTCAAGCAGGAGAAACTATACATTCTCAGATAAGTGACTGTCCGGTCTCTTCTTAAAAATCTCCAGGGATGGAGCACCCACGATTTCTGGAGGCAAGCTGTTCCACTGGTTCATTGTCCACACTGTTAGGAAGTTTCTCATTTGATGCAGGTCGTGGTTGTCCCAAAGATGTTTTTCAAAAGGCAACTGGGTTTTGTGGGGTTTTTTTTCCCACCCTTTGGAAAACATTTCGCTTCTCATCCAAGAAAATCTTTCAGTTCTGACTGAATGAACATATTTCTAGCCTTTGCAGTCATCTGGGTTGTTAGCTCTCTGAGAGTCACTGAGGAGGTTTGGAAATGTTTCTGTATCATTAGGGTTATATGAATCAGAATGCAAATGACTGTGGTTTTGGGATTGCTGGAAGGAAAAACCAAGGAAGAACAAAGTCCAGTTGACTTTTTTTGGGGGGGAAACACCTTTGGGATGATTTTCATGCAGACATTTCATTACCCAACAAGGTAACATCATCAGTGCTAGAAGGGAGCAGGGTTTGAACTGATGTTGTTTCCCAGTTGGGTTAAGAAATATCTGCAAGAAAACAACCAAGCTCAAAGAGAATCAAAGGACTCCTCGTTTCAACCCCAAGCTACAAATATTCTCCTTTATCAATACTTTTCTCCTCGTCTGCATAATGCCACACAGAAAATGGACAAGCGGAAACAGGTGTCTGCAGAAAAACTATCCCCAGAATCCACAAGGAATTCCGAGGCCCATGAACTACAGGTATTACTTTGGCAGCTGTTTGGACCAATCCCCACCATGAAAAGGTAGGGAATGAATTTGACACAGCTGCAAAGACTTCCCCTGGCCAAAGGTACTCACAGTTGAGGGACCAGGGAGAAAATAGGACAGGCTGGAAGAGAATTCTCATGCAAGAAAAAAACAGCACCTTGTTACATTGGCCTTACCTCTCTTGCCTTGCTTTGTGGTGCTCTCCAGTCTCTGCCTCAAACAGGTCTGGAGACAACATCCATTTAAGAACTTGCTCTGGCCTCATGTTAAAATGCTAGAAGATAAGCGTTTAAAAATTATGAGCCAGAGGTGTGCTATAGCCAAAAAAGCCAACACAGTTCTAGGCTGCATTAACAGAATCAAGATCACAGGAAGTATTAATAGTGTTAGGGATAACATTGTTTACCCTAACTGGTTTAGGTAAAATAATAACTAAGTAATCATAGTTTGTTAGTTAAAGTGTCTGCAGCTTTAAATATAGGAAAGTAATTAAGGGAGTGGTTGTGAAAGCACTTTAAAAGAAGCAAGACTGCAGCTTGCTCTCTCTCTGGCTTTGATGATCCCTGATTACTGCTTGGAATCAAGACTGCATTGCTCGAACGGGAGAGAAACAAAGGACTGATTTGTAAGTGAACTGACATAGGATATTCTACACGGACTTTGCTAACTGAATATCCTTGAATGGACTGACTTAATGATACATGACTATTGGACTGTTATTTTGACTATGCTATGAACTCATAATGAAATAAACTATATTTTTGATAGCACAAGCGTATCTGTTATTTTTACTGTATGTTAATAAACAAACTTAGCTCACTCATTTATCTGTGTGCCTATCTGACTAACGCTGCACATTCTGTTTAGCTTGTTTCCCTAACCCTGGTTGGGGAACCCAGGCTTAACAAATAGCAATCGCACTTAGACTTATATCCCGCTTTACAGAGCTTTACATTCCTCTCTAAGCGGGTTACAGAGTCAGCATAATTGCCCCCAACAATCTGGGTCCTCATTTGACCCACCTCAGAAGGATGGAAGGCTGAGCCAACCTGGAGCCTGGTGAGATTTGATCTGCCAAATTGCCAGCAGCCGACAGTCAGCAGAAGTAGCCTGCAATACTGCATTCTAACCACTGCGCCACCATGGCTCATAATAATGAGCACATTATAGTACCACTTCATAACGTATTATAATACCAATTCATAATGCCTTGGTAAGGCCACACTTGGAATAATGAGTCCTGTTTTGGTCGCCACATTATAAAAAAGAAGTTGAGACTCTTAGTCCATGAGCCAAGACCTGAATTTTCACATATTGGTACCACCCGAGGTGACTAATAATCTTAGGTGTTTTTGGCTTCTTTTATGTCTCTAGTTTATGTTTTGATGTGATAGCCCTTGTTAACTCGTAGCTTAATCGAGGTTATCACTCTTAGAATAGATGCACCCTATGTACACGGAAAGAAAGGGTGAACACATACTTTGACAATATTCTCTATTCTGAACATCACCACGTTTATGCTAATGACCAAATATACTATCCAAAATATCTCCAGAACCCTTTCATTGTTAGTATGCATGAACAGTCTAGTCATGGGCGTCCGGAGGGAGGGTGGGGGGCAAGGGGGGTCATTTGCCACCACCACCCCCACGTGGAAAATGAAAAAAATAATAAAAAGAAATACAAGATTTAAAAAAAAGATATGGACGATAATAAAAATTTATAAAATTTTTATCAATAATCAATATTCTCCGACGCAGCTGATGTAATTGAGCTTCTCCCTTTGATTGATGAAATAATAACACCATTTTATTCTCAAAGCCACCTTCAAAGTCTAATTACAATCTCTAGAACAGCTAAATTCTACCTTTCAAATATGTGTTTACCGTGCTTAGAAAACGCACATTTCCTTCGCTCCATTGCACATATCCTCCAGTCCAACACCCAAAATATTTTTTTTGCCCCCCCCTGCATTTTTTTCTCAGGACGCCCATGACTCTAGTACAGTCATGTTCAATACCATACAAAGCAGCGTTCAGGCACTTTTAACAGTAAAAGTAATGTTCATATTACTTGCAATGGAAGTTCCAATTACATGTAGGGTTGATCTAGCTAATTTTTTTGGTTTAGGCCTACTTTTGTTTGATAATTCAATTTAATGTTAGCTGAAGAGCAGATTCGATTTGTATTAGCTACAGTGTTCCACAAGAATAACAGATCCTGAAATCAATACACTATAGCATACATACGTTATTCCCCACCATCATCTTGGTCAACATCAGAGTCTGTTAGTTCTGCTTGTGCCTCTTCGTCAGTTGCCTGGTTGCTGCAGGTTTGTAGTCTACACATGTCAGTGCACTTGAGACCATTGCTGAGGCAAGTGCACACTGGAAGTTTACATGAGCGCACACACTTGCAGTAGAGGAGCTGTAGCACAACATCAGGGGCAGGGGAGCCACGCATCCACTCAACAACGAGATTCCCATCTTCATCAGTTGTCCAGCCACAGTCCTTTGGGTTTGGGACAGATGGCAAAGGCTCAAGACATCTCCACCAGATGGCAGCCTGATAGTTTGCACGTAGCATATGCATGGACAGGCAGTCCTTGCAAGGAGGAAGTTGGCTTGAGTCCACTTCTCCACGCCTGGCACAGAAGATCTGGTAACGGAGCTTGTTCACCTCTGTTGTGTGAGTGGAAGGATGGTACAGCTGACAGGTGATCTCTTGCAGTTTCTCTGACAGCTCTTCAGATACGTTCCATGAACGCCCGAGTTCGGCGAAGGCTTCTTGTTGAGACCTGTCAGACTTCATCTGCTTTAGAGCCGTCATCTTGCCGCGACCAGCGAATGCACTGATAGTGTCACAACCCGTGAAAGCATGCATACCAATCAGGGCCCTGCAGACACTTAACCCCAGTGCATTGCTGAGTTTGGTGATGTCAAGGAACCTTGTCCGGGCCTTTGTTCCACACTTCTGGTACATGTGGCAAGGTATTTTGTTGCACATCCCCAGGCACAGAACTAAGACATCTGTGTCCTCTGCTGTGACAACAACAGACTCATAGCCAGACTCTGCTGCATGGAGAGCATGGAGAAGTAACCTGGTGTCAGCTTCTTCCTGTGATGATCTCAATTCTGAGACCTCTTCCCAGTGTTCTTTGGTGATCTTGAAGCACAGATGCTCACAGGTAACAAAGAGAACCTTGTCTCGGAGCTTCTCCCTCAGCTGTGGATCCTTCCACTGCTCCACAAGAAACTTGATCAAGGCTGTCTTGTTAGCTGGACTGCATAGGATCTTCCGCCACTGCTGAATCTTGTGCCCAGGTGCAATGTCCTTGAACTGGATTCCTGTGCCTGCACCCCTGTTGGCTCGTTCGACATCTTTGATGGACATCTCCTTGTAGACGTCAAAGACAATATCTACACGATGGCTCTTAGAACCTTCATGGATGACATGGGACAAGGCTGATTCTGCCAGCTGCAAGAAGGTTTGGTCATTCCCTTTCAGCTTCTGGACCAGGCTCATCCCATCAATGATGGTCGCTGATGGCTCTGGGATCACTTCAGCTGGGGCGACATTCTTTTCCAACTCTCTTGCAAGGGCCGCTTTGTTGGTCTTGCGGAGTGACCCATCACCATTGGCCAGTGCCCACGGTAAAGGTCCCAGTGGATGGGCCAAGACTTCACCCATCTGCAGCTTTCTGGTCTCAGCAATCAGAACCATCTGGCCAAAGAGATTTCTGTCAGCCTTTAGCACCAACTCTTTGCCACGGCCAAATTTGGTGTTCGTCTTCTTCCTGATGTCAGAGAAAGTGTGCAGCTTCTTCTTTTTCATCCTGTCATGGAACTGTGTAGATGGGATATCTTCTTGCAAGCGCTCTTGCTTGAAGGTTTCGTACGCTTCCTCTCCAATCTTGTAGGCTTCAAGAAGATCCCAGAGTTGGCAGCCCTTGCTTCGTGGAGTTCTTTCCCTAGTCTGTAGGCATGCTTGAGAAGCTC
Source organism: Hydrophis major (assembly GCA_033807585.1). Lineage (NCBI taxonomy): Eukaryota > Metazoa > Chordata > Lepidosauria > Squamata > Elapidae > Hydrophis > Hydrophis major. The sequence continues at coordinate 261,170,998 of CM066330.1, forward strand.
ATCAAATGACAAGCTCTCTGGATATATGAGAAGCTTCCCTTTCTCATCAGAAACGAAGCAAAGCGATCCTCCTATCTCACTTTCAAGTTTACGACGGACATGTTTCTTGGTTGATGGTCTGATCTGAGAAATTCCGCGAGAGTGCATGGCTTTCTCAAGTCTAGCTGTCAGATCTGTCATAGGCAGCACCTCAGGGTTGAGAATGAGTTCATTCCTGATATATAGGAATAGCTCTTCGTAGGATTGTTTCTCGGCTTCCTCGTATACTGCCTGCTCAGACTGCTCCTGCTCATCGCATGCACCAGAACTGGTGGATGCCCCTTCCTTTGTATACACTTTGTAGCACGACTTGTGGTAGTGCCCCTCTGCGGCAACAAGGTCTCTGCTTAACAACGCGAGGATTCGCTGGTCCATTTTTTGGGTTGCTGCACTGCGGATTCTGTCATCTGCACGTAACTCAACACACTGGATGATAGGTTCCCTTGTCTGTCTTCCTTTCAGGTACTTGCTTGACTTGCAGCAGAAGATGCATGTCTTGTCATACACTCTTGATGTACTCGATGCATCCCTAGATGATCTTCTGACACCATGGACACCAGTCTGTTCTTCTGCACTCGGCCTGTCTTTAGAAAGGATGGAGTCGAGAGTCTTCTTCATGGTAAAGATGCTGCGACATTTGCGATGATACTGGATCTGCGGTATTTGGCCTTCTTCCAAGTCTTTTGCAATGTCCAGAAGTGGAGCATGTTGTCTAATCTCTGCTGCTCTTAGCAGTGTCTTCCATGAGTCCAAGTCTTTTAGTAACACGAAGGTAGACGTGTCTTCACCAGAACAGTGAATAATGCAGCCTGGCCGCACTCCTTTCTTTGGCAATGCAGTGGCCTTGTCTCCACTTGAATCCATCATGTGGGCCTTAGTAGTTTGTCACAATATAACAGAGAACTGCAATTATTCAACAGTAGTCCGCATTGAGAAATTGAGTTCAAAACTCTTTGTAACGATGTTGGAAGAGAAAAAAAAAACATATTAGCAATTTACGAAATACATTTTAATTTGCTATGATGCTCTACATTTACCACAAAAAGTCTCTGCACATGATTTTAATAAATTATCAACATCAATTAGGTTTAATTCTAATGATTTACAGCTTCATTTCGCAAATATATGTGTTATCATGTGATATCACAAGGCCGCTATTCAGTCAAATTGATGGTTTCTTAAAAAACATACAAAGCTACATATCTGAAAAGGCTATCACATCTTAATGTACTTGGTATGGACCCATAAACATTTTAGTACCATTAAGATTTGGTCACCCAAGATGGTACCGATATCTGGCCTGGCCCATGGACTATCTGGAAAGAGCACAGAGAAGAGCAACGAAGATATGAGAAGACTGGAGGCTAAAACATACAATGAACAGTTACAGGAACTGGGCATGGCTGGTTTAATGAAAAGAAGGACTATGTCATAGCCCCCGTCGGAACCTGAGTCTGAGACAGAGCTAGAGCCGATGGAGAATGACCAGAGGAGCAGGACGAGGCAGTCCTGGGTCCCTCAGGCCTGGGAAGGATTGCCAGCGAGGGTGAGCAGGAGGACAGGACAGGCAGCGGAGCAGATGAGCAATGACCTCCTCCCCACAAGCAGGGAGAATGGCGTGGAAGGCAACCCAACTACTTGGGAGGAGGGAGCCCCACCCCTTCACAAAGCTCACCTGGGGAATGAAGTTTAAAGAGACGCAGTTGGGCAGAGATGTTTGTCATGAACAAGCGTTGCTTTTTCCAGCTTCACCTGCTGTTACCGACCTCTGGATATTTGCTGGGCTTGTCTGCCTTGTTTGCCATGGCGGCCTGGCTTTGTGCGAGGTCGCAGTGACACAGTTATACTCCGGATGATGCTGTAGTACCAGTGACTTCTTGTCTGTGACGAGGACTCCTTAGAACCAACTTCCCTGAACTGTGGCTGCTCTCAGAACTGAGCTGCTCTTCTTGATTAATAGCAGCCAGGAACTATTGGAGGTGCATGCTTAGAGCTTTGCTCCTGGATTTGCAGTGAACGGAGGGATTTTTTTTTTTTTTGGGGGGGGGGGGGGGGGGAGTTGAAATAAAAAAGGGATTTTTTTGGGGGGGGGGAGTTGGAACAAAAAAGGGGGATTAAATCTTCGTTCTGGTGTTGTTGTTTCCGTGCCAAGCCCGGGTCATCATAGATTAGGGGTGACATGATAGCAGTCTTCTCAGAACAGGAAGTAAAGTTATTCTCCAAAGCACCTGAAGGCAGAAAAAGAAGCAATGGGCGGAAATTAATCAGAGAGAAGCAACTTAGAACGAAGGAGTAATTTCCTGAGTTAGACCAATTATCCAGTGGAACAACTTGCCTCCAGAAGTTGTAAATGCTCCAACGCTGGAAGTTTTTAAGGAGAGATTGGACAGCCATTTGTGTAAAATGGTATAGGGCAGTGATAGCTAACCTTTCCCACATCGCAAGCCAAAAGTGCGCATGCCTGCATCAATAATACAATGCGTATGCAACCCCCGACCACCCCACCCCCCCCGATAGATATGGGTAGATAGATGGATGATAGAGATATAGATAAATGGATGGATAGGACAGATGGATGATAGATGTAGATAAATGGATGGATGATAGATAAGATGGATGGGTAGGTGAATAGATATAGTAGATAAATAATTAGTTAGCTTAGCTAGCTTAGATAGATAGATAGATAGATAGATAGATAGATAGATAGATAGATAGACAGACAGACAGACAGACAGACAGACAGACAGACAGAAATGGAGATAGTTATAGAAGATAGATATAAAGATAGATGGGGGGTAGGGAGATAGACAGATAGGGATAAAAAGAGAGGGGGTAGGTAGGTAGATAGATATAGAGAGTGGGATAGATAGATAGATAGATAGATAGATAGATAGACAGACAGACAGACAGACAGACAGATATGGATGTAGATAGACAGATAGATAGGGATAAAAAGAGAGGGGGTAGGTAGGTAGGTAGGTAGATAGATATAGAGAGTGGGGTAGATATATAGGTAGATAGATAGATAGATAGATAAAGATAGAGAGGGAATAGATAGATAGATAGATAGATAGATATATGATATAGAGATAGATAGATAGATAGATAGATAGATAGATAGATAGATAGATAGATAGATAGATAGACAGACAGACAGACATGGATGTAGATAGACAGACAGAAACGGAGATAGTTATAGAAGATAGATACAGATAGATGGGGGGGTAGGGAGATAGACAGATAGATAGGGATAAAGAGAGAGGGGGTAGGTAGGTAGGTAGATAGATAGAGATAGAGAGGGGGTAGATAAATAGATAGATATATGATATATGATATAGAGATAGATAGATAGATAGATAGATAGATAGATAGATAGATAGATAGATAAACAGACAGACAGACAGAGATAGAGAGGGGGGTAGGGAGATAGATAGGTAGGTAGGTAGGTAGAAAGAAGACATGGAGAGAGAGAGAGGAGACATAGACAGCAAGCAATAGCACTTAAGATATATATATACTGCTTCCCAGCCCTCTCTGAGCGATGAACAGAGTCAGCCTGTTGTCCCCAACCCTCTGGCTCCTCATTTTACCCACCTCGGAAGGACGAGTCCAACCTGGACCCTGGTGAGGAACTCTGCGGGATGAAGTCCTCCTCAACCCAACCGGCGGCCCTGCCCTATCCCCGCGCTTACTGTCCCCGCCGCCAAAGCCTCTTTGAAAGCCGCCGCCGTCTCGCCTCCGCCAGGCTCTTCACCTCCCTCAGGCGCCATGCCACTCACCCGGCCACGCGCTCTTCTCGCTGAGAACCGGAAACCGCCGTGGCGTCATTTCCCCCTGCTCTTCTACGGCAAATCACTGCGCTTTCTCACATGGCCGAAGAAAGGGAAGCGGCCGGAAATGCCTCCGACGCCATCTTTGTTAAAGGTAAGCCATCGGTTTCCCGACTCTTCTCTGTGGAAGGGGCTCGTTAGCCTCAATATTAGCCAGGATTCATCGTGAGATGTACGCGACTCTTCTCTATAGTATCTCTATGGTCTTTTCTAAAAAATATTTTAAATTGCACTCAATTCATCTTCCATTTCACGGTTTGTCGTCTGGGTACAAATATCTTGTGCAATAGCAATTAAAATTTACATCCATGTTCTACTTTGGTATTCATTCTCTATTTTTATCTTATTAATATATATTTCTATTACTATAACACTCCCCTTCTTAACAAGTTTAATTCTATAAAGCTATTTTCTATATTTCACTAATCTATTGGCTATTTCTAGCTTTCATATTTTTTCCTCCAGCCATCGATAAAATAATTCCCATATTTTATAACATTCAGTTTGCTCCTTCACTTTAATTGCAAATGTTAATCTATTCATTTCTGCACATTCCCAATATATTTTCTAAGCACATTTTGGCTCTTGATGGACTATAGTTTGAATTTCCACCAACGAAAAGTTTCATGGCCAAACATGAAACAATTTGATGTCCCGTGGCTCCAAAAGGGCAGAAAAGTGCATTATAAACGCAGGAAATATACAAGTAGTGCTCCATTTACAACCACAATGGAGCCCAACATTCCCTAGTGAGACATTTGATTACGTTCCATTTTACGACCATTCTTGCCACCATTGTTAAGTGAATCCCTGCAGGTTGATAAGTTTAGGTTGTTAAGCAAATCAGTCTTCCCCATTGCTTTGTTAGAAGGGGGAAACCGTGTGACACTGCGACAGTCATAAATAGGAGTCATTTGCTCAGCATCTGAATTTTGATCAGGTGATCGTGCAAAAAGTCGAGTCACTTTTTTCACTTATTAAGTCAAGGACTCAGCAATCCACAAGGAAAGACGGCTAAAACAGCTGGGGAATTCTGGGAGTTGAAGTTCTGCAGGCTTAAAGTTGCCAAGGTTGGAGACTCCTGGTCTAAAACCAGCTTTTCTATCCTAGGAGTTAAAATCTATCCCACGTCTTTTTTTCTTTTTCTTTTTAGGAGTAAGAATTCACCAGACTTTTTGTTTCAATGATTTTATTTTTAAAAAAATTAAAGACCTCCATGGCACAAACTTCTCAGCACAATTAAAGGTTAGTTTTCAATAGTGACACTACAATTCCATTCAGGTAAATCCAGAGAGAGAGAGAGAGAGAGAGAACCAATCTAAATTTCAACAAAATAATAAAAAAGATCACTTCAAACAAGGTCTTTTTTAAAAAAAAAATCAAATTTGCAAATAGGGCTATTTATACTGGCGTTTCCTTTTCTTTTCCTGCCAACACGCACAATGCCAGCATCCCCTTTCCCGAGAAAAATGAGAATATATATATATATGTATATAGATATATACATAGATATATCTCCCCAGGAAGTGCTGAGTAATTTAAAAAGTGTTCTGATACGACGTATACAGATGAGGTAATTTACAACACAGACGTTGTTACAATCTGCAGGTTTTTGGGCTGCAAGGCCAGGATAAGCACCGGGAAGAAAGTTGAGATCTGTGTTTTCTTGACGCCTGCCCCTTTAAAGTGCATGGACTTCAACTCCCAGAACTCCCTGACTCCCAGGAAATCCTGGGAGTTGAAGTCCACACATCTTAAAGGATCAGGCATTGAGAAAACACTGGTTTACATCAACTCAACCTCAATATTTCCATCTTGGGTTAGCTTGGATGGATACTGCTCTCCCTGGTGACTTCCCCCCCCAACCCCTTAAATCCTCATCACCTCACACCAGGCACCCTCTGGAAAGCATACGACAAATCCCTCCTTCTGCCCCGCTTCCCAAATTCAAGGATCAAAAGAAAGCAAAGGGTTGAGTCGATCTCCTGCTCCAGAACCCTCCGGAAGGGAGCTGTCCTAGTGCAAAATCTAGGCACACCTGTGCTGCCTTTCCCAATTTCCCGCAGGCGCCACCATGGGAAAAGTCCTGCCATTGGACATCCGGAAGTCCTTTCTCATCTGCCAAGGAGAGGGGAGTCTCGTGCTATTGGTTCCTGCTCCAGCACCCATCCCGTCCCCAACGAACGTAATACGTGCCCCCAATTCCCAAGTTTCCAGAAAGTTGCATATATTTATAGAACTCGAGGCCTCCCCAAGACGGTTAGCAGGCCACGCGTAGCAATGCTGCCAATGGAGATTTTTCACGGAGGATCTGAGATGGGGCTTCCAAGGCTCCAACAGCAAGCTACAGACCACGATGGTTCGGAAAGAAGAGTTTCCATCTTGTCCTTCGCTGCGGCCGCCCCCTTGACGTCCCAGCTCAGCGAGAGGAAAACGCAGGCACCCTCAAACCCCAACGACATTTTGGCTTGTGAGCACGCTTCTTGTAAGGCTTCCGAGCACTGGGTCGTGGTGGCCACCGAATTCCTGGCGAGGTGCCGAAATGGGAAAAAACACACACACACTCCAAACACATACACACCCAGATCCCAGCCTCCTGGTCCGAAGCCCCAATTCGGGGTTAAGAGGCTGCGCGTCATGTAAAATGTTTTGATACTGACCCGGGGAAGAGACTCCGCGCAGGCGACGTTAAACCTAACCTTTGATAAATTAAAAAAAAATTAATAGTTTTTATTTACAGCCAAGAATTCCCACGTAAGGTTATTTCAGCTTAAAGAAGAGCGAGACCGATTTACCTACAGAGGCCTCTGCATTTCTGGGGTGTGCACGTGGGTGTGCATGTGTAGTAGTAATAGACAGACACACAGTCACACAGGGAGTGGATACCATCCTTCACCAGGAGGCTCTTACAGGCTGGCCTTGCTTTTTGCATTGTTTTTCACACGCCTTTTGGTTTTCTCCAAAATCGCAGCCGGCTTGCAACTTTCCGCCAAGTTCCTCTAAGTAACACGCACGTGTACACACACCCCTGCCACCACATGGCACGTGGAGAGAAAAAGATATATGGGAGGGTAGACAGGGCAAGCAAGCAACCCCTAGATCCGTTTGGGGTTTTTTTTTTCTTTTTCTTTCCACGATCTAACCTGCTAGAAGTTCGAGAAGGAAAGGAAAAATTGGATTTCTCCAGGGGAAAAAAAGGGGGGAGGAAATGGATTTCTGCAGAGGTGAAAAGTTGGATTTTTTTTTTTTCAGAATCCCAGAAAAACGTAATGGGGACGAGCTTGGCGGTGGAGCCAGATGCTAACTTTGGAGGGGTGGCATGGATCAGATGGCGAGGCCTGGAGGCTTTGGATTAAGATGTTGAGAAGACCATCCCATAGGATAACGGAGCATGTTGTCCTCTTTTTTTCGGCAAACCATCCGTTCCAAGCCGCTGCAGACCATGGCGATGTGGCTTCCCAAGATGCCCTTTGTCCTCCAAATCTTGCTGGCTTTCCAAGGCTGGAATTCCACAGAGGTGTGGGCAGGCGATGGGAAGATATTATATTCCCCTGCAAAGTGGGGGGCGGGAGAGAGAGAAGAGGCATCGGTGCGTCGTAAGGACAAGAGAAACCGAGGTGAGGAAGAACCGGCGTCCTCAGTTTGGGAGAGTCTTCAAGGAGGACCTGGGAAATGGGGAGAGCAGGAACAGACGAGGAATGGGTCTGTGAATCGCCCCTTGGGTAGAGAGAGAGAAATATATATATATATATATATATATGGTATTCAACTTTGTTCGGGTATTTTCCCACGTCATTATAGTTGTGCTTTTAAAGTTGTAGCAACGTTTTGGCAGATGATGGCAGATGAGATTCTGCTAAAACGTTGCTACAACTTTAAAAGCACAACTATAATGATGTGGGAAAATACCCGAACAAAGCCGAATACCATATGTATGTATGTATGTGTGTATGTATGTATGTATATATTTTTTGCCAGGGGTTTTCCTTTGAATTACAAAAAGTTCAAGTAAAAAAAAAAGGCAGGCCTGGGGAGGGACGGGAATTCGGCGTAAGAAGATCCATCAGTGTGTGTGTGTGTGTATGTATGTATATATATATGTGTGTGTGTGTATATACACAGACACATACACACACATATATATACATACGTACATATATGTTTTCTTAAGTTTTCACCGGTACTTACATGTATGGCATTCAGCTTTGTTCGGGTATTTTCCCACGTCATTGTAGTTGTGCTTTTAAAGTTGTAGCAACATTTCGGCAGAATCTCATCTGCCATCATCAGGCTTCTGTATCGTGTTCGTCTGGCAGACGAACGAACACAATACAGACGAACACGATACAGAAGCCTGATGATGGCAGATGAGATTCTGCCTAAACGTTGCTACAACTTTAAAAGCACAACTATAATGACGTGGGAAAATACCCAAAGCCGAATACCGTATGTATGTATGTATGTATGTATATATGTATATCCGGGGAGTGTGGGGAGAGAGAGAGAGAGAAAGATACATATGGATGATGTGACAGAACGACAATCGATCCACAAGCAACAGTTCCAACATGGCTCCTCCTGTCTCTCTTTCCTTCCTCCCCCCTTTCCCACATTGGCTACAAGAGGCTGTGGGGGATGTGAGCGGAGGAGGACCCTCAGCGCTTGGGTGGCTCCAGTCCGGCGTCTGGGAGACAGGGTGGGGGGTGGGGTCCTTTATTGCTGAGCCCCTGCAGCAGCAGGTACTGGCATTCCCAGCGGGTTGGCAGCGGCAATCACGGGGGAGCCGGCTAGAGGTCCGAGGGGGGAAGACGTTGCCACGGAAGAAATTCCTGGGGGGGGGAGAGAAGAGGGGAAAAAAGAGAAAATTAGTGACCCGGAGGGAGAAATTTTGGCCCCCCTCCCCCAATGAGAATGGCTTCTGGTGTGCTTGGTGCTCTTGGTTGTTTCGTTGCAGACGTTTCATGACCCAACTAGGGATCATCAGCAGGGAGGGAGGGAGGGAGGAAAGGAACGAAAGGAGGGAGGGAGGGGAGGAGATTGGGGTCCCCGGTGTTCTCTGAACTTCCTTGTAGACATTTTATGACCCAACTAGGGAAAGGGAGGGAGGGAGGGAAGGAGGGAGGGAGGAAGGAAGGAAGGAAGGAAGGAAGGAAGGAAGGAAGGAAGGAAGGAAGGAAGGAAAGAAGGAAGGACAGGACAGGACATTGGAGTCCCTGGTATTCTTTGAACATGGTTTCCTTGCAAACATTTTATGACCCAACTAGGGAATGTCATTACGGGAGGGAGGGAGAAAGGAAGGATGGAAGGAAGGGATTGGGGTCCCTGGTGTCCCTTGAAGACATTTCATGACCCAACTAGGGAACGTCATCAATGGTAGAAGAGGAGAAGGAGGAGACTGAGATTGCTGGTGCTCTCTGAACTTGATTGTTTCCTTACAGACATTTCATGACCCACCTAGGGAACGTTATCATTGCTAGAAGGGAAGTGGGGTGGTTTATATGCAGTGGCTTGCCCTGTCGGGAAGCCCAAGCAGCACGACAGAATGGCTTTCGGGAGAACCAGCCTGCTCCCTACCACAGCATCCCAGAGGGACTCACCTGACAGCATCCCAGCGCTGCTCACAGGTGTGCTGCTCCCTGGAAGGCTGGCCGAATTCATCCGAGCCTGGTCCTTCACAATTGGGTCTGGAAAGATGAGAAAGACAAGACGATGACCTCTGGCATGGGCTTCAGGCGTTTGTCAAGTGAGCTCTGGCCCCCCATTTTATGACCTGTCCCAGCCACAGTTGTTAAATGGATCGCTGCAGGTCATCAGTTTAGAAACCCGTTTGTTGAGTGAATCTGGCTTCCCCAGGGACTTTGCTGGTTTAGGTGGTCGCAAAAGGGGGAATCACGTGACCCCAGGAGACTGCAAACCATCATAAATGTGAGTCTTGGTGCCAAAAAAAAAAAATCTGAATTTTGATCACCTGACCAAGATTGTAAGTGTGAAAAATTGTCATAAGTCATTCTTTGCAGTGCTTTTGTAACTTGGAACTGTCACTGAATGAACTGTTAAGACAAGGACTATCTGTATTTAGTGCAGCCTTCCAGAACCCTCCAAACATGAGGGACTACAAATACCAACATCCTTAGCCAATCCACCGACTAACAATCCTGTAGTTTAATACATTTAGAGGGCCTCAATTCCTATTCTTTTCCTAACCTTGGCAATCTTTAAGATATGTGGACTTCAACTCCCAGATGTCAGGATTCCGGCAGTTACTCCAATTAAATCATGAGCTTCAAGCCACACTCCCAAAACTAAAAAAATTAGAAGTTAACATTCCGGCATTAATGCCGACTCAGAGATACGTAATTCACCGTCACCCTTGATCCTGCTTCCCCCCCACCCCTCTGGGTGTATCATCCAACGAAAAATGTCCATAGCCAAGAGTCATCAATCATGCTCTCCAATTAGATTTTTTTTTGCAGCAGAAGCTTAAGCCATCTAATCAGTCTTTGAAGAAAATATGAATGGAATCTCCTTTCCATTCCACACTGCCACCTGATCCTTGAAACTCCCTCCCCCTTCTTTAGTCAACTTATCGTCCACTTTCTTTAGTCAACGTATACATGTTTTATAGTGTATACAAAATGTTTTATGAGTTGAAACCAGAATTCCCCAGCCAGCTCGGCAACTGTTATGGCCTATTGGCTGCGGGCCCCTCCAGCAGCCAAATCAGAGGAGGAGGTGATGTGGGAATCAGGGCCAACATCAGGGCAACCTGAGAGCTCCGAGGGGGGAAGAGGGAATGGATTTGGCTGAGAGAGAGAGCCTGTGAGAGACACTGAGGCGGAGCCTAAGCCGTCCGTCCATCCTCAGATTGGGAGTCAACAGTCCCCAGGACTGGAAGTGACTGATGAGGAAGAGGAGGTACAGCTGGGTCCAGTGCCTGACACATGGATGAGCAGAAGGCAGAGGAGAGGAGAGCAGTGGAAATCTATGGGCCGGTCCTTGGGATGGAGGAGCTACTGCTGCTAGTGAAGCCCCATCCTAGCTCTGGGGATAAAAGGCAGTGGGGCGGAGATGAATAGATGTGGCAGACAACTTTTCATCTCCCTGCTGGACAGACTTGTTAGCCTGCGTAGACAGAGAGAGACCTTTTGCTGGTGCTCCTAATAAAAGGGAATATTTACCGTATTTTTCGGTGTATATGATGCATTTTCCCAAGTGGATGGAAATGTCTGTGCGTCTTAACACAGCTAATGTTGCCAAAGCCCCACCCTCCCACCAGGCCCCACCCTTTAGCCTCTGTCTCCCAGCCATTTGCCTCCTTGCAGCAAACAACCTGGTTTCAAGCTTCAGCACAGCCTGCTTAGCACAAGCAGCTGACTGTCGGTTGGATCAGCCTCCCCGACAATCAGCTGTTTCAAACTGCAGGTTTCCTGCTGGGTTTTCATCCTGCCAGCTTGACTTGGCCTTCCCGAGAACCAGACTCACAGAAGTAAGGGTGCTCCATGGCTTCTCTGGCGGTCAGTCTGGACTGGTGATCATATCGCAACAACTTGTCCAAGAAATCTAAGGCTTCGGGGCTGACCAAGTGCTGGTTCTCACTGTGGACGAAACGTTCCCATCGTTTCCGTGAGTGCCTGCGAGAGAGAGAAGGAAGAAACGCAACTGTTTTAACTCTGGTAGGTGCATCATCGTTTATTTATTAGATTTGTATCACCGCCTATTCGCCATGGCGACTCTATTCATCTAAACTGTCTTATTATTTAAGGAAATTTACATGGCCGCTCAACTCACCCCAAGATCAGGGGTCCTTGGTGGACTCTGAGCTTGGTTGTTTCCTTGCATGTGTTTCATTACCCAACTAAGGAACACCATCCGTGCTAGAAGGGAGTGGGGTTTGCTGTCAGTCCCTTCGAGCATTGATGATGTTAGGAACCCTCATTTCAATCCTTGGCTGCAAATATTCTCTTTTACTGGTATTCTGGACAGCTTACAAAAATAAAACCCCACATTTTTCTAGCCCCAATAAATACACAGAGAGAGAGAGAGAGAGAAAGTGAGAGAGACAATCAAACCAGCCACTTGATGATCTCTATGTCCCCAGTCCCATTTTCCAAAACCAGGATCCCAAAGATAATGTTCCAAAAGTCAACTGTCAATCAGGATATTTGGGAAGTTCAAACGAGTATAAAGAATTATTGCTAGCTTGAGTTTGCTACAAGAATCTGAGCTTCTCACGGTCAAGGGAAATGAGTGGAAACTAAGAAGGCATTCCAGGCGGGCTGGACTTAGACCTCTTGTGGGAACGCAGGGATTCATGGCTTATGATGTGTTTGACACCCCCGTCTCTCCTTGGGCTCAGCTTGGTCATCTCCCACAGCAACTGGACTTTCTTGGATTTTCCATTCCCCTCCCTTCCTCTAACACAACCATCCACACAGAGACATAACTTGTGGAACGTGCTTGGCTCTCAATCCATTCCATCCTACCTGCCCAGGATGTCATTGAAACGGGGGTCCAGCTCAATGTTGTATTTGTCAATATAGTCGTATAGGTCTTCTGTTCCCAAGACTTTGGCTATTCTCACCAACTGCGGACAGACAACGGGAGATAGTGGATGCAATGATTGAAAAAATATTCAATGCACATAATCCTCAACTTACAACAGTTCATTTAGTGACTATTCAAAGTTACAACGGCATGGAAAGAAAACAACTTATGGCTGTTTTTCTCACTTACAACCGTTGCAGCATCCCCATGGTCATGTGATCAAAATTCAGACACTTGGCAACTCATGCTGGAACCCATCTTCTGGAAACTTCCCTCTAGCAGTGTGTGTGTTATAGCTATTCTGATCCTATGACCCTGCTATATCCATCCATCCATCTCTATATCTCGATGTCTGTCTGTCCGTATCTATCATGTATCTATCCATCCATCTATCATCTATATTTATTATCTATCTATCTATCTATCTATCTATCTATCTATCTATCTATCTATTATTATCTATCTATATCTATCTATCTATCTATCTATCTATCTCTATCTATCTATCTATCTATCTATCTATCTATCTATCTATCTATCATCTATTTGTTTATCTATCTCATCTATCTATCTATCTATCTATCTATCTATCTATCATCTATTTGTTTATCTATCTATCTATCTATCTATCATCTATTTGTTTATCTATCTATCTATCTCATCTATCTCATCTATCTCATCTATCTATCTATCAATCTATCTATATCTACCATACTGACCCTATCTATCTCTACTGCATCTATCTATCTACTTATCTATCTCTATCATATCTATCTCTAGCGTATCTACCATATCTATATTGTATCTCTCAAATCTATCTCTCAAATCTATCTCTCAAATCTATCTATCTATCTATCTATCTATCTATCTATCTATCTATCTATCTATCTATCTATCTATCTACATCTATATCTATCATACTGACCCTATCTATCTCTACTGCATCTATCTATCTACTTATCTATCTCTATCATATCTATTTCTAGCATATCTAGCATATCTATATTGTATCTATCAAATCTATCAATCTATCAATCTATCATCTATATCTATCTATCTATCTATCTATCTATCTATCTATCTATCTCTACCTACTGCATATCTCTCTCTCATATCTATATCTAGCTTATCTACCATATCTACCCTCCTACCTATCTATATCGTATCTATCAATCTATCTATATCTACCATATCTATCTATCCATCCATCCTGTATCTATCTATCATCACCTATCAATATCTATCATTTATCTGTATCATTTATCAGCTCTCTCTCTCTCTCTCTCTCTCTCTCTCTCTCTCTCTCTCTCTCTCTCTCTCTATATATATATATATATATATATATATATATATATATATATATATATATATCTACCAGCTATCTCCTATCTATCTATCAATCAGTATCATCCATCCACCCTCATCAAGATGGACTCCAGCACGAGTCCGAAAGCTCAGAAGACAAAACTTCCGATGCTGTTGACCAATCCAGATTGGATTCTACAATATACCTGCCTGCGTGAGCCAGGCTACTACGCCAATTCTCATCGTTTCAATGGCCAGAAGCTGAATTGTGAATTTGAAGGGACCCCAAAACAGCGCCCTGAAATGAGCATTTTTGGCTAACAAGGGACTTGTAGACCCCCATTCAAAGGCTGCACAGGCAAGGGAGGGGGGGTCAGGGTTCAACAACCTACCAGGAGGACATGCTGTGGGTCTACCTGGGCATCTACCCATCTGCCCATACCTGACCTCATGCTGAAGGTGCAGGCTGCGAGGTTTTGCTCCCCGCACTCTTCTCACCTGATCGTAATTGTCATGACCGTGGAAAAAGGGCTCCTTTCGGAAGATCATGCTGGCGAGCATGCACCCCAAACTCCACATGTCCAGGCTGTAGTCGTACATCTATGAGAAAGGGAAGGAAACTCATTAGCATGGCGCGCTCGCAGACTGACAAGGGAAAGACCCGACCAGCATGGGCGGTGTTCGCTTGGAAAAGTTGGACTGCATCACACAATAAAAAACCTCTGTGACTCTTATGCTTAGTCAGAAATATAATTCAACACAATGAATGTCCAGTGATGTTTTCTGTGATGACCCAGGGTGGGGTACAAAATAAGCCAAGTCCCAAAAAGAGATGACGCCCCTTTTATTCCTTCACTTTGCTTCAAAACTCCAAATATCTTTGACTGGAGACAAAAAAAAACTCCCCCAAAAACAATTATGGAAAGGAGGAAATGCCATTTAAAGTAAAAATGGTTATAATTATGAAGAGTAAAAACAACACAAACCACACTGAAACAATTATGGGAGCCAGGCAAGATAAGGGCTTGAAGACGTCCACAGATACCGGAACACACACTGGGAAGGAGGCCAAACTCAGAGAGGAATGACAGACTAGAGATATTTCCATGCTTTTTTTCCAGCACTGGCCTATACGCATGTGCGTCCCCTTATCCAGTTCTCACAGCTGCAGCCCATGAAGGGGATCAAGGCCCTTTCCTCCCCTGTAGACCATGCCATTCACATCTCTCCCTTATCCTCTCCTCCCTCTGTGTCCTAGGATGGAGAGGTGATGGGCCTCCTCTGACTGCCCAGCCAGCCTCTGCCCTTCCCCAGCCTCCTCCACAACCTCTGGAGCCACACTTCCACTCCCTGTCGGCTGTTCCTCCTCTCCCTTGGAGTCAGTCTCCAACAGGGGCACGACATTTTCTTTCATTCTTTCTTTTCCTTTCTCTTTTCCTTCCTTTCTTCCTCCCTTCCTCTATCCATCCACCTATAATGTCTGCCTAATCTATCATCCGTCTGTCTCAGTCTGTGAGCCTGCCTGCCTGCCTATCTATCTATCTGATCAACTTATCTATTTATCACATATCTGCATCTGTTATCATCTCTCTATCTGTATCTATCACCCAGTGAAACTTTTGTACCTAAGGTAGAACTAGAACTCATTGTCTCCTAATGAGTCTGGCCAATGCCCAAAGTCACCCACTTCATGCCTAAGGTGGGACTAGAACTCATAACCTCCTGTTGATTGGCCCGTCAACCAGTCAGCTTTCATGCCTAAGGCGGGATTAGAATTCACAGCTTCCTGGTGACTAATCTAAAACTACCCTGCTGGTTTTCCTACCTAATGCGCGACTAGAACTCCTCTCTCCTGGTTTCAAGCCTGGTGCTTTAACCGCTAGGCCAAACTGGCTCTAAATATCGTTATTTATTCATTTCATTTTGCTTCCTTTTTGTTTTTAGGTTCTACTGGGGCAGCCAATCCATCAATCCCTTTTTTTACAGGTTTGTGATCATTCCACATCAAGAGTACAAATCTCTCTCTATAAAAGCGAAATACCCCTCATGCATCATCACAAAATCTCCAGAACTCTAAAGCTTTCAAACTTGAAATTTGGCACCTATGTTTCCTCTTGGCTTCTAGGTGCTCGCTAAGAAAGGATTTTTTGAAATGACCATCAGAGCATAAGCATTTCGTTTGTTGTTGTGGTGGTGGTGGTTGTTGTTATTATTATTATTGTTGTTATTATTACGCTCTGATGCTAAGGAGTTCTACTCCCCTTCCCTACATGAAAATAAATCTGTTCCAAATGCAAAACACAAGCAGAGGAGAGGAGTTTCAAGGAGTTTTAGTTTCACAGAAGCAATCAGCTTTAGTACAGAACAGCTGAGCTAAGCCACGCCCAGGCTCCTTGCTGTCTCCTCCTTGCTCACACAGCAAATACTGTTTCAGTTTCCAAACAGCCCTCCACTGTGTCACACGCTGACAGGACGCTAGCCAGATGAATACCAATGGATGCTGGTAGGCAGAGGCAGAATATATTTCCCCCTTATTTTCCTCTCCAAAAGCTAAGCTTGACCACATAAGTTTCGTAGCTAAGCACAGATGTTGAGCTACTACCTGATAATCTACAAGGAGTTCGGGGCCTTTGAAGTATCTGGAAGCCACTCGGACGTTATATTCCTGACCCGGATGGTAGAATTCAGCCAAACCCCAATCTATTAGCCTCAGCTGAAAAATGAAAGAGAGAGATTAAAGATGGAAGGGGAAATATATTTATATATATTTTCCTGGGTTGGCAACAACACTCAGGCAACTTTGCAACCCCGCTGCCAGAAGAGAATTTACAAAACCAGAAACAAACGGGGGAAGGGGGGGAGAAACTCTGTAGAAATCCAAAGGTAATTAATTATTTGAGACGGCTCAGAAATGAAACAGCCATGGTTCAAAAGTACCATTGAATTTTAGTCAGTCCTCGACTTACGGCTGCAATGGAGCCCAACGTTTCTGTTCGGTGCTAAGCGAGACTGTTGTTACATGAATTTTACCCCATTTTACGACCTTCCTTGCCACGGTTGTTCAGTTGGTAAATTAGTAACCTGGTTGTGAAGTAAATCTGGGCTTCCCCGTTGAATTTGCGGATCAGAAGGTTGCAAAAGGGGATCCAGGGACCCCAGGGAGCTGCAACTGTCATAAACGATGCTGCAACCGTCATAAATATGAACCATTTGCCAAGTCCTTAAATGATGATCACGTGGGGAGGCTGCCAACGGCCGTGAAGTAGGAAAACGGTCATTAAATCCCTTTGTTCAATGCCGTTGTAACTTTGAATGGTCACTAATGGTCATTGTCTCCAAGGGATAGAAATCTTTCCCTTCCCCACCATCCAGTCAGAGCTGCAGAAGCTTCTTGGATGAGAGGTGAAACTTCTTCAGAAGAAAAGAAAAAAAAAGGAAGAAGAAAGTCCAGTTGCCTCCTGGAAAAAAAAGCACCTTTTGGACTGGATGACTGAGAATCTCTAGAGACTTTTAGTTATACAATTTGGGATGGATCCCCTTGGAATGGTGTGGGAGTAGGCATGGATTTCCAGAGGAAAAAACTGCAGACTATAGGAACCAGGAGTGCTACTCAGGTGATCCTGAAGACACAGATAAACCTCCAAGTGGCCTCAACGACCCTCTAAAAGGATGCAAATGACCAGCTGTCTGCAAGGAAGTATAAATACTTCCTTTCCTGACTATCCTGTCAGAGCCGAAGGAAGCTTCTCGGATGAGAAGCGAAACGTCTTCGAAGAAAAAAAAACACAAGAATATCCTGCTGCCTCATGAAAAAAGCACCTTTGGAACAACCATCACCTGGAATGATGGAGAATCTCTACAGAGTAATCAGCTTTTAGCAAGACCTGACCAAGAATGCAAGTAGGGAAACGTAGCAGCTCCCTGAAGGACTGAGAGGGAAGGCCCAGCAGTCCTTACCTTTCGATGCTCGTGGTCAATCATGACGTTGTGAGGTTTGACGTCTCTGTGCATGATGCCCATACTGTGGCAATAATCCAGGGCCTGGAGAAGAGAGAGACACCCCAACATCAGAAAGGGAGGGGGGGACGGGTTTCGTATATAAAAGTCACATCACGCCCAAAGTGGAACCAATTATAGGGAGTCCCATTTTCCGAAGGGCCACAATTCAGTGAAGCTGCTTAGAAAATGGTGGCTGTTTAACATATATATATATATATATATATATATATATATATATATATATATATATATATATATATATATATATATATATATATATATATATGTTTTCTTAAGTTTTCGCGGGTACTTACATGTATGGCATGTATATATATATGTCTGGCATTCAGCTTTGTTCGGGTATTTTCCCACGTGGTGCTTTTAAAGTTGTAGCAACGTTTCAGCAGAATCTCGTCTGCCATCATCAGGCTTCTGTATGGTGTTTGTCTGAAGCCTGATGATGGCAGATGAGATTCTGCTGAAACGTTGCTACAACTTTAAAAGCACCACGTGGGAAAATACCCGAACATAGCTGAATGCCAGACATGTAAGTACCCGCGAAAACTTAACTGTCAATTAACTGTCAATTAAATTAACTGTCAATTAAAAAAATTAACTGTCAAAAAACTGTCAATCATTTGGAAGCCTGCACTCACAAACAAAAAAATCTCCACACCACAAGCCAGGCAAACACCTGGGCAAAAACAGATCCCCCCTGATACCTCCAGCTCAAACACACCCCAACCAGGCACCCAGATGAAACCCAGCTTCCTAACTAATGATAGCCGTCCATTTACCCGGAGCCAAGCTACATTAAAGGCCTCCAATAAAGTAACACAATGTTGCCAGCCAATCAAGATACAAAAAGAGCCCCCCCCAAAAAAAAACAAACAGACAGAAGATAATAGTAGCAGAACACAGCAAACTGCAAGACCAATAAACACAGACCAAGACTCTCAACCAATCAGGAGGAAGAAAAAACCATTCTGACACAGCAATAGGCTGCCCCAAATTTAAATCTGAAACCACTGTAAAAGTCTGACTCAAGACAAACACCATACAGAAGCCTGATGATGGCAGATGAGATTCTGCTGAAACGTTGCTACAACTTTAAAAGCACCACTATTATGACGTAGGAAAATACCCGAACAAAGCTGAATGCCAGACATGTAAGTACCCGCGAAAACTTAAGAAAACAAATATATATATATATATATATATATATATATATATATATATATATATATATATATATATATCACAGATGAACACTATACAGAAGCCTGATGATGGCAGATGAGATTCTGCTGAAACGTTGCTACAACTTTAAAAGAACAACTACAATGACGTGGGAAAATACCCGAACAAAGCTGAATGCCATACATGTAAGTACCCGCGAAAACTTAAGAAAACGTACATACATATATACATATATATATTTTCTGAGCTTCTCGCGGGTATTTGTATGTGGATCTTTGGTTACTCAGGTTTTCTCCCGCGTAAGATTGGAAGTATCTAGGCAACGTTTCGATGAAGTCTCATTCATCAACTTCAGGCTTGGTCTTCAGCTCTGTGCTTCTCAGAGTGAAGCAGAGCTGAAGACCAAGCCTGAAGATGATGAATGAGACTTCATCGAAACGTTGCCTAGATACTTCCAATCTTACGCGTTCGGGTATTTTCCCATGTCATTGTAGTTGTCAACTACAATGACGTGGGAAAATACCCGAACAAAGCTGAATGCCATATAAATATAAATACAAATTTAAATACGAATTTAAATACAAATTTAAATACAAATACAAATACAAATACAAATACAAATACAAATACAAATACAAATAATACAAATATAAATATATATATATATATAGAGAGAGAGAGATATATTGATGCTGGAGCGCTGCAAAGACTGTAAAAGTGATATAAAATGATAGGTTTAATAAAAATATTTATAAAAAGAAAATGGCGGCCGCTTCGGAAGTTGCGACCTATCTTTCTTCCCTAAGCTCTTTAAAAGTGTTGAATGGCTGACGTGGGGGTGAGAGGAGGGTGTGAGGCACAGTGGGGACCCCGAAAGGTGGGAAGTAAAGCATGAGGTGGACGCTCTGTGAGGCGCAGTGTAGGGCCTGGAAGAACAAGGCAAAACCTTAAAACCAGGATTTCTCAACTTTAACCCTGTAGGCTTCAACTCCCAGAATTCCTCAGCCAGAGTGGGGAATTCTGGGAATTTGAAGTCCGCCCATTTTAGACATGTTCAGGTTGAGAAACGTTTTAAGGAATTCTCATTCAAGGTAGTAAGGTGAGATTGTTTAAGAGAATGGCAACTCTTAAAGAGAAAGCAATCTTACCAACTCTCAGATACTATTGGTTCCGATGCTATTAAATAGTGGGGGGAGGGGGAGGAGAGAAAGAAAGAAAATAGAGAAGGGAAGGAGAGGAGAGGAAGGAGAAGAAGGGAGAAAGAAAACAGAGAAGGCGGACAGCAGAGAATAAGAGGGGAGGGGAAAGGAGGGAACGGAAAAGAAAAGAAGAGGAAAGAAGATGAAGGATAAGAAAGGTAAAAGAAGGAGAAAGGGAAAGGAAGAAAAAAGAAGGGGGAAAGGAAGGGAATGGGAAGGAAGATAAAAGAGGAAAGAAAAGAAAGAGTGAGAAAGGTAAAAGAAAGGGAGAGGGAAGGGAAGGGAAGGAGGAAGGGGACACTTCTGAAGTAAGAGACATCTGATTCATCTATCCTGGTCTGTCTTAACCCAAAGAAACTTGTTCAACGCCTCGGCGAAAGAAGAAAGACATTATCCGCTTCAAAATGGCCGGCCTCTTACTTCGCCATTTCCAGGGCCATCTCAAAAGACTTCACGGAAGGCAACTCACCTTCAAGATTTCATACATGTAGAACCGAATGTCATAGTCCGTTAACGTCTGGTATAATTGCTGTGGGAAAGGAACAAATGAAGATGAATAAAGCAGCAACCTTCCCCTGTCTAACGCAACAAGGAAGTTACTACACACAATCTCACGGCCCAACGTGCTATTCTAGGTGGCATAAAAACGTACAGAGTTAAAAACCTTTGCTGAACTGGTCATTGGCCTAATTTAATTTTTTCCTGCGTCGATTCCTGTAGCTGAGGACTTTTTTTTCACCTGCTTTCAGAGGTGGGGCTGTAATGCACATATAACTGACACCATCCCCCTGGCCAAAGCCCCCCCCATTAACAAAAGGGGGATGCAAATCAGGGGCTCTATTTAATCTTTTTCAGTACCCTGTTTCTCCAACAATACGGCCTCCCCCAATAGGAAGTCCCAGCATGTTTTATAGGCATGAAATGAAATTAAGCCCCTCCACCCAAATTAAGGCCTATATTAAAACATGGGGAATGGGGGGGAATGGGGGGGGGGGGGGGCTTGCCATTAGGAAGTACTTTTGTTGCACACCCGGATATGGTGCTGCCTGCGTTGACCCCGATACGAAGTGCCCCACCAATGCCGAGGTCAACATCCAAGCCGTCACTGCCCGCCCACCCAAAGATGCAAGGAGGGGGAATTAAGTCACCCCTGAAAAGACGGCCTAGCCATTTTTTCGGGGCTCAAAAAAAAAAAAAAAAAAAAAGACCCGGTCTTATCATATGAGAAACACGGTAAGCTGCCACCTAGTGGCTGTGTGCAGTACCTACAAAGCAAAAAAGATAGATGGCCTCTATGGAACCCCCAAAGTAAACCCTCATTGACTTGGATGTGTCCTGCCTTGGGGAATTTCAGTGTTCGGGACCTACACTGCAAGGAGTTTGGAGCACAAATGCTAAAGAGGAAAGAGTTGGGAACATGTGTCAATAATTACTTTGTTGTTTGTTAAGTTGTGAACCGGCAAATATTTTCACAGGCCAGAGAGAGGAAACCAATGAAATAAAATAGAAGCTAATGAAAGAGACTCTTTGCAGCTTGGGGTTGAACTGGGGGCTCCCTGGGGCAAGTGTTTCATTACCCAATTAGATGGCATCTTGTACTAGAAGGGAGTGGGGTTGAGGAGGAGGAGGAGGAGGAGGAGGAGGAGGAGGAGGAGGAGGAGGACTGTGCAGTCCTGGGTGCTCTCTGAGTTTAGCTGTTTTCTTGCAGACCTTTCATTACCCAACTAGGGAACTTCATCAGTGCTAGAAGGGAGTGGGGTTTGTTAAGATATATTATTATATATTAGAATGTGCTGAGATGGATAGATCAACATTTAAAAGAAAATAAAAGGAAGAAACAGAATTCTTTTTAACTTGGGACTTGTTTTACCAATGGCTAACTAAAAGAAACAGGTTAGAAATGAAAAAGGTAATAAAAGGTTTTTTTGTTGAAAATTTTGCAAAATGGATAAACTAATTGTACCATTACTTTCTGATTAATATTGACATTTATTTGTTTGTACAAGATAACAAGTATAAGTAGGAACATAAACAAGAACAAAGGAAGTAAATACACATGAATGTGGACAGTAGGCACACTGGGGCACTTATGCAGGCCCCCTTTAAGGACCTCTTAGGAATGGGGTGAGGTAGACAATTTGAGGTTGAAGCTGTGAGGGGTGACATATTATGATTATGATTATTGTTGTACTTTTACTTAAAATGAACTGCGCCCAGACAACACGCTGTTCAGATAGATGTGGTGTCAAGAGTATATTCATGAATTGGAATAGACCATGGAAACAAAGTCAGCCAACAAATAGGCATAGTAGCTAAATCAGCCAATGAGGACAGTTTGGAAACTGAAACTAGAAGTAGCCTAGGCTGGAAACAGAAACTAGTGGAGGCATGGCTCTATATTAAGCTCTGCAACTATGTTGAGCTCTGAGTCTGTCTATTGAAAATGAAACTAACTTGCTTGCTTACTTACTCTGAACTCTGCTCTGAAGTTGCAACATGTTTCTGCCTTGAGTTTGCTCCATCTTGGAGAAATCTACAACTGGTTTGTAAAATCTACTTATTCAGTTTATAAAGATGTTAAAGAAAGCATCAGCCCTCTGGGTTTATTTTTCTGGCGCTGAATTATCGCTGCAAAACTCTGAACGTTTTTAGGTTTATTTTTTTTTAAACATAAAATCAATAAAACATATTTTTTTAAAAAGCACTAATGAGTTTCCAGGTTCATCATCACTTTGCTTCCATGTCCCCATCAAGGCTTGCTTTCCTACCTCACCCCCCCAAAGCCAAGAAATTAAGAAACGCTGCACTCTCCGACGGATGGGAAAACGTACCTTAAAATCTGTGTTGTTCACATGCTCAAACACCAAGGCAGGGGTACGTGACTAGGAGAGGGAAGGAAGAGAGAAGGTCAAGTCACCTGGGGTTCTTCCAATGCATGATTTATTAGGCCACATTAAAGGCTACTCAGAGGCTGGATTGCTGGCCGACATTTCTAGAATCCAGGAAAAGCTTAGAGGGAGAAGGTGTTGGTAAGCAGTTTGGCCCATCCTAGCCAGAACCGGCTTAAAATGTGCTCTTTTGCCTAGTCAGGTGACAGGAGGTCTTGTCTGAAACTTGCGAGCTAGACTCGGTGCCTCTGATGAACTAGATCCCCGGATTTATTAAATTTATAGGCTGTCCATCTCAGCATCGAGACTCCGGGCAGATAACAACAGTACAAAGAGAACAATAGACACTGCCCAGAATCCCTCTGTGAGGGAGATGGTCAATTTTAAAATGTGACACACAGACAGACATGTATAACTGTCTGTAGGATGTAGAAAGACAGAAAGATGGGTAGATATATAGACAGATAGATATAGACAGATATAGATGACATTAACACAGACAGACATAGATGATAAATATAAATGGATAATAGATAGATAGATAGACAGACAGACAGACAGACAGACAGATAGACAGACAGATATAGATAGATGATAAATAGGTAGATGATAAATAGACAAGATAGACAGAGAAAGAGGTAAGACAGATAGATATAGATACCATAGATAGAGATAAGATAGAAAAATAAAAATAGAGATAGATAGATTGATAACAGATAATCAGAGTTGGAAGAGACCTTGTAGGTCATCTAGTCCAACCCCCTGCCCAACGAGGAGACCCTACACCATTTCTGACAGATGGGAGTCCAACCTCTTCTTGAAAGTCTCAAGTGATGAGATAGGATAGACAGACAGACAGATATAGATAGATCAGACAGAGAGAGATATGCAGGCTGATGATATAACAGATAACAGAATAACAGAGTTGGAAGGGACCTTATAGGTCATCTAGTCCAACCCCCCGCCCAAGCGGGAGACCCTACACCATTTGTGACAGAAGGCAGTCCAGTCTCTTCTTGAAAGCCTCCAGGGATGAAGCTCCCACAACTTCCAAGGGCAACTTCTGTTCCATGGGTTGATTGTTCTGTCAGAAAGTTTCTCCTTATTTCTAGTCATTATGTCATTATATAGAATGACAGATAGACATAGGTAGACAGAGAGGTATAGATGATACTAATATAATTCTCTTTATCTTTTTATACATAAAATTAAATTAAATTAAAAAAACCCAATGCCTTTGGACCCTGTGTTCCCTCAGCCCACCTACTTGCCTCCCATCAAAATAACTCACCACTGGATCCTTTACTATATCGGCAAGGGTGATGATGTTGGGGCCACCTCGCAAGTTCTCCAGAATTTTGATTTCTCGTTTAATTTTCTTCTTTTTCACCGGCTGACCAAAGGAAAGCAATCGGTTAGCTGGGACAGCCAAAGCTCCAGGAGGGGGCAGAGGGGAATCCCCACTGTAGCTGCAACCAGCATTTCTTATCGATTCTGTTTACTGAATATATTTGGGTTACCAAAAAAACAGCAACAGCCAAGGTTACATTTCATTTCGCAGCAGAAAAGTGGCAACTGCATCGTGGGAATTTGTGGAAGCAAATATTGTGTCTTTTGAAAAAGAGGTATGTAAATTCAGAGGAGAGATGAACAAGAATCTGTAGACAAGTTGTTAGACAAAGGATAATAAAGCATTAATAGAAGAGACTTCTTTCTAGTTTAGGCTTAAACTGGGGTCCTTGGTGTTCTCAGAGCGGAGTTCTATTCTTTCAGACGTCTCATGACCCAACTAGAGAACATTATCGATGGAGGGGGATTTGTGGAGAGGAGGAGGAGGAGGAGGAAAATGATGACTGTGGGGTCCTTGTTGCTCTCTGAGCATAATTGTTTTCTTGCAGACGTTTCATGATCCAACTAGGGAACATCATCAGTGCTGAAAGAGTGGGGTTTGTGGAGGGGAGGAGGAGGGGAGGGAGGGGAGGAGGAGGATTCAGGCTCCTTGATGCTTTTGTCAGTGTCTGAGATTGGTATTTTTCTTGCAGATGTTTCATGGCCCAGCTAGGGAATACCACCAGTGCAACAGGAGTGGAGTTTTGCTCTCTGTTTACATGTAAGTGGCTTGCTCTGTTCGTTTTGGCAGGACAACCAAGGAACTAGCAGCTCAGAACAAGCTAAACAGCAAATCACAGGCCAATCAAAGAACCGCCAAGAATATTCCTACCAACACGGACAAGGACAATCTTTGTGCATAAACTGAGAGCAACCCCCACTCCCTTCTAGCCCTGAAGACGTTACCTAGTTGGGTCATGAAACGTCTGCAAGAAAACATCCAAACAGAGAGCACCAAAGACCCCACAGTCTTCCTCCCTGAAAACCCCGCTGCCTTCTAGCACTGATGTTATCCAGTTTGGTAGTGAAAGATATGCAAGACAATGGACCTCAAAGAGCACCAAGGACCCCAAACTCTTCCTCCTCCTCCATCTGCAAACCCCCTATCTTCTAGCACTGACAATGTTACCTAGCTGGGTCATGAAACATCTGCAAGAAAACCACCATGCTGAGAGAGCACCAAGGGCCCCACAGTCCTTCCTCTGCGAACCCCGCTCACTTCTAGCCCTGATATTATTTAGGTGAGTCATGAAAACGTCTGCAAGAAAAGAAAAACCAAGCTCAGAAAGCACTCCTGACATGACCATCCATCCAACATGCACCAAGGAGAATTTCCAATGCTCACCTTCAATTAATTCTGAAACGAATAACCCAGAATTATCAGCAAAGTAATTCAGGAAGTCGACTTTGGGCAACTCTTTGAGTCTCCTTTACTCAAAAACAGTATTTCTCATGGTAACAGAAGAGTGAAATGAGTGGAAATTCAAAAAACAGGTTTGCAAGATTCTGGAAGTCTTTGTTTTTTTGAGAGAAAAACAAGAAAAAAAAACCCCCACTGGTCCCCCAACCCTCACACTGAGCTCTTTGGAACGGGGCCCTTAGGAGTTAATTATCCCAGAATCCCTAATTAATGAAGTCAATGATTTGGAAAACAATGACACCACCCAAAGATCTGTTTTCTTCTGTGCAGATGTGATTTGGGAGCCGCTCCCTAGATTTCCTTCCCAGTAGGAACAGACCATTGTAACTCTTTTTTTAAAAAAAAAAACTTGCATATACAAATATTTAAGTTATATAAAAGAACAGAATAACAGAGCTGGAAGGGATATTGGAGGTCTTCTAGTCCAACCCCCTGCTCAGGAAGGAAACCCTACAGCATTTTAGACAAATGATGGTCCAAAATCTTCTTAAAAACTCCCAGTGTTGGGAGCACCCGCAACTTCTGAAGGGAAAGTGTTCCACTGATTAGCTGTCTTCACTATCAGGAAGTTCCTCCAGGCTGCTTCTCTCCTTGATTAAGTTTCCATCCGTTGCTTCTTGTCCTGCCTTCAGATGCTTTGGAGCAGTGGTTGCCAACCGGTGGGCCGTGAGAAAATTTTGGTGGTCCGCAGAGAAATCTCACCCCCAGAGCACCCCACCACAAAGCCATTAATCCAGGCTGCGCAGAAGCACAAGGCGTGTGCCCTCCACATGGCCCGCGGGAACCCTCCCCGCCCACTTACTCCTTCCCCGGCAAACCTACCTGCTAAATTGCTATTTTTCCTTTTTCCGACCATCAGCAGTTCTGCTGTGCCGGGAGGTTTAGATTAGCTAGGAAGCAGGAAATGGTTGGACTTCTTGTTTTCCAGCTAGTCTTTAGATGTTCCACTCAGCACAGCTGAACCTCCCTTAGGACTGAAGGTTTGCTTGCAAGCAAATTCAGTGCAGATTAACGGCAAGTAAATTTGAGAGACTGGGCTAACCGATGGCAGATAGATCACTGAATGTTTCTGTGAGCAACTCAATCTGCCTGCTTTGCCTGATTTTGGATAAAAATTGCTCTTTTTTTATAAAAAAAAATTCAATATTTACATACATGGTGTATTGTGAGTTAATTTTGTGAGTTTGCTTGCCAGCAAATGTTATGTGACAGACTGAGCTAGCCGATGGCAGATAGATCTCTGAATGAATCTGTGATTCTGTGAGCAACTCAATCTGCTTGCTTCGCCTGATTTTGGGTAAAAGTTTCTCTTTTTTATAAAAAAAAATCAATATTTATATAAATATGTATATTTGCATACAAGCCATGCCCAGCCAGTCACATGACCACTAAGCCACACCCACAAATTAGGCCACACTCACAGAACTGGTTTATGGTCCCTGGGATCTAAAATGATGAGTTTGGTGGTCCCTGAGGTCCAAAAGGTTGGCGACCCCTGCTTTGGAGAATAGGTTGATTCCTTCTTTGTGGCACCCCTCAAATATAGGAAGATTGCTATCATGTCACACCTAGGTCTTCTTTTATCTAGACTGGCCATACCCAATACCTGCAAACATTTATCGTATGATTTAGTCTCCAGGCGCTTCATCATCTTAGTTGCTCTTCTTTCTGGAGCCCTTCCAGAATATGGATTCACGTCACAAGAATATGGAGTTTTCAGCTAATCAAAAAGGCAACTATAAAACCTTCTTCCCAGCAGCTCTTAAAAACGTGGAAGGAAAAGTAAGCCAGACGCTCTGTTATGTCATCTCCCCGAGCGTAGGCAAAAAAAATATAAATCAATAAAACACTTAATACTGCACTGGTAAGACCACACTTGGAATAAGGCATCCAGTTTTGGTCACCACGATACAAAACAAAGACGTTGAGACTCTGGGAAGAATGCAAAGATGATGAAGGGACTGGAGACTAAAACATCCGAAGAACGGCTGCAGGAATTGGGTGTGTCTAGTTTAATGAACAGAAGGTCTAGGGGGTGACATGATAGTGGTGTCCCAATATCTCAGGGGCTGCCCCAAAGAAGAGGGAGTCAAGCTGTTCTCCAAAGCACCAGAAGGCAGGTAAGAAGCAACGGATGGAAACTAATCAAGGAGAGAAGAAACCCGGAACTAAGGAGAAATTTTCTAACAGTGAGGACAGTTAACCAGTGGAACAGAAGTTGCGGATGCTCCAACATTGGAGGTTTTCAAGAAGGGACAAGACAACCATTTAACCAGGATGGTATAAGATCTCACCCAAGATCATCCTAAGATGGCATGCATATCTCTGTTTCACTGCTGTTCGCCACCGTAACATTTTCATCTTTTATCTTTAAAAGTCCCGTTCTTAAAATATTGACACAGTAATTAACAGTAAAAGAGAATGCCCAGAATCATCTTACAAGCATAATAAATAAATCCTTTTTCATGCTGTGTTCTCAGTGCTCTCTGAGCCAGCTGGTTTTCTTGCACACAACAGCACTGATGATGTTTCCTAGTTTGGTAATAAAAGGTCTGCAAGAAATCAAGCGCAGGGAATACTAAGAACCCCGCAGTCGTCGTCCTCCTCCTCCCCAATCACACTCCCTTCTAGCACTGATGATGTTATCTAGTTGGGTCATTAAACACCTACAAGGAAACCACCCAGCTCAGAAGGCACCATGGACCCCAATGTTCTCCTCCTCCTCTTCCTCCACCTCCCTACTTCCTTCCAGCACTGATAATGTTACCTCACTGGGTAATGAAATATCTGCAAACCTCACTCCCTTCTAGCACTGATGATGTTATCTAATTGGGTCACGAAAAGTCTGCAAGAAAACCACCAAGCTCAGAGAACACCAAGGACCCCACAGTCATCCTCCTCCTCCTCCTCCTCCTTCCTCTTTTTCATCCTTCTCCTCCTCCTCCTCCTCCTCCCTCCTCCTCCTTCCTCTTTTTCGTCCTTCTCCTCCTCCTCCTCCTCCTCCCTTCTAGCACTGATGGTGATACCTAGTTTGGTAATGAAATGTCTATAAGAAACCAAGAAAACTCAGAAAGCACCAAGGATCCTACATTCATTGCCCTCCTCCTCTCCTCCTCCTCCTCCTCCTCCTCTTCCCCCGCTTCCTGTCTCTCTCCCTCTTCTCCTTTCCTCCTCCTCCTCCTCCTCCCTTCTAGCACTGATGTTGTGATCTAGTTGGGTCACAAAACGTCTGCAAGAAAACCACTGAGCTCAGAGAGAACCGAGGACCCTTCAGTTCAACCCTGAGCTACAAATATTCTCTTCTATTGATAATTTTATTTTTACTGTAGACATTTACCCCAGAACACAACAGGGACAGACCAATTAACGAAGCGGTCAACTGGCATATGATCTCCTGTGTGAGTCTAATGACAAGACATAAAAATTTGACCGAAATTAACTATAAGGGGCATTTTATATATATATATATATATAAATCTCTCTCTGCACAGCAGCCTCACCTTCAGAATTTTAACGACTACTTTTTCATTATTTGTGATGTTGATGGCTTCGAAGACTTCGCTGTATTTGCCCCGGCCTAACTTTCGAACTAGCTGATAATCGTCTTGATTCCTGTAATGACAAAAGACCAAAAGAAAAAAGAGGAGATGATGCAAGGGAAAAGAATTAAATGATTCACCAACCAAAAGCATTCTTGTGTTCAAGGAAATCACTCAGTGTAGAAGAACTGTTAAGTCTGCAGTAGGGAAAACAATCAGGATTCTGGTAGCATTTTTTTCTGACTAAGACATCGTGCCTCAACTTTCAAAGATAACTGGGCTGTTTAACTTTTATTTAAGATGTTTTGTTTCTCATCCAAGAAACTTCAGTTCTCCTGGTAATTGGCCAGTCTTGTTTTTCCCCCTAAGACAGGACTAGAACTCACCATCTCCTGGTGATTGGCCCAAAGTCACCCAGCCTGCTTTCATGCTGCAAGCAGAACTAGAACTCACAGTCTCCCAGTGATTGCCCGAGTCATCCAGCAGGACTAGAACTCATCATTTCCTGGCGACTGGCCCAAAGTTACCTAGCCAGCTTTTCATGATGAAGGCGGAACTAGAACTCCTGGTGAGTGGTCCAGAATTACCCAGCTGACTTTGTTTTTTCTTAAGACAAGGCTAGAATTCAGGGTCTTTGGGGGACTGGCGTGACGTCATCCAAGTCAGTTTTTATGCCTAAAGCGGGATTAGAACTCAATAGTCCAATTTTTAGCCTGGTCCCTTAACCACCAGACCTTCCTATGTATTCTTCCCACTGTCAAAATTTAGACCAAAAAGCTCCAGATTTTTTGTTTGTTTGTAGCAAGAGTTAACATGTGCAGAGAGCACTCGTTAATCTAAACCAATTGCTGGCTAAAACCGGCAGAATATCTGCAGTGGTTCACAGATTAATGTACATAAGAGTTCTTGCCACTTGGGCAGGATGCAAATTTAATAGAATGCAGAATAAGAGAGTTGGAAGGGACCTTGGAGGTCTCCTAGTCCAACCCTCTGCTTGAGCTGGCTGTTCAATTTCTCCTTGAAAACCTCCAGTGATGAAGCACCCAGAACTTCTGGAGGCGAGGAGTTCCACTGTTAATTGTTCTGTCAGGAAATTTCTCCTTCATTTTAGAATTTTAGTTCTCCCCTAAATTAAGTTTCCATCCTATGCTTCTTGTCCCACCTTCAGGTGCCTTGGAGAATCAGCTGACGCCCTATTCTCATTGGCAGCCCTTCAAATATTGGAAGATGGCTATCGTATCACCCTAGTCCTTCTCTTGGTTAGACTAGAGATTATATCCAATTCCTGCAACTGTTCTTCTTATGTTTTAGAGCTTCTAGTTCTCTAATTCTCTGAATAATTTTCAGGAAGGACAGGATTAGGACCTAAGAGTGCAGAAACAAGGCCACCTTCAGCCATGGAAGCTGACTTGGAGATTTTAATAATCGCTCTGCCTAATTTCCTCCACACTGCAGCAGGGACGTGAAACAAAATAGAGGTGAGAGCGCTATATAGGTTGCTTTGAAAAGATACACCTAACAGATAATGTGTCAATAAGGGCTCCCTTTTCATAGGGAGGAGAGGCAGTGAATCAAGCCTTCTTCTTTTTTAATTCTGCAGCAGCCACTAAATCATTCTCTGACCAATTTTATTTTCTTATTTACTGGCTTTGAAAGATCCCAGCTTCTCCACCACATGCATAGTTTTAGCCACAGAGGGAGGGATAAAGTATGAAGTGGATCCTTTCAATTTTTGTGGGAAATGACACCAGCTGGATGATTTTGAGCCAATCCCCAGGAGATGGTGAGTTCTCGTCCCACCTTAGGCATGAAAGATGCCTGGGTGACTTTGGGACAATCCCCAGAAGACAATGAGTTCTGGCCCCAACTGGCAGTGGAGTGTGGTGGCTCACAGGGTTAGGGAAGGAGAAAAAGAGAAAAATGGAAAAAAACAGAAGTGGGAAAAGAGGAATGGGAGAAAAAAACAGAAGATAGAAGAAGGAGGAGAGGGTGAGAGGAGGAAGAGAGGAGATTATAAAATAGAGCAGAAAATAGAATAAAGCAGAAAATAGAACAGGATAAGAACAGAATAGAGTCCTTTCAACAGTTCCAAGAAGGCTCCACATCCATTTGCACCACTCATATGACCCAGATGTCACAGACAAACATCCAAGTGGCCTCAATGACTCTCTTAAAAGGATGCAAATGACCAGCTGTCCGCAAAGAGTATAAATCCTTCCCTTCCCCATCATCCAGTCGAAGAGTTGAAGAAGCATCTTGGTTGAGAAGCGAAATGACTTCAAAAGAAAAGGGACAACCGTGACCTGGAGCGGGGAGAATCTCCATAGAACAGAATAGAATTTACAGAACAGAATAAAATCTCTTTCTTGTAAAAGTGTTACAAGAGCTTTGGAACCAAAAAGCCCAAGAGGCCACGTCTAGACCAGGACACTTACCCCCACTCCACCACATGCGACTCGTAATCCCAGTACTCCCGTGGTCTGTGTGTATTTACATCTGTGTAAACTCTGGCCCTGCTTGGCACAGGCCCCGACATGTTGGACAGGCTGGCAGGTGGAGCTGGGCTACGGATCTGGCCTTCACGCCTCTTCCGGATTCCGGATCGATCCCAGGATTGCCTCAGATGGGGATCTGGATGGGTTTTTTTTCCCCCTTCACTGCAAAGACAAAAAAAAATGCAAGGATGCTGAAGAGAGGAACCGACGCTTCAAGGTAGGTGACAAAACAGTTCCACGTTTAGACTGAAACTTAAGTTTTAAATATCAAGGAGATTAAAGGTTTAACCTTTCATTAAAGGCTTTTTATTTAAAAGGAGAGTTTTCTTCTGTTAGAAGGTAGTGCAACATTTCTGCCACTTAGAGCAGGGGTGTCCAACCTTGGCAATTTTAAGACCTGAGGACTTCAGCTCCCAGAATTCCCCAGCAAGGCTGAGGAATTCTGGGAGTCGAAGTTCACAAGTCTTTAAAAGTTGCCAAGGTTGGACACCCCCGGTTTAGAGAAAGCAAGAAGTCTACTGCTCAGTCTCCTCCATGTCATGCATCACAGAACAGATCCACAGTACATAAACAAGGTCACGAGTTAGTATTTCCACTTTTTATTAAATACCCTGGCCAGTCTAATTTGTTTTATCTTTAAAATGCTACTGGTATTATTAGATCAATCCAATTCCACCTCTCTGTCTACAAGTACTGCTCGGCGGTCTGCACTTTATGCCATAGGAGTGGTTCTAACCCCTTTTAGAAGATAAATGGATGGATAGATGGGCGGGTGGCTGGGTAGGTAGATAAGGTAAAAGCAAGAAAGAGAGAGAGAAAGAGAGAGAGAGAGAGAGAGGAGAAAGATAATAGATTGAGGGAGAGAGAGATAATAGATATATAAAGATGAAAGATAGATTAAGACAGATATAATAGATATAAATGAAAGAGATAATAGATAGATATGAGAGAGATAATAGATTAAGAGAGACAGATAATAGATTAGATATATAGATGAGAGAAAGATAGATTAAGAGAAAGACAAATACAACATATAGATGAAAGAGATAATAGATATGAGAGAAAGATTGAGAGATAATAGATTAGATATAGATATAGATGAAAGATAAATTAAGAGATACAGATATAACATAGACAGGTATAGATGAAAGAGATAATAGATAGATATGAGAGAGATAATAGATTAAGAGAGACAGATAATAGATTAGATATATAGATGAGAGAAAGATAGATTAAGAGAAAGACAAATACAACATATAGATGAAAGAGATAATAGATATGAGAGAAAGATTGAGAGATAATAGATTAGATATAGATATAGATGAAAAATAAATTAAGAGATACAGATATAACATAGACAGGTATAGATGAAAGAGATAATAGATAGATATGAGAGATAATAGATCAGATAGATATGGAAAGACAAGACAGACACAGTGAGAAGACAAATGTAGATAGATATAGATACGATGTAAGTAGGTAGCTAAGACACAGATGTAGATAGATAGGTAGGTAGGTAGACAGACAGACATAAGTAGGTAGATAGGTATACAGACACAGGCATATACATATCCATACACACATATCCATGCACACATATATACATACATACACGTAGGTTCTCTCTCTCTCTCCCCTTTCTTCTGCATTTTATTATCATTATCTGTATTCTGTCATTTCTGCACAGTAATTCTACACCCTGGTCTCTGACCGAATAAAGATTAGCATTGAGTTACATAAATAGAATATTTGAAGTTTGACCCTCCCTGCGCTACGCAGGAACTGCAATAATTGTGTTACCCCCTGCCACAAAGAGACAGATAGTAAGACTTTGAGGCCTTGACTCCCCCCCTGTCATCACCACCCCACCACCCCAGAGCTGGGCATTTTACTCATCCCTATCTCTAGTCAGCATGGACACTTCTTCTCTTCCGGCTTCGCCATAAGCCAGAGCTCTAACAAAGTGTGCTAGTCTAATTTAAAGTTAATGTTGGCAGCACATCATACTCGGTGGCTGGGACGTTCCAAACCATAGGGAAGCTTCAGCGGGGATGTGCAAAATGTTCTGTGGGGTTTCCCCCCCCCCCTTGTGCGCCGCACGGATCTGGTGTGCTTTGAGGGCAGGACGAGAGATTTTTCTGAGCACCAATGACCCACTTTCTGTTCTCCAAAAGGATCGCTCTCGTTTATGGCACGATCCACAATGAGGATGAGGCGATCTGCACAGGCTTACAGATTAACAGAGTTGGAAGGGACCTTGTAGGTCATCTAGTCCAACCCCCCCCTGCCTAAGCAGGAGACCCTACACCATTTCTGACAAATGGCAGAATCTGATCTCTTCTTGAAAGTCTCAACTGAGCTCCCCAACCTTTTTCAGCTGTGCTGCCCAGGGGAGGCGAGGATATTGCAAAGGCACCCCACCACTCATGCCTGCGCTCGACCGCTGTTCATGCAAGGGAGGATGGGTAAAAATGCACTCACCCACCCCTTCCTTGGCCCAGTTTCAAATGGTTCAAGGCCCGGGGGTGGGCTACAGCCTGGGGGGGGGGGGTTGGGGTTGGGGACCCCTGCCTTAAGCTATGTTGCTAAAAAAAATCAAGGCTGGATCAGGTCTAACTTTTAACCCTGTAAATCAGGGGTCTTCAAACTTGATAGCTTTAAGACTTGTGGACTTCAACTCCCAGAATTCCTCCTCCAGTCATATTAGCTCGGGAATCCTGGGATTTGAAGTCCACAAGTCTTAAACTTGCAAGTTTGAAGACCCTTGCTCTATTCTATTCTATTCTACCTACCTACCTATCCTATATCTATCTATTCTACCTCTTTTTATTCTATTCTATCTATCTATTCTATCTTTCTCTCTCTCTCTTCTATATCTCTTTATCTATTCCAGGGGGTCTTCAAACTTGACAGTTTTAAGACTTGTGGACTTCAACTCCCAGAATTCCTCCTCCAGTCATGTTAGCTCGGGAATCCTGGGATTTGAAGTTCACAAGTCTTAAACTTGCCAAGTTTGAAGACCCTTGCTCTATTCTATTCTATTCTATCTATCTACCTACCTACCTATCCTATATCTATCTATTCTACCTCTTTTTATTCTATTCTATCTATCTATTCTATCTTTCTCTCTCTCTCTCTTTATCTATTCCAGGGGGTCTTCAAACTTGATAGCTTGAAGACTTGTGAACTTCAACTCCCAGAATTCCTCCTCCAGTCATGTTAGCTCAGGAATTCTGGGAGTTGAAGTCCACAAAGTCTTAAACTTGCCGAGTTTGAAGGCCTATGCTGTAAAAATGAATGCGATTGAGTCCAAAATTTTTGTCACTAAGTGAAAACCTTCCCCCATTTTACAACAGTCATTAAGTGAATCGCTGCAGTTAGCAACATGGTTGTAAAGTGAATCTGGCTTCCCCATGGGCTTTTGCTCGTTGGAAAGTTGCAAAAGGGGATTATGTGACCCCGGGACGCTGCGACCGCTGTGAACATGTGACGGTTGCCAAGTGGCTGAATTTTGATCGTGCGACTGTGGGGATGCTGCAATCGGTCGTTAAGTGTGGAAAAAACTTTTTTCAGTGGCGTTGTAAATTCGAACGGTCCCCAAACCAATGTTTTTAAGTCGAGGAACAACTATACAAACCACAAAAAAGAGTAAGTAAGACATAAACAGAAGACAAAGAAATAATTTCCTAAAAACCAATTTTTCCAGGGAGGCTACAATTTACATAAGCATTTGAATATTCTCCTATATATCATCCACCAGATGTAAAAACTATTCTATTATACTGTACAGGTGGTCCTCGACTTACAATGATTCATTTAGCGACCAAGGTTACTGTTCTGACCAAGGCTTCCTGAGAAGTAATAATCACATGCTGTTCCCCCAAAAATTTGTTTTTATTTCAACGGCTGTGAATTATATGCATTCACAGCCCATAATGAGTCCCACAGAGTTTGTGAATTGTCCAACGGCAGTCTGCCAAGGTCCTTCGGGATAAGGCTCATAAGCACCTCACCTTTATCTCCCTGGAAATGCTGCCAATGACTAAATTGGCCATTTGCTGTAGAAGGCCAAACAGAGCACAAAGTCCACATGGAACTTCAGAATTTAAACCGACCAGAACGAACAAAGTTGCTTCCTGCAAAGGCTCACGTCCCTTTGCTTCTCCTTTATGTTTTATGGGAGGAGCCAATCATCTCCGAGCCTGATTCCCGAGTCGCCCCTTTTGTCTTAACTGTTCTTGCCTTCTGGCAGCTCTGCATAAGTGTGCACTGGGAACAGGCCTCCGCCTCACTTGATATCAGATTCTGGAGACTCCAAAGTCAGCACATAACTTCCAGATGGCCCTGGCCCCATCTCTGTGTCAGATGCAGATCCTTCATCCAAGTTCTCCCCAGACTTCAGGACTGGGCCATGTTGCTTCCCACTGTCTGACTCCGCTGCCAGCTCCGCAGGCCGCCGACGGACCACAACACTGATAACAGCACTGAAAAATGTCACCTATGACCATTTTTCATGCTCAACAACTGTTGCAGCATCTCACAAAGGTCACGTGGTTTACATTCCGATGCAAGATAATGGACTCACATTTACAACGGTCGCAGCATCCCCAGGGAGTCAAGTGATCCCCAACCAACACGGCCTCCATGTTTCTGCCGTTGTTGCACAAAACTATCCAGAATCTCCAAAACCAGACAGCATGTGTTTGATTTCCATTCTTTGGTTCCCTCTTTTAATTTTTAATTTTTTTTTTGCAATCATGGCCCTTTTCCCAATTTTCTTTGCAAATAATAGACCTCCGTGAAATAGGGCATATTCCACCCCACTGCGGAATTCTTTTAACATTTAAAAACAGCTCTGATGGGAGGACGTAATGCATTTTGAGTTCTCTCAACTCAACGCAAACACCTAGGTTTGTAAAACAAACAAAATCTGAGAATAACTCTCCCAGTTATTATCTCCCCATATAAAGGAGGTTTATTTGCAGCTCAGGGTTGAACTGAGGTGCTCTCTGAGAGGGGTTGTTCTCTTGAAGACGTTTCAGGACCCAACTAGGGAACACGATCAGCGACAGGAGGGAGAAGTACCAAAGGTGCTTTTTCAGGAGGCAATTGGACTTTCCGATTTATTTTTTTTCCTTTGAAGACGTTTTGCTTCTCATCCAAGAAGCTTCTTCAGCTCCGACAGGATAGGGGGGAATGGAAGGATTCATATTCCACGCAGACAGCTGGTCATTTGCATCCTTTTAGAGCAGGGGTCTCCAACCTTGGCTCCTGGAAGCCTGGCGGACTTCAACTCCCAGAGTTCCACAGCCAGCAAAGCTGGCTGTGGAATTCTGGGAGTTGAAGTCCGCCAGGCTTCCAGAGGCCAAGGTTGGAGACCCCTGTTTTAGAGGGTCGTCCTGCAGACTATGGATACACATTTAATCAGGTTGGAAGGGACCTTGTAGGTCATCTAGTCCAACCCCCCACCCCCACCCAGGCAGGAAACCCTACACCATTTCTGACCGAGGGCAGTCCAGTCTCTTCTTGAAAGCCTCCAGGGATGAAGCTCCCACAACTTCTGAAGGAAAATTCTGTTCCATTGATTGTTCTCCCTGTCTGAAAATCTCTCCTTATTTCCAGGTTGAATCTCTCCTTGTTCAGTTTCCATCCATTATTCCTTGTCTGGCCTTCGGGTGCTTTGGAAAATAGCTTGATCCCCTTCCTCCTCTCTGTGGCAGCCCCTCAAATATTGGAAGACTGTTCTCCTGTCTCCCCTGGTCCTTCTCTTCACTAGACTAGCCAGGCCCAGTTTCTGCAACTGTTCATCGTCCAGTCCCCTCATCATCCTGGTTGCTCTTCTCTGCACTTTTTCTAGAGTCTCAACCTCTTTTTATATAGTGGCGACAGGAACCAGGAGCATCACTCAGGTGAACCCTGAGAACACAGATAATAAACCTCCAAGTGGCCTCAAGGACTCTCTAAAAGGATGCATTGCAAAGGACCAGCTGCCTGCAAGGAGTAGAAATCCTTCTTTTCCCCGCCATCCAGTCGGAGCTGAAGCAGCTTCTCAGATGAGAAGCAAAACACCTTCGAAAAGAAGCCTCCTTTAAAAAACCCCCACTTTTGGGACAATCATGACCTGGATGACTGAGAATCTCTGCAGACTTTTAGAAGTCTTGGTTGTTTTCTTGCAGACCTTTCATGACCCAACTAGGGAATATCATCAATGTTGAACTGAATAGCCTTCAATAAACGAAAATGGAACAGAAACCACAGGATTTATGCGTTTTGTGAGCAGAAGCATTTTACACACACACACACACACACACACACACACACCCAGCAGTGCACTTGCAGCTCTCTGATCTAGGGATTTTGTAGCCCCGACTGCTGGAACCGGTGTGAAAAACTGGAAGAGCAGAATGGTGCTTTGGCAGATAGGCTGAATAATGGATGACAGATGACGGGGCAGCTCCTGGAAACCGGAAGCATCGGAACGAGCTCGGTTTCAAGCCAGGGAACAGGAAATGGAAGTAGAACAAAAAGAGCAGGGGTGGATGTCTGATTGCTTAACAAATCTAAAAGAAAACAAAAAATGAGAGCCATCCAACCAAGAGAGAGAGAGAGAGAGAGAGAGAGAGAGATTTGTGGGTGACTGGCATGGGATCCATCATGGCTTCTCCCCAACCTCCATCCTAATACCCACCCCAAGAATCAACTGATCAGTCCATTTATCTAATCTTAAAAGGATATCACCCCTTTCTCTCATCTATCTCTATCCATCGTATTATCTCTCTCTTTCATCTATCTATCTCTATGCATCTATCTATTCCCTCTCTCATCTATCTATCGATCTACTAGCTCTATGCCAGTTCTTCGCTACGAAACTATGTGGTCGGGCTTAATTTGGGGGGAGGAAAATAAGGGGGAGCGAATTCTGCCTCTTCCTACCAGCATCCATCGGTATTCATCTGGCTAGCGTCTTGTCGGTGTGTCAGAGAGTTGATGGCTGTTTGGAAACTGAAGCAGTATTTGCTGTGTGAGCAACAAGGAGACAGTAAGGAAGCTGGCTGTAGCTTGACTCAACTGTTCTGTACTAAAGCTGCTTGCTGCTGTGAAACTGAAACGGAAACTATTCTCCTCTGCTTGTGTTTTGCATTTGGAATAGATTTCTTTTCAGGCGGGGAGGGGGAGTAGAACTCCTTAGCATCAGAAGCCTGTTAATAATAATATAGGAAATTCTAATGTTCTGATGGTCATTTTGAAAAATCCTTTCTTAGTGAGCACCTAGAAGCCAAGAGGAACATATGTGCCAAATTTCAAGTTTGTATGCTTTACGGTTCTGGAAATTTTGTGATGATGCACCAGTGGTATTTCGCTTTATATATATAAAAGAAAGAAAGAAAGAAAGAAAGAAGAGAAGATATTTTTCTCTGTATCTATCTATCATCTAATGTTTAAAAGATTCCACCTCATCTCTCTAATTTTTAAAAGATACTATCTGTCATCTACATTTTTTTAAAAGATAACTAATTTTTAAGATTCTTTAATGTAATTCTTTCTCTCTCATCTATTGATTTATCAATCTATGTATCTATGTCTCCTTATAAGTCTTATTGCTACAGGTGACACTCTGGTACATTTTGATTCCACTTTAGACTCACTTTTCTGTTGTATTTTTATTTCTTAAATTTATTTGCCACGCATCTTGCCATGAATTGCAGTGATACCATTCACACACAGGTCATAAAATGGAGCAAAATGTCTTGCTTAACAACTTAAAGTTGGGGCTCCATGGTGGTCGTTAAGCCAAGGATTACCTGCATGTTAATTTAGACCAGGGCATGAACTGTCAGTTCTCAACCGCCACTCAAGGTCAATAATCCAATTATATTCTTCAAATGATAGGGACTAACGAGCTGAAGATTTGGAAACCCTCACCTGGATTCTTCTAAAAGGGGGTGACCCGTATAAAATGTTAACTTCCTTTTCTCCTTCCATGCAAAGCCTCAACAAAAAGTAAGACCCAGATTTCAGGACTTCCGGTTTGCCAGGCTTTGGAGGCGGCAGGGTTTCGCAATTCTGCGCGATCCCTGCTGCGCTAGCCATTTTGGTGCCTCCGATCCTGACGGGTCTGGAGGATAAGGCTGCCCCATAGAGGCAGCCGAAGATAGGGGGGATCCGGACAGGGGTTTTGGGGGTTTCGCAGACCCCACCCGGCATAACCCCCTTTTCTCAAGGCGGTGGAGCGATGGTCAGCAATGGCCGCCACAAAGAAGCCGGCAGCTGGACAAGATTGTGCTGGAGGAAGAAGGAGAAAGTTTTGAAGCGAAAGTTTTTTGGTTGAACCGGGAGCATAAGATGCATTTAATATCCTGAAAACCTTGATTTTTGAATGATACTTTGTTTCCAGAAGAGATTTATAAGCGGCGAGTGAAAGTGATGAAAGAGAAAGTTTACTCTCCTTCCCTATGGAATCAACAAATGGACATTGAATAACCTGCTTTTTTATAGAAGGTAAACATTTAAAACTCTTTGTAACAAGTGGGGATGGAGAAGACAAAGGAGAAATTGATATTAAGATTTTGTTGGAGGAGATGCCTGGAAGACTTTGAGATTGGAAGTTAATTGCAATATGACTTTTAAATACAGATTGGGCTTTTTCTTCCCTTTCCAATTGATATTACCCCAGGAAGAAAAAGTGTGAAGGGAAGAATCTTGTGCTCTGTTTGGACTGTTTGATGACTTTGGGATTTTGGGGAATTGTTCTAAGCTTTGAAATATCTTGGTTGTCTTAAGAAGAAGAAGAGAAAAGAAGAAAAGGTTTATAATGGCTTTATCTGTTGATGAACTAAGAGAGGAATATGGAAAAATAAAGAAAGAAGGCAAGGACACTTGGAGAGAAACTATTTGTTTTTTAGAAATGGCGCTTGCTACTTACCAGCAAGTACAACAATTGAAGGAGGAAGCAGAGGAAGAAGGAGAAGGAGAAGCCATCTTTAATGAATCCAAAAAGTTGATTAAGAAAGGAAAGAGAAAGAGAGGAAGGAAAAAGGACTTAAGACTTAAAAAAACATCCAAGAAAGAGAAAAATAAGATGCAAAATCAATACAATGTTAAAAAGCAAAAGAAAAGATAAATACAACAGAGCGGGGAAGCTAAAAAGGCGGAAGTTTGGAGAAGGGGGGATAAAAAGACCAGGGGATAAAAAAAGGAAGGGAAAAGGGGGAGAAAAGCCTCAAAGGTATGAAACAAGATGGGAAAAAGAAATTTTTTTTTAGGGATAAAGGGTTATGTAAAATTTTTCTTAAAAGGATTCTGCAAGGTACATAAGATAGTATTGTAGTATTTGTATTAGAAATAGAAAATTAGAATTTTATAAGAATTGAGTAAAGATTAAAATATTAAATGTTTAACAATGATAGATTTTAAGATTTAATAAACTATTAAAAGGAATGTTTAAAATACAGTTTAAGTATAGAGTTTAATTGACTATGTTAGTATAAATTTATTATGGCAGCATTTGACTTTGAAATAGATAATTGGAATGTTATAAGATTTAATGTTTAATTATGTATTTAATTATTTTATAGATTTACTATTTTCCTTTTCTTTTAAAAATTAGTAGGTAGAATGTACTAAGTAGAATCAGATGGGGAACCAGGTGTTACCTTAAATGTTAATTTAGGGGAGCAATGGAAAGGCATCATACTTCGATTAGTGATTTCAGGAGAAATCCTTTTTTTTTTTTTTTCCTACTATAGGGAATGAGATAAATGGGTAATTGGAAAAGAATGAACAAAAAATACAAGTATAATGATGTAAATTAAGATGAAATAAATAAAATATAATTAAGAAGAGTGGAAAGCGGGGAGAAGTTATAATGAAGATACAGAATGGTAAATAAGATAGGAAATGGTATATAAGATGAGCATAAATTTAATTGAAGTCCATATAAAGAGAGGTAATCCGGGGCCAAGCTACTTTCTAAAAAGAAGTTTTATGTTTTTGTGTTTTGTGTGTTTATGTTTGTTTGAGATTTAATAAAACCTTGGAGGAAAGCTAAATGAGGATAATTATAAACAAAGCAGAGGGAAATATGAATATGATGATTATAAAATGGATAAATATAGAAAAGAAATGTAATTGAATAAGAGTAAAGAGAAATGAGAAATCTGCCAAAAGATATTTAAGTGGAAATGGGATATATTAGAATTATGTTGTATAAAATAAAATAATGTTTCATCTGTCTTGTAAAATTTATAATGGAAAGAGGTTTTATGTATTCAATGTTTAATGGGTTGTTTTTTTAAAAAAATTAATAAAATTTGTTTCAAAAAAAAAAAAAAAGTAAGACCCAGATTTCTGTACCCAATTTATATGACACTTATGTTTTAAGATATCACCTCCTACCTTCGGAAGGGAAAGACGCGAGAAAAGTGACTAAATATAAAAGCCATGTTCAAAAAAAAAAAACCCCACACACAAAATATTTAGAAACTCTCCTCCCAAATATTCTACCTCTGCGAGCAAGTTTTCGGAATTTGCACTGTAAGGATGAGCGTGCTGCGTCATCGCTCGACCGGGTGTGAAGGGCATCTCTTGCAAAGATGCAAAATATCTTGACTCATCCCAGGGGGAATATGACTCTCACCCTGTCTTTTATTTTTATTTTTATTTTCATACTTTATGATCAGCAGGGACCAATAATTCAGAGGCACAACTAGCAAGGCCAGGGCCAAAATCGGTATATAGGCAGTCCTTAAACCTCCAAGTGGCCTCAACAGCTCTCTAAAAGGATGCAAATGAGCAGCTGTCTTCAAGGAATATAAATCCTTCCATTCTCCACTGTCCTGTCAAAGCTGAAGAAGCTTCTTGGACGAGAAGTGAAATGTCTTCAAAGAAGAAACCAGAAAAGTCCAGTTGTCTCTTGAAAAAGAAGCCCTTTTGAGATAACCAATTTTCACACTTACAACCATTTCATCGTCCTTACTGTCATGCGATCAAAATTCAGACATTTGGCAACCGACTCGCATTTATGACAGTTGCAGTGTCCTAAGGACATGTGATCCCGTTTGGCGACCAG
Source organism: Hydrophis major (assembly GCA_033807585.1). Taxonomy (NCBI): domain Eukaryota; kingdom Metazoa; phylum Chordata; class Lepidosauria; order Squamata; family Elapidae; genus Hydrophis; species Hydrophis major. The sequence goes on from CM066330.1 coordinate 261,213,913, forward strand.
CGGAGTGGGCTGTCCACAGGGAAGCCAAATTTCCTTAACAACGGGGTTACTACTTTAACAACTGAAGTGATTCACTTCACAAACGTGGCAAGAGAAGTCGTAAAATGGGGCAAAACCTCACTTCACAAATGTCTCACTCAGCAACATAAATTGTGGGCTCAATGGTGGTTGTAAGTCAACAGCCACCTGCACTGCTGTACAGGTAGTCCTTGGCTGTCCTTATGACAATAAGTGCGCCTGCTATTGCGGTCAGGGTTGGGGAAATAAGTCGCCACAGGGCCATGACTGATTTTTCCACTTTTTAAAGTGGTTGTCAAGCAACAGGGCAATTATAAAGGGAGCAGCAGGGCCAGTAAACAAACCAGTTTGCTATAAGGGGTTTTTGACAGAAAGGAGAAGCACTGGTTTCCAACAAAAATATCATTAAGTGAAAGACTCTTTGCATCTCTTCTTTAAATTTGAAATCTTTATAAAACATATTTCTCAGCCTTGGTGACTTTAAAGATATGGGTGGACTACAACTCCCAGAATTCCCCAGCTAGCCATGGCTGGCTGGGGGATTCTGGGAGTTGCAGTCCACCCATCTTAAAGTCGCCACGGTTGAGATACACTGTAAACTGGATTCAAGGAATTCATGAGAAATCCTTGCAGTATAATGGAAGAATCTCGGTGTTCGCAAAGGGGAACCTTTAGATTGACAGCCGATTACAATGCAACCTTGCAATTACTCACCAGGGAGGCGCTACAGGAGCATCAGGTCAAGGACAAATCGCCTCAAGAATAGTTTTTTCCCCAAAGCCATAACCATTTTAAATTCACACATGCACTGAGTGCAATATCACTTTTTTATCTCTTTATTACTGTGTAATAAACTGCACTGAACGATGAGTTGCTCTAATTTCACTGTTTATGTGTATAATGTAAATTGTACATGTGGATAGTGACAATAAAAGGCATTCATTCATTCAAAAACCATCCCTCCTCCCACGATTAATTCACTCAGGGTAACGTTAGGCCAGGCCTTCCATTTTCATTTCAACATTTAGTGTTTTACTACAGAGGTCACCAACCCTTACTGGTCCAAGGCCCGTTCAGAACCGGGTTGCTACATGCTTGCCTGCCGCTCGCACATAACCATTCTCTTCCACCCCTCCCTGCCCCCAGCCAGTCTACAAAGTCAGAAAGTTCAGGGATTTCTGTTTTACCACAATTTCAGTTTTTGCCCTGTCCCTAAAAATATGACCTCCCCCCAAAGTAAGCCCTAGCTTGGTTTTTTTTTTTACATGTGCACCCAAAATAAGCCCTATACCCTCCACCCCACCCCACAAAATAAGCCCCAAGTCAAAGGTCTTCAAACTTGGCAAATTTAAGACTTTGTGGACTTCAACTCCCAGAATTCCTGAGCTAACATGACCGGAGGAGGAATTCTGGGAGTTGAAGTCCACAAAGTCCAAAAGCTGTCAAGTTGGAAGACCTCTGCCCTAAGACCTCGCCCACTCCAGGGTGCATGGGTAAAAATTAATCTAGGGTGGGCATGGTGGAGCTGCCTTACTACTTGCCTTTGGATAGTTGCAACCAGGCCTTGCACATACACACCCCTGACACCTGCTTTGCCGGCCCATTTCTTCTGCAACCGGCAAGGCTTTCCCGAAGGGGCCTCTGTAACCGATAACAGAGCTCCAGATCGATCCGGAGCTCTGTTATTGGCTGCAAAGGCCTCCAGGAAAGCCTTGCCGGTTATATATAAGACAGGGTATCATTTTCAGGGAAACACGATATTATTGGATGCCCAAATTTCCTTGTTTTTGCACAAGTATTTAAAAAAAAAAAAAAAAAGCACAAGAGTCAGAAACATTAGTCAACAGCATGAAGTAAATTCCGTAATAGTTATTTCGTGAAAAGAAGCCATTTTCAGGGAAAGGACATGCCCAATTGGCAACTTAATTTAGCTGACATCCCCATTGCCAATCTTGGCTGCTATGGAAAGCCTTCTTGGAAAGAAAAAACAAAAACTGGTTAAGCAGAAATGGTGTTTAACAGATGTTATAAAACCCCTCCTGTTTCTTCAAGGGTAAGTTTAAATAAACCAGGCATGATATTCCCCTCTGAAAAAAAAATCGGGGCCGGCCAAAAAAGATCCCCCGCCGCGCGCCAAGAAATCGCACACACAACACCAACGCTACAGACCCTTCCTTTCCAGACGGTCATTTCCCCGGTGGTGGGGCCAAGGGAGCACCCGCTGCTTTCCCTCGCCAGGGCCGGGCGGTGGCGTGTCCCTTTTCTTGCTGCTCAGCGGCCTCCGCTCGCACCGCCCAGGCTCCGCTCAGATATCTGGCTGGGGCTGTCAGGAGTTGCTACTGCCGGCGTGGCTCCGTGCGGCTCCAGTCCCGCGTTGCCTCGGGAAGGGAAAGGCAGAACTGGGAGCTGCTGCTGCCGTTGCAAAGCGCCGCCGCGGCTCTTCCTTTTTGCCTTTCCCTTCCCGAGGCAACGCAGGACTGGAGCCGCGCGGAGCCGCACCAGCGGTAGCAACTCCTGACTCGGGGCCTCTGAGGGGAGGGGAAGGAGGAGAAGAAGGGGGGGAAAGGGGGGGCGATTCCCCAAAAAAATCAGAATTCCGATTTTAATCGGAAGAATATCATGTCTGATAAACTTGGGTTTATGTGCAATTTAAAACTCAATTGGTCCACAAAGAACTGCCTTCTAAAGCTAGATTGTTTGTGGAAACTCCACTGGAAGTCAAATGGGTTTAAATTAGGAAACTGCATACAGGCAATTCTCAACTTACAACCTGCTCATTTAATGAATGTCCGAAGTTTTTACGGCACTGAAAAAAAAAAGGAGGGGACTTACGGCTGTTTTTGACACAATCCTGGATTGCAGCATCCCCAGGACCATGTGATCAAAATTCAGAGGCTTGGCAACTGGCATGTACTTATGACGGTTGCTGTGTCCCGAAGTCACGTGATTCTCTTTTGCGACCCTTCTGACAAGCAAAGTCAATGGAGGAGCTCGATTCACTTAACATCCCCGTGACTAACATAACCACCGCACTGATTCACTTAGCGACTGTGGCTGGAAAAGGGTGCAAAAGGGGACGATATTCGCTCAACTGAAATGTGGGGCTCAACTGTCGTCGTAAGTCAAGGACTACCTGTAGGCATCAAAATAGAACTGCCTGGGACCTAACCTTCTCCACAAAGAACATCAGAAGCTGAATATACCTGTCATTCACACTTTCCTTTGCTTGGCTGCACAGATTAGGGTTATGGTTACTTTGAAAATAAGACCTACAGGAGACCACAGTTCTCCCTGTTTGTCTGAGAGTTTGAAGGTTTCTAGAATACAATAGCGCTTTTCATAAAACCTATTTATCTACCTGTCAGGTTTTTAAACCGCCCATCTCCCTCACAGAGGGACTCCGTAGGGTGAAAACTCACTTAACAATTGTCTCATTTAGGAACAGAAATCTTGAGCTCAACTGTGGTTGTTAAGTCCAGGATGACTTCTACATTAATAACTTTGGGGAGGGGTGTGTTATTTTTATTTTTATATGCTGTTTTTATATCCCTGTAAGCCACCTTGAGTCACCGCATTGTAAAAAAGATGTTGAGACTCTAGAAAGAGGACAGAGAAGAGCAACCAGGATGATTAGGGGACTGGAGGATGAAACATACAATGAACGGTTGCAGGAACTGAGCCTGGCTAGTCTGGTGAAGAGAAGGACCAGGGGAGACAGGAGAGCATCTTCCAGTATTTGAGGGGCTGCCGCAGAGAGGAGGAAGGGGTCAAGCTATCTTCCAAGGCACCCTTGAAGGCCAGACAAGGAACAATGGATGGAAGCTGAACAAGGAGAGATTCAACCTGGAAATAAGGAGAAACTTTCTGACAGTGAGAACAATCAACCCATGGAACAGAAGTTGCCCTTGGAAGTTGTGGGAGCTTCATCCCTGGAAGCTTTCAAGAAGAGATTGGACTGCCATTTGTCAGAAATAATGTAGGGTCTCCCGCTTGGGTGGGGGGTTGGACTAGATGACCTATAAGATCCCTTTCAACTCTGATTATCTGTTATCTGCCATGTGAGTCGGCAGCAATATGAATTTTTTAAATTAAATAAAATAAAGGCCAGTGATTTTGCTTTTTCCTACAAGAATGAAGAAATCGCAAACCACCCAAAGAATTCCATTAACAAATCTACTCTGAGTTCTTCCACCAAACTTGGACTCGCCAATGAAATCATGCCTTGCCCGCAGTAAAACAGGTTCCTAGCTGATTCACGGTTCAACTTTCACCACAGTATAAAGTCCATGATCAAACATACAAGAGTAAAAACTAGGAGGAGATTCCTTATGCCTCTCGAACAGACATTTCTACATTCAGGTAAATGTACTCCTCTCATTTTAAAGAGGGGAGGAAACAAATTCCCCATGACAGTAAGATCAGATGTTTACAAACAAAAAAAAACCCAAAAATTTAATACAGGTGGTGCAAGACTTACAACAGTTCATTTAGTGACCATTTGAAGTTACAACGGCACTGAAAAAAGTGACTTATGACTGTTTTTCACATTTACGACTTGTAGAATCCCCACGGCCACGATTTACATTCGAATGTGCTTGACAACTGACTCGTATTTATGACTTGATTCACTCAACAACCGTGTGACTAATTTAACCATCGCAGTGGTTCACTTAACGAATGTGGCAAGCAAGACAATTCGTAAAATGGGGCAAAAACTCACTTTTAACAAATGCCTCACTTAGCAACAGAAATGCTGGGCTCAACTGTGGTCGTAAGTTCAGGGCTGCCTGCATAAGAAGGCACCATTCTCTCCACAATATTGATGAAGACATGGAAGCCATACCTATAAACAAACGGGGACTGGGGGGGAAGCATCAAGATCTATTCTAAATTGTAGTATAAAAAGTTATAGGACAATTAATCTATGGAACAAGCTTACCTTCCAGAGATGCTCCATCACTGGGGGGTTTTGAGAAAAGATTGGACAACCATTTGGCTGAGATGACCTTGGAACAGGGATTGGACTAGATCAGTGGTCACCAACCAGTGGACTGGGGACTACTGGTAGTCCGCGAGAAAATTGTGGTGGTCTGCAGAGAAATGTCACCCCCAAAGCAATGAATCCAAGCTGCACGGGAACACAAGGCTGTGCCGCCCACATGGCCCAAATGGGAACTTGCGTCGTTTGCATTGTGAACAACACGAGGTAGGGAGGGGAGGGGGGAAAGGGTGGAGGGGAAGAAGTTGCCCCACTCACCCCACACGCCTGGCCTGGCCACCGGGCTGCTTCTTTCCGCTTCTTTCTTCTTCTGCTTTTGGCTGCATGCAAGGAAAACAGCCGAAGTCTTTCTTTCTCTCCCCCAAACTCCGCCAGAAATGAGTCTTTGGGCCCCTGCAAGGCCTCCTGCTCCAAGAGGCTGCGCGGGCATGACAAGTCTCGGAAAGACTCATTTCTGGCGGAGTTTGAGAAAAAGAAAGACTTCTGCTGCTTTCCTTGCAAAAAGCCAAAAGTCTCTCCTCTCTCTCTCTCCCCCCCCCCCCCCGAGAATGGAGCTAGGGACGGTATCCTGCGATCCCAAATAAAGAACGATCCATCGGTGGGAAAACGGGGTGGGGGATTTTCCTGCAGACATTTTTGGGGGATTTTCCCAGGGTCTCTGGTCCGCGGGATTTAAAATGATGAGTTTGGTGGTCCCTGAAGTCCAAAGGTTGGCGACCCCTGGGACTAGAAGACCTCTAAGGTCCCTTCCATGCCTGGATTTCTGTGATTCTATAATCTCCCACCTCAAAAATCTCCCTGAGTAACACAAAACACATGGCCGGTTCCTCATACAGGTAATCCTCCACTTACAACAGTGTGTTTAGTGACCATTCGAAGTTACCTCACTGAAGAAAAGTGTTTCACACTTATGACCGTTGCAGCATCTCCATGGTCATGTGATCAAAATTTGGGCACTTGGCAACTGACTCATATTTATGACAGTTGCAGTATCCTGGGGTCATGTGATTCCCCTTTTTGGTCACCTTTTGACCAGCCAATGGGGAAGCCAGATTCATGTTAACAACCACCTTACTCTCCAAACAGCTGCAGCGATTCAGTTAACTATGGCCAAGAAAGGCCGTAAAACAGGGCAAAACTCACTTAATGCCTCGCTTTGCAGCAGAAACGTTGGGCTCCATTGTGGCCGTAAGTCAAGGACTAGCTGTAAATCCTTCCCTTTCCCCAACAGGTTAGTTAGAACCGAAGCGAGCCCTAAAATGAGAGAGAGTTCACTTAACAACTGTCTCATTTAGCAAAAGAAATGCTGGGCTCAGTTGTGGTTGTAAGCCGAACTCGACTTGCAACAGTTCTCTTAGTGACCATTCAAAGTTATTAACAGCACTGGAAAAAAAAGGGGACTTATGACTATTCCTCACACTTATGACTATTTCTCACACTTCCCATAATCACGTGGCAGCTGACTCGTATTTATGACGATTTCACATAACTGTCGCACTTAGCAACACAAATTTTGACCTCAAACGTAGTCGTAAGCTGAGCCCTACCTGTATTTACTGTTTGTTTTTTTTTCTGTTTACTCTCATTCCAGGTTACTATATCCAACAAACATAGGCCCGCTCTACATATCCTTCCAGAACCCCAGGAAGAACAACTACACAACTATTGGCACCAATATTTTTGGCACACTCCCTCCTCAACCCTACAGAGGACCTGTGTTAGGAAATCAGAGGGAGGTGGCTCTTGGGATTCCTGGCAACCAGGACGGTTTTTCCACAATGATAAAGGAGGGAGGACACAACACAGCTCAGGAAATGCAGATAAATGAACCTTGGGGAGGAAATGGAGAGCAAGAGGCAGCCGTGATGTCCTCGTTGCAAGGATAAGGAACACCCCAGTGTCCTTACGGTTGTAGTCCTCAACCTACAACAGTTCATTTAGCGACCGAAGTTACAACAGCCCTGGAAAAAAGGGGACTTATAATTGTTTTTCACACATGACTGTTGCAGCATCCCCGTGGTCAAAATTTGGATGCGTGGCAATATTTTAAGACGGTTGTAGTATCCAGGGTTCCCCCTTTTGCGACCTTCTGGCAAGCAACGTCGATGGGGAAGGCTGACTCACTTAACAACCGGGTGACTAGCTGAACCCCCTGCAGTGATTCACTTAACAGCTGTGCCCAGAAAGGTCATAAAATGGGGCAAAACTCATTTCACCAATGTTTTGCTTAGCCACAGAAAGTATGAGCTGCGTCTGTAACATTTTTACTTACAACAAGAGGCGCAATCCTGTTTTGGAAAAGCCTCAACAAGTTTTAAATACAAGAAATAGTTTCCAAACTGTTCTGCTTAACTGTTTTAAACCCACAGGATTGCTTAGTAATCACCAGCTGGCTCTTGAAGATTGCCAACTGAGGGATGGAGTAATGATGCCCTGAGTAACAATGCCCTGAATACATTCAACCAGTAGTAAGGAGAAAAGGGCTCTTGAGTTTTGTTGGATTTTGTTTGCAGATGTTTCATTACCCAACTAGGTAAGATCATCAGTGTTAGAAGAGAATGGGGTTTGTGGAGAGGAGGAGGAGGAGGAGGAAGAGGAGGAGGAGGAGGAGGAGGAGGAGGAAGAAAACTATGGGGTTGTTACTGTCTCTGAGATTGGTTTTTTTGTAGATGTTTTATTTCCCAACTAGATAACATTATCAGTGCTAGATTAGCACTGATGATATTAATCCTAGTTGGGTCATGAAATGTTCAGAGAGCACAAGTGACCCCATAACATCCTCCTCTGCTCTGCAAATGCCACTCCCTTCTAGCACTGAAGATGTTCCCTGGTTGGGTCATGAAACATCTGCAAGAAAACCACCAAGCTCAGAGATCACCAAGGACCCCATAATCTTCCTCCTTTCCACAAAGGTCATTCCCTTCCAGCCCTGATGATGTTACCAAGTTTGGCCATGCAACATCTGCAAGAAGACAAGCCAGCTCAGAAAGCACCAAGAACCTCCCAGTTCCACCCGGAGCTATAAATATTCTCTTTTAACCTGGTGATCTGGGGGGGGGGAAACAAACAAACAAAAGTTTAAAGCAGAAAACAACCTCAAGAGAAACTAACTCCCAAGCCAAAGGTCTTCTGACTGGGAGATCAACAAGCATGATTTAAACCACCCATAATTATTTCTAGCTGCCAGACACTGGAGCCCCACTGGTCTTTTCAAAGAGGCTCAGCTCAATTACCAGAAAACTACAGGGAACGAAAGTTTTTTTTTTTTTAACGCACCTTTCCTCCTTGATGGGGGGGGGGGAGAAGATCCCTTAAAGCACAAAAGAGATCCTGAACACAAGCAAAAGACGTGTTGGGACGCCCTGCAGCCCATGGTAAACCAGGATGCAAACTGGGATTAGCAGCCCCTCCAATGAAACCCAGTTACAACCACAACAACCCCACCACCTAGGAAAGATGCAGCACTGCAGACCTCCCAGCCAGCCTCCCTTCGCCCTCCCTGTTTGCACAACGACAATATCACACTGCCAACATCACACTGCCAGCGAGTTGCAGCTTCCCCCCCCCCCCCCCATCCTGATGCCAGGATCCCAAAGTTGCTGCAGGAACCAAGCTGCCCCTGAATCGGCCCTAGAGGAATGAATGAATGAATGAATGGAGGGTGCAAATAAGGGGACCTCCAACCCCCCACCATCCATACAGGGAGGACTCTCAGATTCTGAATTAAGACTCTCCATCACTAAGGGCCCCCCCTCTGCAAAACAAGACACACACACCCCTGCAGATATCCAAATATTGCTGGTAGCATTAGCACCAGATCCTGCCCCATATGTCATCTAGCAGGGGAGGCAGGAATCTAATGCTACTACCAATGTTTAGATATAGGGTGGGAGGTTGTCTTGGATTGTGGGGGGAGGGGGGTCCTTTGGGGAGAATCCAGAATCCTCTTCCCTATTGGGGGGGTGTCCCCCTGCTCGGTCCCCCATTAGTATAGATATGGGGAGGGGGTCTTGGTTGGGGAGTCCTGGGTGGGGGAGAATCTTAACCCAGAATTTGAGTGTCTTCCCTGGGGGTTGTCCCCCTGCCTGCTCCCCCATTAGTTTAGATATATTGGGGGAGGGGGGGTGTCCCTTGGTGAGGGAGAATTTAAAGCCAGAATCTGAGGGTCTTCCCTATTGGTGGGGTTCCCCGCCTGCTCTCCCATTAATTTAGATATAAGGGGGGGTGTCTTGGTTTGGGGAGGGGTCCTTGGGCCTCCCTCCCCAGAATGCCCCCCCATCAGACTTCCTTGCAACAGGGGGTGTCCCTCCCCCCCCCACTTGTTGGGGGGGGGATCCTCCCTCCCCAGCCCGGCCTGCCAAGGACCCACCCCCCCACCCCATTCTGGTGGGGGGAGGGGCGAATGTAGCGCAGTTAGAGGGCGCCAGGTTGGGGAAGGAGCACCGAAATGGGGGAGGGGAGTCGAGGGAAGGCCCACCCCAAAGGAGTCTCGCTTCAATGGACGGGGGGGAGGGTTTGGAGAGAGCAGCGCCCCCATTCAAGGAACCCCCCCTTTTTTTCCCCTCTGCCCCCCTTCCCTTTCCGGAGGCTACCGAGGCGGGGAGGGGAGGGGGGAGCGCCCTCCACTCCATTCATCGCTGCCTCACCTCCAAAGGGGTTGCAGGAGGGTTCCCCTCCCCCTTGCCCGGCTCTTCTCCCCCCACCCGCCCCACCTCCGCTTCTCGGACGGTTCCCGCCTCGCCGTTACCTGAGCAGCTGCCGGGCGCCCCGCCGCCCACCCGCCTCGCCGGCCTCACACAGACAATATGGCGGCGGCACAAGGCTCGGCCGCCACCGCAGGGCCCAAAGCGAGGCTGGCCGGAAGCGGAAGCTCCTCGCTTCGGTCCTCCGCCTTTCCTCTCCCCTCCCGGCCTCTCTTGCCCTCGTGCTTCTGTGCCCCTCGCCTTCCGCGCGAATGCTGGGAGATGGAGTTGGTTGAGAGGCACGGCCTGCCTTTTTCCCGCTCTCCCCCCCAATTTGTCTCTCTCTCTCTCTCTCTCTTTTCTTCTCCGTCTCTCTGTCTCTCAGTTCCTTTCTTTCCCTTTCTATGTATCTCTCAATTTCTTTCTCTCCTTCTCTCTCTTCTTTCTCAATTTCTCTGTCTCTTTCAATTTCTTTCTCTCTCTTCCTTGCAATTTCTCCTATCCACAGGCTTCATCTCATGGCATTGGGACAGTCTGGCTGGGAACGATGGGGCTGACTTTCTTGGAAGACATTTCACTTCTCATCCGAGAAGCTTCTTCGGTTCTTCAGTTTTCTGGTTGTTGTTCTTTGCACAGTCAGCCGGATGTTCGGACTGGATTTTGCATTGTTTGTTGTTGTTGTTATGACAGTGTACACAGCAAGCAGGATAACTATGCTGGGTTTCATATCACAAATCACTAGTCCAACACTTTCCAAGCGTTTAGGACTGTGTGCGAGCAGATCCCAGTAAGGTGGCCATCTGCAGCTGACCAATGGAGATTTTGTCAGTGCTAATTGTTTTCAAATGCTTGCCTAGGTCTTTAGGCACAGCACACAGTGTGCCCAGTATGACTGGAACTACCTGCACTGGTTTATGCCAGAGTCTCTGCAGTTCGATTCTCAAGTCCTGATATCTGGTGATTTTTTTCAAGTTGTTTCTCGCCGATTCTGCTGTCACCAGGTATGGCAATGCCGACGATCCACACTTTTTTCTTCTCCACAATTGTGAGATTCGTGGTGCTGTGTTCCAAAACTTTTGTCAGTCTGTATTCAGAAGTCCCACAGTAGTTTTGCACGCTCATTTTCGACCACTTTTTCAGGCTTATGATCCCACCAGTTCTTTGCTACAGGCAGATGGTAGTTGTGACACATGTTCCAGGGGACCATCTGAGCGAATGTGTTGTGACGTTTGTAGTCAGTCTCAGCTATTGTCTTGCAACAGCTCAGCATGTGAGCGATGGTTTCATCCACTTCTTTGCAGAGTTTGCATTTGGGATCATCAGCAGATTTTTCTATTCTGGCTTTGATTGCATTCGTTCTGATGGCTTGTCCTTGGGCTGCAAGAATCAGGAAATTATTGTTGTTGTTATTGTTATTATTATTAAAATATATGCCGCTTGATTCCCAATACTTATGGGACTTTTATTATCTTTTTTAATTATTCATTGAACAAATTTATATAGAGATAGCATTTGTTTAGTGACCATTACACCGGCACTGAAAAAATGACCGTTTCACACTTATGACTGCTGCAACATCCCCACGGTCACATGATCAAAATTCAGAGGCTTGGCAACTCTCATTTATGACGGTTGCGTGTCCTGTGGTCACATGATCCCCATTTGCAACCTTCTGGCCAGCAAAGTGGATGGCGGGGGGGGGAGAGTCACTTAACAATCTGTTACTAATTTCACCACAGCAGTGATTCACTTAACAACATTGGCAAGAAAGGTCGTAAAATGTGCAAAACTCCCTTAACAACTGTCTTGCTTAGCAACAGAAACATGTTGGGCTCCATTGTGTGTGGCCATAAGTTGAGGACAACCTGTATGAACAACAAAAGCTTATAAGAGTGAGATGGGTGGAAATGAAATGCAATACACATGCAAACAGACACTCTTTGCCTGGACAAATGTCTGAATTTTTCTGGGCAAGATTCCCGAAGTGGTTTGCCCATTATCTCCTTCTAGGACCGAAAGAGCCTAAAATCACAAAAAGGAAGCTGGGTAGCATTTGCAAATGACCTCGACTATGTGTCAGAAAGGTCAAACAAATGGCAACTTCAAATTTCAACAAACAAATGCTCTGTCTTACATATTGGCAAAAAAAAATAAATCAGAAAATAAAAGCTGAATAGTCAAGACCTTGTTGGTGATCGAAACTCTGTCAAGCACCTTGGAGTACTCATCTCTAATGATCTAAGTCAGGGATGGGCAAACTTTTTGGCTCGGGGGGCCGCATTGACTTTTAAAATTTGACAGACGGGCCGGGTCAGCACAAGATTTTTGGGGAATCGCCCCCCTCCCTTCCCCCCCTCTTCTCCTCCTTCCCTCCCCTCGGAGGCCCCCTGAATCAGGAGTTGCTACCGCCGGCATGGCTCCGCGCGGCTCCAGTCCCGCGTTGCCTCGGGAAGGGAAAGGCAAAAAGGAAGAGCCGCGGCGGTGCTTTGCAACGGCAGCAGAGGCACCGGAGGCTCAGGCTCAGTGGCTCCTGGTTTTGCCTTTTCCTTCCCAAGGCAACGTGGGACTGGAGCTGCGCGGAGCTGCGTTGGCGGTAGCAACTCCTGACAGCCCCAGTTGGACACCTAAGCGGAGCCCAGGAGGAACTGCCTGTTGCTGCTGCCGGAGCACCGCCGGGTCGCCTCCTCCAAGCAGCCTGCCTGCCCGCCGAGCTTCCCCTCTGCTGCGCAGCTCGGGGCCAGGCGTGAGCACCCGCAAGTTAAAGGGAAGCTGAAAGTTGCTGGGAAGTTGCTCGGGTTTCCGGGGCTTCCAGGCTTAAACTTTGCACAGGCAAAGTTATTAGGCGGGAGCTTCTTCCCGCCAAGGAGCGGGAAGGGTTCCACCCAGTGGGTGGGCGGGTGGGCTGCTTGGAGGAGGCGACCCGGCGGTGCTCCGGGTTTCCCCTCCACCGCGTAGCTCGGGGCCAGGCGCGAGCGCCCGCAAGGAAAAAGGAAGCCGTAAGTTGCTGGGAAGTTGCTTGGGTGCTGGGTGCAGGCTTTTAAAGTGCCGCCCGACCAGGACTGCCGAGCCGGGAAACGGGGCACCAAGGCAGGGCAAGGCTCCACCAGCAGAGGCCTAGCTTTAGGTGGCTCTAAGGAGCCCGCTCCAAGCAGCCCGCCTGCCTGTTGGGTGGAACCCTTCCCGCTCCTCGATCTGAAGACGCTCCCGCTTGCAAACTTTGCCTTTGCAAAGTTTAAGCCTGGAAGCCCCGGAAAAAAAGGAGGGATCGGTGGGGACTCACCTTTGGAGAGGTCACACTCGAAGGTGATTTCAAACTCCCAGCCGAGGCCTTTGCAAAGTTCTTCTTTTCTTTCCTACCTCGAGAGCGCTCCGCACTGTTTTGGAGCTTTGGGGGCCACGCGGCGCAGGGCAATACGCCACGCCCAGCAATTTTTTTCAGAGGTGGGCCGGATTGGACAGACCAATGGGCCAGATGTGGCCCGCGGGCCGTAGTTTGCCCACCCCTGATCTAAGTGCTAGAGCCTACTGTAACTATGCAACTAAAAAGGCTTTAAGAGTTGTTAACCTAAACCTGCATAGCTTGTTTCTCTGGTAATATCACACTACTAATTATAGCATACAAAACATTTGCTAGACCAATATTTGAATACAGCTCATCAGTCTGGAACCCGCATTACATATCTTATATTAGCACAGTTGAGAAAGTCCAAAAATATTTCACAAGAAGAGTTCTCCACTCCTCTATTCGTTGCAGAATATCTTATGCCACCAGACTTGAAATTCTAGACCTAGAAAACCTTGAATTATGCCGTCTTCGGTCCGATCTAAGTATGGTATATAAAATCATACATTGCAATGTCCTACCTGTCAATGAATAGTTCAGCTTCATAACAACACAAGAGCAAACAATAGATACAAACTCAAGGTAAATCGCACCAAACTCGATTGCAGGAAATACGACTTCAGCAACCGAGGGGTCAATGTCTGGAATACTCTACCTGACTCTGTGGTTTCTTCCCCAAACCCCCCAAAATTTAACTTTAGACTGTCTACTATTGACCTCACCCCACTGCTAAGAGGTCTGTAGGGGGGCGTGCATAAGCGCACCAACGTGCCTACCGTCCCTGTCCTATTGTTTCTTTTTAAATTCATATCCATTTCATGTATTCATAACCATGTTTATACTTATCCTTGTTATCTAACACTTGCTTAACAAACAAACAAATAAATAAATAAATCACCATTTCCCACTAGAGGGCATTTTAACTCTACCCATTCTTCTTAGCCATGCTGCCTTCTCAGCCGATGCAAATAAAATGCTACATCGCATGTAGTGCAGATTTATACAATGCAGACTTAATTCCTGGTAGTGCTAAGCAAAAGGTGCTGTGTTATAAAATGCATCAATAAAGGGGAATAAATAGATAAATAGATAAAATGCATGCCCTTCAAACTGAACCCAAAGCACATTTCTGTTGGAAAAACACACTGCGCTCTACAATCAACGCAGACAGTGTTGCCAGACGTACGATAATTATCGTATTTGTACGATAATTTGGCCCTCTGTACGATGTACGATCAATAATTCCCAAAAAGGTCAAATGTACGATAATTTTACAGTTTGGCAATTTAAGAAGATAGTTGGCCTACTTTGACCCTTTTTTGTGCCTCGTGACTGTACTTTTCGTGGGTTCATGCAACTTCATGAGTTTAGATCACGTGTGTGTGCGTACGCGCGTGTAGTTTGTGCATACGTGATACACGCTCGCTCACGAGCTACGTACAAGTACGAGTACGAGTCGAGTCAGCTAGTCGTCGCGCGCGTCAGGCCCATTGAGGTAGTTTATTGCTGATCGTAAGTTTTGCGGGATCGTATCTTGTGGCTTCATGCCTTCAGTTCGGACATTTTCCACATGGATATATGCCTACAGTTGGTACTTCCTGTGAGATATAGAGTTTGCTATATGTACGATAATTTTCTCAAAAAAACGATAATTTTGAGCCTCGGGTACGATAATTTTACATTTTGAATCTGGCAACGCTGAACGCAGAGAACAGTAGCAAAGATGATTAGGAGACTGGAGGTGAAAGCATACGAAAAACAGTTGCTGGAATTGAGTATGTCTAGTTTCATGAAAAGAAGGACTAGCGGGGACATGATAGCAGTCTTCCAATATTTGTGGGGCTGCTCCAAAGAAGAGAGAGTCAAGCTATTCTCCAAAGCCCCAGGACAGGAAGCAACAGATGGAAACCAATCAAGGAAAAGTGAAGAAAAGAAGCAATGGATGGAAACGAATCACGGAGAGAAGCAACCTGGAATTAAGGAGAAATGTCCTGACAGTGAGAACAATTAACCAGCGGAACAACTTGCCTCACGAAGTTGTGAATTCTCCATGACTGAGAGTCTGAAGAGATTCTCCGTCATCCAGGTCATGGTTGTGCTAATGGTGCTTTTTTCAAGAGACAACTGAACTTTCTGGTTTTTCTTTGAAGACGTTTCACTTAGATACAGGTACAGCTTAACAGAGATGGAAGGGACCTTGTAGGTCATCTAGTCCAACACCCCCCCCCCCAAGCGGGAGACCCTACACTATTTCTGACAGAGGGCCGTCCAGTCTCTTCTTGAAAGCCTCAAGGGATGAAGCTCCTACAACTTCCAAGGGAAATTTCTGTTCCATGGGTGGACTGTTCTCCCTGTCAGAAAGTTTCTCCTTATTTCCAGGTTGAATCTCTCCTTGTTCAGTTTCCATCCATTATTCCTTGTCTGGCCTTCAAAGGTGCTTTGGAAAATAGCTTGACCCTTTTCCTCCTCCCTGGGGCAGCCCCTCAAATATTGGAAGATGCTCTCTTGTCTCCCCTGGTCCTTCTCTTCCCTAGATTAGCCAAGCCCAGTTCCTGCAATCGTTCACCATATGTTTTAGTCTCCAAACCTGCTTTGATCATCTTAGATAGATTCAGATTAACAAAGTTGGAAGGGACCTTATAGGTCATCTAGTCCACCCACCCCCCAAGCGGGAGACCCTACACTATTTCTGACAGAAGGCAGTCCAGCCTCTTCTTGAAAGCCTCCAGTGATGAAACTCCCACAACTTCCAAAGGAAAATTCTGTTCCATTCGATGATGGTTCTCACTGTCAGAAAATTCCTCCTTATTTCCAGGTTGAATCTCTCCTTGTTCAGTTTCCATCCATTCTTCCTTGTCTGGCCTTCAAAGGTGCTTTGGAAAATAGCTTGACCCTTTTCCTCCTCCCTGGGGCAGCCCCTCAAATATTGGAAGATGCTCTCTTGTCTCCCCTGGTCCTTCTCTTCCCTAGATTAGCCAAGCCCAGTTCCTGCAATCGTTCACCATATGTTTTAGTCTCCAAACCTGCTTTGATCATCTTAGATAGATTCAGATTAACAAAGTTGGAAGGGACCTTATAGGTCATCTAGTCCACCCACCCCCCAAGCGGGACACCCTACACCATTTCTGACAGATGGCAGTCCAGCCTCTTCTTGAAAGCCTCCAGTGATGAAACTCCCACAACTTCCAAAGGAAAATTCTGTTCCATTCGATGATGGTTCTCACTGTCAGAAAATTTCTCCTTATTTCCAGGTTGAATCTCTCCTTGTTCAGTTTCCATCCATTATTCCTTGTTTGGCCTTCAGGTGCTTTGGAGAATAGCTTGATCCCTTCCTCCTCTCTGTGGCAGCCCCTCAAACATTGGAGCACTGCTATCATGTCTCCCCTGGTCCTTCTCTTCCCTAGACTAGCCAGGCCCAATTCCTGCAACAAACTTCTTGAGAAGTGAAACATCTTCAAAGAAAAACCAGAAAGTCCAGTTGCTTCTTGAAAAAAAAAAAAGCAGTTTTACTTTGGGTAACTGATAAAAATTTACCAAAACAGAGCTTTGGGCTGTTTCTATATGTAGTGATGATATATAGTGCCAGGACTCTTTAGGCAAATATGCTATGTTTCATTATTTTGTTTAAACAAAATAAAAATAAAAACCATAAAAGAAACATTTCAATAAAAAAATAATGATTACAAATAATGAATGAGTAAACATATATTTATTTATTATTTGTTATCATTAATAGATATAGATTAGATATAGATATAGATTAGACAGATATAGATGTAGATTAGAGATATAGATACAGACATAGATATAGATTAAATATAGATATATAGGTTAGATATAAACATAGATATAGATTAGACATAGATATAGATTAAACATAGATATAGATATAGATTAGATACAGATATATATATTGTTGGGGGCCAACAATATATAAACCACTTCGAGAGGGCTGTAGAAGCACTGGGAGAAGCGGTATATGAGTCTAAGTGCTATTCCTTCCTTACTTCTTTCTTTCTTTCTTTTCTTTTCTTTTCTTTTCTTTTCTTTTCTTTTCTTTTCTTTCCTTTCCTTTTCTTTTCTTTCCTTTCCTTTCCTTTTCTTTCCTTCTTCCCTCCCTCCCTCCCTCCCTCCCAGTGGTTAGAATGCAGTACTGCAGGCTAACTCTGCCCACTGCCCGCAGTTTGATCCTGACCAACTGGCTCAAGGTTGACTCAGCCTTCCCTCCTTCTGAGGTGGGTAAAAATGAGGACCCAGATTGTTGGGGGCAAGAGGATGACTCTCTAAACCGCTCAGAGAGGGCTGGGAAGCAGTCTATAAGTCTCAGGGCTATTGCTATTGCTTTTAATAAAAGGGGTGTGGGGGCTCAGTGGCTAAGATGTTGAGCTTGTCGATCAGAAGGTTGGCCATTGGGCGGTTCAAAAACCTAGCACCACGTCACGGAGGGAGCTCCCATTCCTTGTCCTGGCTCCTGCCAACCTAGCCGTTCGAAAGCAAGTAAAAAATGCAAGTAGAAAAATAGGGACCCCTTTGGTGGGAAGGGAACAGCGTTCTGTATGCCTTATCAGTGTTTAGCCATGCCAGCCACATGACCATGGAGACGTCTTCGGACAGTGCTGGCTTTTCAACTTTGTAACGAAGATGAGCAGCGCCCCCTAGAGCCAGAAATGATGAGCACGGATGTGCGAGGGAGATCATCATCATTATTAGTGTTGTTGTTATTAATCTTTACTTGTATATAATAATATTCTTCCCACTTCTAATTTCAACAGATTCGAACTTCTGACGGGAACACAAGTTCAGTTCTTGGCCCATTGGCAGTGCCAGCTATCATGTGAAGACAATTTATGACATTTTGGCCAGAAACCGACATTTGTTTCCAATTTCCACCAAAAACCCGCCCCAAAGCAAACAGTGGGTTTGCTTAACAACGGTGGCTTTTCACTTAACAACTGCAGAATTCGGTTTACGGCCGCTACACTCACTTAATGAGCAGAATCTTCTCTTAACCACCACTGCAAAGACGGCCATAGAATAGGAAAAGGTTATGCAATAATCCGCTTAAAGGCTGTTGTGACTCACAGCCATAATTCCGTACTCAGTTATGGTCTTAAAATGAGGGCTACCTGTACTGTAGTTTAGCGTAGCCAAGTTTAACCTCCGTCTCAGCTAGATGGCAGCCCTGAGCCATACTGACCCAGATTAAAAGCTGATTACGGAACAAGTTTTTCCATTACAGAATAACAGAGTTGGAAGGGACCTTGGAGGTCTTCTAGTCCAAACCAATGCTTGAGCAAGAGACTCTAGGCCATTTCAGACAAATGGCTGTCTGCTCTCTTCTTAAAAACCTCCAGTGATGGAGCACCCACAACTTTTGGAGACAAGCAGTGTTAAGTCCTGAGCATGGGCGCAAGGAACGGAGACGAGTCATCGAACGGTGATTTCAACTCTTTATTGTGAAATAAGAACAGAGCAAATACTTGGGCAGCAGCAGCTCTTTTATAGAGCTGGTTGCTGTCAAAACAACCAATGATTTGAGTTTACTGCTTTCACAAGTGTCCAATCAGAGAGGCCCGTTAACAGCCAATCAGACTGGCCAGAAATGACCAATCACGACTCACTATTCGCGGGCCAATGAGAAGTGCAGGATTACGAGCCTGCTGCAAGTAAAGCTATTTAGGGTTTTTACTGATGCGTTGGCTTCGTCCATAACACCCCTCCCCCCTAGGTCCCATCTGAGGGGTGGGGTGACGTATTCTCCTAAATAGGCAGGTCGCTTCACCTGTCTGCTTGACCTGCACTGTTCCACCGGTTTCTGTCCTGGCTCTGGTTCCAGTGGGCTGCTAGCTGGGCTGGATGGTGAAAACGGTCCCGCTGTTCCGTCGAATGGCTCTGGGCTGTTCTCTCTGCTTCCACCAGTGCTGTCTTCCAGGTTCCTGGATCTGTTCCCATCGCAGTGCTGTTATGCGGCGAGGCCACTCCAGGGCTCGGTTCTCCTTCTGGCGGTGAGTATCCCCTGGTTGGTTGTGTAGACTGCTGGGTTTCGATTGTTAAGTCATCTGTTATTTCTTTTTCGGCTTCCTCGATGTTCCTTCCCCCCCACCCAGTTAGAGATTCAGGGGCTGGGGATGGGAATAGGTGCTAGTCTGGAACGGAGTTGGTCTATGTGGCGCTTCCACATCTTACCATCTGCAGTTTGTAGATGATAGGATCAGGGTCCCGTAAGTTGCGTTATGGTAGCAGGGACCCACAATGGGTCGCCCAAGAAGTTTTTCGCAAATATTTTTCCAGCACCCAGGGAGTGAAGAAGGTGTTGGACCACCGGTACTGGATAAGCGCTCTGTTGAAGAGCATGATTTAGGGTGGCCCAGTAATCCCCACAAATTCTTAATGAGCCATCTGGCTTCATGGGCGTTACTATTGGAGTTTCCCAGCGGGCATGGTCAATCGGTTCCAACACAGCCTGGGCTATCAGTTTATCTAGCTGCTCGTCGATCTTCGGCTTGAGGGCAAAAGGCACCCGACGAGGCTTAAGATGAATGGGAGCTACATCGGGGCTGAGATTAAACGATATAGGGGTCCCCTTGTACTTGCCTAATGTTCCTGTGAACACGTCCTGGAATTCCTGGATAAGGGCCTCTTCCCAGTCATAGCTTCTGGTTTGGTGTATGCCAGCTAGTTCAATCCCGAGTGGAGCAAACCACTGTAACCCTAGCAGACTGGGCCGGTCACGATCGAAGACAGTCAGGGGAAGCATCGCGGTGCAGTCCTTGAAGGATACTTGGACGTGGCTGGAACCGACAACTGGAATTCTGTTTCCCTGGTAGTCTTTTAGGATGATTCTTTGAGTGCTGAGGTCCTGGCGGCAGATGGCAGGGATCAGCTGTTTGAGGGTTTTCCAGGAGACCATCAATAAGGATGACCCCGAATTGACTTCCATCATGCACGGTCGATTCTCAATAGTAACCCTTACGCGGATCTTTCTTGCATCTAGCGATGAAGCGTGGCCGATAATAATGGTTTGGTGCGCCTCTTCTCGTCTCGTTGAAGAGGCAGGTGCTCGATTTCTGTAGTAGTAGTGGTTGTTCCATTGGTGGTTCAGGCGGTCCCGATTACCAGGTGGTTTGCCTGTCTCCCGACGGAGGTTGTTCTCCCTTCGGCTTGGACTGGACTCTCGCTTGCTTCTGCAGACCTTCGTGATATGGCCTCTTTTTCCGCAGGTACACCAGATTGCGTCGAGGAATTTGCAGTCCGATCGCGGGTGGTTTGCCCGCAACCAGCACGTTGGCACGGAAGTCTCTGGTTCCTTTGCTCTCGTTCCAAGCGGAGCCGGTTGACCTCCTCTTCCTCACTGTCTGAGGATGACTCTAGGTCTTCGTGGTGGGTGGTAATAGCGTGCTTCTCAGTGGAGAGCGGGCTATCGTTAGGGAATTGGCGATACGATGCGTTTGCTCGGCGCATTTGAGCGGCTGACTTCCTGGTTGCTTCTGCGGCAGTAGCGTCGGCGATGACATCTGCAAGGCTGATGTCTCCTTTCGCCATGAGTTTACTCTGCACAGTGTGGTCATCCAAACCCAGAACTATGCGGTCTCTCAGGGCTTCCTCGAGGTTTGCAAAACCACAGAGGCCTCCAAGGTTCCGGAGTTCGGCTACAAAGTCCCCAACGCTCTCGTTCTTTCGTTGGTCCCTCTGGTAAAACTCGTGTCTTCGTATCAGTGTAGGTACTGCGGGTGCATAATGGGCCTGGAGGATTGGTGCGAGGTTATCCCAATCCATGGTCTTCACTTCCGCCGGTTTGGCAAGTGCTTTAGCCATTTTGAAAACAGCGGGGCCGCAGTGAGTCAGGAACACCGTTTCTTGCCAGGCGTAGCATCTTTTAAATTGTTGGTCTCTAGGAACATCTGGAAACGATCTATATATGAGTCCCAGTCTTCATTTGCTGGGTCAAATGGAGCGGGTGGTATGGCACCGCTGGTCATTCTGCCGTTTGTTGCATGCGCTCTTCAGCCACGTGCTCTGTCTTGTTTGATGAGTACTTAGTCATCTCTTTCATCTCTGCATCCCATCCTCATCGCCAGTGTTAAGTCCTGAGCATGGGCACAAGGAACGGAGACGAGACATCAAACGGTGACTTCAACTCTTTATTGTGAAATAAGAACAGAGCAAATACTTGGGCAGCAGCAGCTCTTTTATAGAGCAGGCTGCTGTCAAAACAACCAATGATTTGAGTTTACCGCTCTAACAAGCGTCCAATCAGAGAGACCCGCTAACAGCCAATCGGACTGGCCAGAAACGACCAATCACGACTCGCTATTCGCGGGCCAATGAGAAATGCAGGATTACGAGCCTGCTGCAAAGTAAAGCTATTTAGGGTTGTTACTGATGCATTGTCTTAGTCCATAACAAGCAGTTCCACTGGTTAATTGTCCTCCCTGTTAGGAAGTTAACTAGAGCATACAAAACATTTGCTGGACCAATATTCGAATACAGCTCATCAGTCTGGAACCCACATTACGTAACTGATATTAACACAGTTGAAAAAGTCCAGAAATATTTCACAAGAAGAGTTCTCCACTCCTCTACTCGTTGCAGAATATCTTATGCCACCAGACTTGAAATACTAGACCTAGAAAACCTAGAACTACATCACCTTCGGTCTGATCTAAGTATAGTATATAAAATCCTACATTGCAATGTCCTACCTGTCAATGAATACTTCAGCTTCAACCATAGCAACACAAGAGCACACAATAGATACAAACTCAAGGTTAACCGCACCAAACTCGATTGCAGGAAATACGACTTCAGCAACCGAGGGGTCAATGTCTGGAATACTCTACCTGACTCTGTGGTTTCTTCCCCAAACCCCAAAAACTTTAACCTTAGACTGTCTACTCTTGACCTCACCCCTTTGCTAAGAGGCCTGTAGGGGGCCTGCATAAGCGCACCAACGTGCCTACTGTCTGTCCCTGTCCTATTGTTTATTTTATATATATATTTTATTTTTTTTATATGTATCCATGTATTCATAACTATGTTTTTACTTATACCTGGCATATACTTATATAACAACTGGCAAATATAAATAAATAAATACAAATAAAAAATAAAAAGTTTCTGCTTAATTCCAGGCTGCTTCTCTCCTTGACTGGTTTCCATCCATTGTTTCTTGCTCTGCCTTCAGGTGCTTTGGAAAATAACCAGTGGTGGGTGTTGTGAATTAATAAAAAGTGAATGAATAAAAGTGCTTAATAAAGATTATTAAAACCTTTAGAAAAGTGCAGGGTTCTGACCCTGCATTTCTGATTGGCCGATAATAGCGACATCTGATTGGTCCATTCAGGAGAATCTGATTGGCTATTAGCGGGCCTCTCTCATTGGTTAAGGGAACTAATGCTTCCCATTTCTTATTGGTTATTTGATCAGCAGCTTGCCTATAAAAAGGGCTGTTGCTGCTGTAGTTTTTGCTCTGTTCCACAATGTTAAATAAAGAGTTGAAGATCACTGTTCATCATCTCGTCTCCAATCCTTGCGCCCATGCGCAGAACTTAACACTGACGACGAGGATGGGATTTGGAGACGTCAGAGCTGACTGAGTACTACAGAGCGCCAAACAGAGCACGTGGCTGAAGATGCACCAACGGCTGAACCATGTCTAGCTGCGTCATACCACCCACTCCATTTGACCCCGCACACGAAGACTGGGACTCATATATGGACTGATTCCAGATGTTTCTGGAGACCAACAACTTAAAGGATGCCACTACTAGAAAGAAGCGAGCGGTATTCCTAACTCACTGCGGGCCGACCATTTTTAAAATGGCCAAGGCACTAGCCAAACCAGCTGAGGTGAAGTCCATGGACTGGGACGTCCTCGAGCCCCTTCTATGGGCCCACTACGCACCGACCGTACCAATGCTTGTTTGAAGACATGAATTTTATCAGAGAGACCAGCAGAAGGGAGAAAGCGTTGCGGATTTCATAGCGGATCTCTGGAATTTGGGAGGCCTCTGTGGGTTCGCTGACCTCAAAGAGGCCCTGAGAGACCGAGTAATTCTGGGATTAGATACACCCCACGTGCAGAGTAAGCTGATGGCGAAAGGCGACATTAGCCTTGCAGATGCCATCGCTGACGCTACTGCAGCAGAAGCAACCAGGAAGTCGGCTGCACGAATGCGCCGCACCCACGCCCCACTCCGCCAAATCGCCGGCAAAATCTCACCTCACCTGGAGGGACAGGCAACGACAGCCCACCACGAGGATCTCGAATCGTCATCAGAAAGCAATGAAGAAGACGTCAACAGGCTCCGGTCTGAACGAGACCAACACCATCAACATAACCAGAGAGTACAGTACCAATGCGCTGGTTGTGGGGCAAACCACCCACGATCAGACTGCAAATTCCTCGACGCACTCTGCTATGTATGCGGGAAAAGAGGTCACATCGGAAGAGTTTGTAGAAGCAAGCAAGGATCCAACCCACCTCAGAGGGGGACCAACTACCGCCAGCCCACAGGAAGTCATCCTGTGAATTGAGAAAACTTAACCTATCAATGGAACAACCACTCCTACAGAAACAAACCACTAGCCCAGTCAACGAAGCAGGAAGAGGCACACCAAACCATTGCGATTGGTCACGCCTCATCATTAGACGCCAAGAAGATCCGGGTGAAAGTTGCCATCGAAAACCAGCCATGCCTGATGGAAGTCAATTCCAGATCGTTCCTCTCGATGGTTTCCTGGAAGACCCTTAAACAATTAATCCCCACCGTCTGGCGGCAAGACCTCAGATTCCAAAGAATCATACTTAAAGACTATCAGGGAAATTGAATTCTAGTCGTCAGATCCAGCAAAGTCCATGTCTCATTTAAAAATCGTACTGCATCCCTACCACTGACCGTAGTCGACCGGGATCGGCCTAGCTTGTTAGGCCTCCAGTAGTTCACCCCACTTGGAATTGAAGTAGCCGGCATTCATCGAACCAACAGCAACGACTGGGAAGAGGCCATCATCCGAGAGTTCCAGGACGTCTTTACAGAGAAATTAGGCGAGTACAAGGGGACCCCGATATCATTTAACCTTGACCCCAAAGTAGTTCCCATCCGCCTTAAGCCTCATCGAGTTCCATTTGCCCTTAAACCAAAGATTGACGAGCAGTTTGATAAATTGATAGCCCAGAGTGTGTTAGAACCAACCGACCATGTTCCCTGGGAAACCCCAATCGTAACACCCATCAAGCCGGATGGATCGTTAAGAATTTGTGGGGACTACCAAGCCACCCTGAATCACGCTCTTCAACAGAACGCTTTCCCGGTACCGGTGGTGCAACACCTTCTCCATTCCCTGGGGGGCGGAAAAGTCTTTGCTAAATTGGCATACCAACAACTGCCTGTAGACAAAAAAATGGCAGAGGCACAAACGATCATTACGAACCGAGGTGCATTTAAGTGCAACCGATTCCAATTCGGAGTTAGCATGGCCCCAGGAATTTTTCAGAGCTTGATGGAGAGACTACTACAGGGTATAAAAGGGGTTGTACCTTATTTTGATGACATTTTAATTGCTGCTCCAACTAGAGAAATACTAAGAGAGCGCCTGAGGTTAGTTCTCCAGAAATTTGAAGACTCTGGCCTTAAAGTAAAAAAAAAATAAGTGTCAATTGTGTACCGATAAGGTAGAATTTTTGGAGTACTTAATCGATAAACAAGTCATTCACCCCACCGATAGCAAGCTTATGGCGATCAAAAACGCTCCAAGGCCCCGAAATAAGACCGATCTCCAAGCTTTCCTGGGCCTTATCAATTTCTACAATGTGTTCCTGCCCCATAAAGCAACCATAGCCGAGCCCCTACATCATCTGTTGGACAAAAAGGCAACCTGGGTCTGGGGACACCAAGAGGAACACATGTTCCGACAAGTAAAAAACTTATTGACTTCAGACACTGTTTTAATGCAGTATAATGAGACTTTGCCGTTAACGATTACATGTGATGCATCACCATTCGGAGTGGGTGCCATTTTGAGCCATGTGTTACCAAACGGTAGTGAAGCCCCTATTGCCTACTTTTCAAAAACGCGATCAAAAACTGAATGCTACTATAGTCAAATCGATAAGAGGCTCTTGCTGTCGTTTCTGCTGTTAAACGATTTCATGAATATATTTATGGGTGAGTTTTTACTACAGTCACCGACCACAAACCTTTGCTGGGGATTATAGCGGGGGACAAGCCAACCCCTTACATATTATCTCCCAGAATGACTCGCTGGTCAGAATTCTTGGCTGCATATAATTATAAACTGCAACACCGCCCGGGGAAGACCATCCCCCACGCTGACGCACTAAGCCATGCACCACTTCCTGAAACCGTTAATGACCCAGCTCCAACCGTCGCGACGCTCCAGATTGAAGCACTTCAATCACCACCACTGACAGCTCGAGATATCGCGATCGAAACCAAACGCGATCCTGTTTTGGCACAAGTTCTTAGCTGGGTCAAGCGAGGATGGCCATTGGAACAAATCCCTGACAACTTCAGTCCTTTCAAGAATCGACAGACGGAACTGTTTTCACAGAAAGGCTGCATCATTTGGGGGGATAGAGTCATCGTCCCAGAGAGGCTGCAACGAGTGGTGTTGAAAACCTTGCATGAAGGCCACCCCGGCATAGTGCGCATGAAGGCGCTCGCACGAAGCTATGCTTGGTGGATGGGTATCGACAAGCAAATCGAGGCCTGGGTAAAGACTTGTTGCAAATGCCAGGAAGTTAGCAATGCCCCACCGAAAGCAACCCCAACAGAGTGGGAAATACCCAGGGGACCGTGGTCCCATATTCAAATTGACTTTGCCGGACCTACCAAAGGACACACATTCTTAGTAATGGTGGATGCCTACTCAAACTGGCTTGAAATCCATGAAATGAAAAGTACCACAATGGAATCTGTCATAAGAAAATTGGACAGATTATTCGCAACCCATGGACTGCCAGACATTCTGGTATCTGACAATGGGCCCCAGTTTACCGCGCTTTCTTTTGAACAGTATTTGGTGGACCGTGGTATTCGCCATGTGCTAACTTCGCCGGTGCATCCTGCGATCAATGGAAGAGCCGAGCGCATGGTACAATTTGTCAAAAAAACCCTACATAAAGTGGACTATGGCGATATCAAAGATAAGATTAACTGGATACTCCTTCTTCAACACATCACTCCGCAAAGCGTCACCAACAAAACTCCGGCCGAATTGTTAATGGGACGAAAACTCCGCTCCCACCTTGACCGACTACACCCATCGTACGAACCAGAAAAGCCACACGGATCCAGTGGAAAATGCCGTGAATTCCAGATAGGCGACTTAGTCTTCGCTAAAAGACTAAGTCCTGGCAACTGTAATCCAAGTCACAGGACCCAGGTCGTACCGAGTAAAAAGTCACAACGGAAGAATATGGAAGCGCCATATTGATCAGCTGCATTCAAGGCTGCAACCTCGTTTCTGTGACTCCGGTAACTTCCAAACGGAGGGGGGAGGAAATGCCGAGGAGACAGAGTTCGAAACGCCAGAAAGCACAAGTGGAAGAAGTGAGCATTCGGAAGAATCAGAGAGGGTGGTGGACTTGCCTCAAAGAGACACCTCGCCAGAAGCAAGCCCACAAAGGCAAGAGGACAACGAAGACAATAACTGTACCGAATTTTTAAATGAAGGACCGGAGGTAACCTACTCGCCAGAAAACATCCCGCCCAAACAAGATTATAAACAAGTACCGGGGGGACAGCAAAAATCTAACAGACAATCTAAACAACCTGCCTACCTCAAAGATTACATCACCGCACCCCTTAAACGGAACCCGGGGGGAAGGGGTGTTGTGAATTAATAAAAAGTGAATGAATAAAAGTGCTTAATAAAGATTATTAAAACCTTTAGAAAAGTGCAGGGTTCTTACCCTGCACTTCTGATTGGCCGATAATAGCGACATCTGATTGGTCTGTTCAGGAGAATCTGATTGGCTATTAGTGGGCCTCTCTCATTGGTTAAGGAAACTAATGCTTCCCATTTCTTATTGGTTATTTGATCAGCAGCTTGCCTATAAAAAGGGCTGTTGCTGCCGTAGGTTTTGCTCTGTTCCACAATGTTAAATAAAGAGTTGAAGTTCACTGTTCATCATCTCGTCTCCAATCCTTGCACCCATGCGCAGAACTTAACAGTGGGATTCAACCAGTTCACACCAGTTTGGCAGAACTGGTTGTTAATTTTCTGAGCAATTTGGTGAACTGGTTGTTGGAAAAAGTCATTAAGGCAAAGAACCGGTTGTTAAATTATTTGCATCCCACCACTGAAAATAACTTGACCCCCTCCTCTTTGGGGCAGCTCCTCAAATATTGAAATGCTGCTATCATGGCTGTCTCTATTCCTTCTTTTCTCCAGACTAGTCAAACCCAAATCGCCCAACCATTCTTCATATGTTTTAGTCACCAGGCCTCTAATTGTCTCAGTTGCTCTTCTCTGCACTTTTTCCAAATTTCTTTTTTGTAATGTGGTGACCAAAACTGGATGCAGGATTCCAGGTGGGGCCTTACTAAAGCAGGATTAATACTTCACGTGATTGTGATTCTGTGCCTCTATTTATGCAACCCAGGATCGTATTAGCTTTTTTGGCAGCTGCTGCACACTTCTGGCTCACGTTTAAGTGATCGTCCACTAGGACTCTCACAGTTACTACTATTTTTTTTAAACAAGTTTTATTTGAATTTTTAAAAACGTCTCTTCTTAGTGAACAGCATGATTACAGGTTTCCACATTTATACATAAATATGACCATAATTACATATTCAACTTTTATATTTAACTTCTTATCTTAGCAGTACTTTTATACATTTTCTATTTTATTATACCAAATATTTTCCTCTTATTTAAATCACCAGTATTTCCCATCTCTTCAGAATTATTATACTTTAATACTTTTATCTGTCATATTTGCATATTTCATCGTATATTCTTATTATATCCTTTCATAGATTCTAATTTAATACAATCATTAAAGAAATAGTTTCCCCCCTAAATTACTAACTTAGTTATAGTTTGTGTCATAGATTCAGGCATGGGTAGAATGAATGGAGACAGTCTTAGTTGGTGAACTTTCAACTCTTTATTGCATAGTGACTTCTAACTTGTATAACAACAACTCTGCTTTATATAGGCAATGCTAATGTGAAATAACCAATAGGAGCTTGTGAAACGCGAGCTCCAGTACCAATAAGAGTCCTTTGTTAAGGGCCAATCAGATTCTCAGAACCCGACCAATCCGATCTAGCCGCTTAACACCCAATCAGAAGTGCAGGGCCAGAACCCTGCACTTTACCCCAAGCTTGCCTTTATTCAACTATTTACATACATAACACCCCTTCCCCCTGGCTTCACAATTAGTTTGTGACTATGTAGTCTTTTAAATAGGACGGTTGTCTCTTGGGTCTGTCAGATTTTCTTTGGACTGGCTGCGTGCAGTCTCGTTGAGGTAGGGTGTTGTTTTGTGGTGGCTCAGCTTCTTGTTCTGGTGTGATTTCCCTTGGAGCGTACGATTCTTCTTCCTGCTCCATTTCCTGGGTTTCACTTGATTCATCGCTATCCTGGAACAGGTTTCCTGGCATATCGTCATCTTCTCTTCCTTCCCCCCCCTCAGTTTGGTTGTTGGGAAGTTGTTGGCTAGCGGTTATAAGTCGTGACCGTAATTGGTCAATATGTCTTTTCCATAGTCTCTCATCAATACATTTTACAATATAGGATCTGGGCTGAGTCTCGCGTATTACCGTTGCTTCAATCCAAACTGGGTCGCCCGATAAATTTCTTGCATAAACGGGGTCGCCTACCTTGAAGGTATGGTAGCGTCTGCTGGATCCTGGAGGTTTTTCTGGCTCGTAAGCAGGGTGCAGTCGGTCGAGGCGGGAACGGAGTTTTCGCCCCATGAGAAGTTCAGTGGGAGTTCTGCCGGTTTCGCTGTGCGGAGTGATGTGTTGTAGAAGTAGAATGCGGTTTATTTTTTCGTCAAGATTATCATAGTCCAGCTTTTGTAAAGTCTTTTTTACAAATTGTACCATGCGTTCCGCTCGGCTGTTGGTAGCAGGATGCGCCGGCGAGGTGAGCGCATGGCGGATGCCGTTGTCAGCAAGGTACTGTTCAAACATTAACGCTGTAAACTGTGGTCCGTTATCAGACACCAGGACGTCCGGCAATCCATGAGTTGCAAAGAGTTTATTGAGGACTTTAATGACTGCCTCGGAGGTTGTATTGGCCATTCGATGAATTTCTAACCAATTAGAGTATGCATCGACAGTCAACAGCAATGTCTGTCCTTTGATCGGCCCTGCGAAATCCAGGTGGATTCTGGACCAGGGTCCACCTGGCGTCTCCCATTTGGTCGGTGCAGCTTTTGGTGGTGCGTTGCTGGTTTGTTGGCACTTGGTGCAGGCCTTGACCCATTGCTTGATGTGTCGGTCCATGCCTGGCCACCAAGCGTAGCTCCGTGCAAGTGCCTTCATTCGCACGATCCCGGGATGTCCATCGTGCAAGATTTGTAACAGCGTCTTTTGGAGTCGTTCTGGGACGACGACTCTATCGCCCCAGATAACGCAGCCTTTTTGAGAAAAAAGTTCAGTCTGTCTTGTTTTAAATGGTGCGAAGTCATCTGGGATCTGATCCAATGGCCATCCATGCTCTACCCAGCCTAGGACTCGTGCTAGGGTGTAGTCTCGTTTGGTCTCCCTCGCGATATCTCGAGCGGTCATAGGAGGCGAGTTGAGTGTTTCGATTTGTAACGCCGATACTGTTGGTGCCGGATCGTTGAGGGTCTCTGGTAGCGGTGCTTTGCTGAGTGCGTCGGCGTGGGGAATGGCTTTCCCCGGTCGATGTAACAATCGATAATTATAAGCAGCTAGAAACTCTGACCATCGAGTCATTCTTGGGGACAATATATAGGGGGTTGGTTTGTCCCCAGCGATTATCCCCAATAAAGGTTTGTGGTCGGTTACAATTGTAAATGTCCTTCCATATACATACTCATGGAATTTTTTTACGGCTGACACAATTGCAAGAGCCTCCTTGTCTATTTGTCCATAGTTACGTTCTGCCTGGGAAAGAGTCTTCGAAAAGTATGCAACGGGAGCCTCATTTCCATTAGGTAGCACATAGCTCAAAATAGCGCCCACCCCAAACAGTGAGGCATCACAAGTTATAACCAAGGGTAATGTTTCATTATATTGCATAAGTACAGAATCAGATGTAAGTAAATTTTTTACATTTCTAAACGCTTTTTCTTCTCGGTAACCCCAAACCCACAATGCTTTCTTATCTAATAACCGGTATAATAGTTCAGCCACAGTCGCTTTATGTGGTAAAAACACATTGTAGAAATTGATAAGGCCTAAAAATGCTTGAAGATCAGTTTTGTTACGAGGTCTGGGAGCATTTCTAATCGCCCTTAATTTACTCTCAGTTGGGTGAATACCCTGACTATCAATGCGATAACCTAGAAATTCAACACTGTCGGTATACAGATGACATTTATCCCTTTTTACTTTCAATCCTGCTTCTTGGAATTTTTTAAGCACACATTTTAAACGATTCTGCAGAATTTTTTTACTAGGAGCTGCAATCAATACGTCATCAAAATACGGAACCACGCCCTTGATTCCCTGTAACAATCGTTCCATTAAACTTTGGAATATTCCCGGGGCCACACTCACCCCGAACTGCAATCGGGTACATTTAAAAGCACCTCTGTGCGTTACTATCGTTTGAGCTTGGGCTGTTTTATCGTCCACGGGCAATTGTTGATAGGCTTGAGCTAAATCTAGCTTAGCGAAAACCTTTCCACCTCCCAGGGAATGAAGGAGGTGCTGCACCACCGGCACTGGATACGCGTTCTGTTGGAGGGCGTGGTTTAGAGTGGCCCGGTAGTCCCCACAGATTCGGATTGACCCATCTGGTTTAATGGGGGTTACAATAGGAGTTTCCCATGGGGAATGATCAATGGGTTGCAGTACCCCTTGTTTAATTAGTTTGTCAAGTTGTTCATCTATCTTGGCCTTAAGGGCGAACGGAACTTGACAGGGCTTTAAACGGATCGGGGCGACCTTAGGGTCGAGGCTGAACGAGATTGGGGTCCCCTTATACTCGCCCAGACGATCTGCGAAGACATCGCTGAATTCAGACATAAGATCCTCCTCCCACTCGCAATCACCAACTCGGTTCACGCCGGCTAGTTCGATGCCGAGTGGCGCAAACCATTGGAAGGCCAACAAACTAGGCCTGTCCCTATCGATGATCGTTAGAGGTAAGTATGCCGTGTGCTTTTTAAACGAGACGCGGACTCGACAAGACCCGACCACAGGGATCCGATTCTCTTGGTAATCTTTAAGGATAAGGCATTGCATTCGAAAGTCTTGGCGTTGGATGGTAGGAATGAGCTGCTTTAATGTCTTCCACAACACCATCGAGAGGGACGATCCCGAATCGACCTCCATGTGGCAAGGTTGGTTCTCTATGGCTACTGTAACTCGAATCTTCTTAGCGTCCAGGGCCGAGGCCTGACCTATAGTGATAGTATGGTGAGCCTCTTCTTTCTGCAACGCTCGATATCTGTAGGAGTGGTTTGCTGGGTCTCGCCTTACAGGACGGTTTCCTGCCGATTGGCGAAAGTTGGTTCCCTTTGAGGCCGGGCTTGGTCCCGGTAAACTGCGACAGACTCGACCGATGTGGCCTCATTTCCCGCATTCGTGGCAGAGTGCATC
Organism: Hydrophis major; assembly: GCA_033807585.1. Lineage (NCBI taxonomy): Eukaryota > Metazoa > Chordata > Lepidosauria > Squamata > Elapidae > Hydrophis > Hydrophis major. The sequence goes on from CM066330.1 coordinate 261,245,731, forward strand.
GCAGAATTTGCAGTCTGCCCTGGGATGGTTTGCCCCGCAGCCAGCGCAAGGGCGTGAGGTTTTAGGACGAGGGTCCCGGTCGGAACGCAGTCGATGGACCCCTTCTTCGTCACTGTCTGACGACGAAGAGAGGTCCTCGTAGTGCGTTGTTGCCAACTGCCCTTCTGAGCTGGGTGAGATGTCGCCTGTCGGTGGGTTTGTGGGGTTTCGGCTTCGCCGTAGCTGCACCGCTTACTTTTTTGTTGCCTCAGTGGTGGTGGCTTTGGCGATGGCGTCAACAAGGCCGATGTCGCCCTTCACCATTATCTTGCTCTGCATGTTTGGTGCATCTAATCCCAGAATTAGGCGGTCTCTCAATGCTTCATCTAAGTCTGCGAACCCGCAGAGGCCTCCCAAGTGTCGGAGGTCTGCCACGAAGTCAGCCACGCTCTCTCCTTTTCGTTGGCTTCGTTGATAGAACTCGTGGCGTCTCACGAGTGTGGGTACGGTTGGCGCGTAATGGTCTCTCAGGAGAGGTTCGAGGTCGTCCCAGCTTATTGCTTTCACTTCTCGAGGCTTTGCGAGGGCTTTAGCCATTTTAAAGACAGCCGGGCCGCAGTACGTCAGGAACAGTGCCCGCTTCTTGGCTGGTGTGGCGTCCTTCAGGTTGTTCGTTTCAAGGAACATCTGAAAGCGATCCATGTAGGATTCCCAATCCTCTTGGGATGGATCGTACGGAGCGGGTGGTACGATGCCGCTGGACATGGCTTCCATTGGTGGTGCCGTTTTTTTTACACGTGCTGTGTTTTTTCTTCCAAGTTCCTTAAGATCAGATGTCTCCAAATCCCATCCTCATCGCCAGTGTCATAGATTCAGGCATGGGTAGAATGAATGGAGACAGTCTTAGTTGGTGAACTTTCAACTCTTTATTGCATAGTGACTTCTAATTTGTATAACAACAACTCTGCTTTATATAGGCAATGCTAATGTGAAACAACCAATAGGAGCTGTGAAACGCTAGCTCCAGAACCAATAAGAGTCCTTCGTTAAGGGTCAATCAGATTCTCAGAACCCGACCAATCCGATCTAGCCGCTTAACACCCAATCAGAAGTGCAGGGCCAGAACCCTGCACTTTACCCCAAGCTTGCCTTTATTCAACTATTTACATACATAACAGTTTGTATATTCATTAATTATCTCCCCTTTTAAATCCTTCACAGTTACTACTATTGAGCCAGGTTTCGCCTCACCTGCTCTTATACCTTTGGTTTTTCTTGCCTAAGTAAAAAAAAAAAAAAGTGTAAAACTTTATTTTTCTCTACACTGAATTTCATTTTGTGTTAGACAGGACCCAATGTTGTGACCCATATCGTTCCCACGCTAAACAAGATAAGGCTGGGAAATCCTCAAACTTACAGGGATTGTTGTTGCCACATTAGACAGTTGACAAACCATTCCAGAATTCCACAAGGTTGTCAAAAAAAGTATGCATGGACATTTTGTACGGAATCCGTCTCTATTTCAGTTTTTTCCTCATTTTCCAGATGTGTGTGAATTTCATTGCATATTCTTCATGGCCATATTGGGTGCAGAAAGTGTACCTTACAACTAGTCCTCAACTTATGACCGCAGGCAGAGTGCAAAATTTCCATTGTTCAGCAAGACAGTTGTGAAGTGAGTTGTGCCCCACTTTATAGTCTTAGTGGCTGCAGTTGTGTTGGAAGTTAAAACCCCACTCCTAGGAAAATGAAATATTTTAGGATATACTTAATAAGGCAGAATATTTCCCCTAAAAAAAAGAGCATAAACTCATAAGCAGAAGCTCACCCCAAGAGGAGGAGTTGATAAAGAAAAGAATGGAATGTGCAGAGATGAGTAGATTGACATTGGCAATCAGAGAGCAAGAAGAAAAAGAATATTATAAAATATGGGATTTATTTTATCAATGCTTAGACAGGAAAATAGGAAAATGAAATATATATTGTAACATAAATATAATACAATAGTGAATATAATACAATGGTAATGATACGTTATAATTGATTACTATGGAAGGAACTATAATATGAATTAGAATTTGTAAAAAGTGAGGCTTGCTCAAAAAGGATAATGTGAACTTGCAATTAAAACCTAATGATGATGTAATAATAACATAACAGGGCATGGAAAGTTGATTAGTATAATAGGAATATAAATTTAAATCTAAGCGGGAAAATGGATATTGTACACAAGAAATATGTACCAACCGACACACTGTACGATTGAAAAAAGGTTTTATTTGTTGTGTTGTGTTTATATTTGTTGTCTAAAAAAATAAATAATTTACAAAAAAAGAAGAAGCAGAAGCTCACCCCCACCTTTGTTAATAGGTGGGCCATTAAGACCTGGGCCAGAGTATTCTACATAACAAAGGCCTCTACCCATCTCACCACCTGGCCTTGGAAGATTGTATCAGCCAGCACCCAGGTGAAGCCATGTGGTCCAGACAAAGCCTACAAAGTTAGTTAAGACCCCGCCCCTGGGAGTCTGGCAGCCAATGGGATACAATTATTACACAGGAACAGGAAACAGTAAGGTGGAGCCCAACAGAGGTTATAAAACTAAGGCACGTTCAGCATCCCTCCCCTTTTCACCCAGGAGCTCCAAGGCATGTGGTCCTGTCCAGCATTAAACCATCTTGCCAAGGTGTAACCATGTTTCCAGTGTCTTTCTTTCTCACTTGGAACTGAACCCAGAAGGATATTTCTTCCAACAGTTGTTAAGTGAATCTTTACCATGAATCGTGCAGTCATTTTTTAAAATTAATTTTTATTATATTTTATATTTTACAATAATTCCATTTCATTCTAACCGTGTGTCAACTGGGTGCATATATCTTGGGCTTACAATTATAATGAATGCTTTTCTTGCCAATATAACTGTTCTGTCCTTCATTTACATACTCGAAATCCCCGCGCTTTGATTGGCTAAAGCGCGGGGATTTCTAATTGGCCAGGCGAGCCGCGCCCATTGGCTCATTGAGAGTCTCCCGCGATTGGCTCGCTCCAAGAGCGGGAGACTTGAAATGCTGCCATTGGCCGCGGCCGCCGCGGCGAAAAGAATAAAAGCCGCGAGCTTTTTCCTTTTCGCCGGTTCGGTTCCTAGCTTCACAATAAAGAGCATTTAACGAAGTCACCGACTCCTGGCGTCTTTTGCGGATACGACACTGGCGACAAGGATGGGATCCAGCCCCTGAACCGAACCCCGTATCCGACGAAAGCCAGACTTAGCACCGAAATGGCGAAAATCGCACCGCCCGCCCCCTTCAACCCCGCCACCGAGGACTGGGAATCGTTCTCTGACCGTTTCCGCATGTACCTCGAGTGCACCGGAATGAAGGACGCCTCGGGCCCGCTAAAACGCGCCGTTTTCCTCACCCATTGCGGAACCGAAGTTTTCCAGATGGCCAAAGCATTGGCCAAGCCGGCCGACGCAACCGCCATGGATTGGGATGTCCTCGAACCTATCCTTCGGTGACATTACGCCCCCGAGGTCCCCATCCTGATCTGGCGCAACGAATTCTACCGGCGGGACCAGAGACCGGGTGAAAAACTGAGCGACTTCGTCGCCGAGCTGCGGCACCTAGGGGGGCTCTGCGAATTTGACGGCCTGAACAGCCTCCTGAGAGACCGATTCGTGCTCGGCCTGTGGGACCCTGCGCTCCAGAGCCGGCTTATGGCTAAGGGCGACATCAGTCTAGCAGACGCCCTCACCGCAGCCGCAGCCGCAGAAGCAACCCGCACTTCCGCCGACAGCATGCGCAGACCAGACGCGAAGGACCGCGGCGGAAACAACAACCCGGCAAGGTCGGCCGACCAAAAAAACGAAACAACCACACACCACGGCGATTTCCATTCTACGTCCAGCACGTCCGAAGACGAAGAAGACATACATCGCTTGCAGACGGGGCGCGGCCAACGGAACCGCAGAGGTCGTAGGTCGAGGACCAACTGTGCAGGTTGCGGCGGCGACCACCCCAGGTCAGAATGCCGATTTTTTGATTCCATCTGTCGGCATTGCGAGAGGAAAGGACACATCGCCCGGGTTTGCCGCCAGAAGAGAACTCGCAGTCCACCCCGATGGGACCAACACGATCGAAGAAGGGAAAGCCCACCGCCCCGGCCCAAAGATCGCCAATCAGACAGCCAATGGGACCGGAACCAACGACCCTCGAGAGGCGGTGACAACCGGCGCAGAGAAGAGACCCACCAGACGGTAACCATCGGCCACGCCATCTCCGACGGCGCCAGAAAAGTCCACGTCGAGGTCCACATCGAGGGCCAACCATGCAAAATGGAAGTGGACTCCGGGTCCTACCTCTCCATGATTGCATGGCACGAGATAAAACGGTTAGTGCCTACCCTCCAAAGGAGGAACATAGACGCCCAAAGACTTATTGTAAAAGACTACCAGGGAAACCGCGTCCCGGTAGTGGGCACCAAAAACTTTAATGTGACATATAAGGGGCGCACCAAACAACTCCCCCTCACAATCGTCGATCACGACCGCCCAAGCCTGCTGGGCCTACAATGGTTCGCCCCGCTCGACATCACTCTCACGGGAGTCAACCACGTCACCGACGACGATTGGGAACAGCGGCTAGCCCAGGAGTTCCGGGAGGTCTTTGACGGAAGCCTGGGCAAATACCAGGGGCCCCTTATCTCATTTGATCTAGACCCTAGCGTCCCCCCCAAGCGACTAAAACCTAGGCGGGTACCATTCGCCCTAAAACCTAAGATAGACGAGCAAATTGACAAGCTCGTCAAACAAGGGGTGTTGCAACCAATAGACCATGCCCGGTGGGAGACCCCCATAGTGACCCCGGTCAAGCCAGATGGGTCAGTGAGAATCTGTGGGGACTATAAGGCCACCCTAAATGGCGCGCTGCAACAAAGCGCCTACCCCGTCCCAATCGTGCAACACCTACTGCACTCACTGGGAGGGGGCAGGGTCTTTGCCAAGCTTGATCTCGCCCAGGCATACCAGCAGTTGCCGGTCGACGAACAAACGGCGGAAGCCCAGACCATCGTTACCCATCGGGGGGCTTTCAAGTGCAACCGACTCCAATTCGGAGTCAGCGTGGCACCAGGCATCTTTCAGAGCCTGATGGAACGGTTGCTGCAGGGCATCAAGGGGGTGGTGCCCTATTTCGATGACGTGTTAGTGGCGGCGCCAAACGAAGCCGAATTAGAAAACCGACTGAGGGAGGTCTTGACAAAATTTAAAGTAACGGGACTTAAAGTAAAAAGGGAGAAATGCCAACTGTGCACGGAACGAGTGGAATTCTTGGGCTACCTACTAGACCGGCACGGCATTCACCCCACGAGTAAAAAAGTCAAAGCTATCAAAGAGGCCCCCACCCCTAGATCAAAGACTGAACTACAGGCATTCTTGGGGTTACTGAACTTTTATAATGTTTTCCTACCCCAAAAGGCAACGGCGGCGGAGCCTTTGCATAGGCTCCTGGATAAGGCGGCAACCTGGACTTGGGGGAAACGGGAGCAAGCCGCCTTCCAAAAAACTAAAGACCTCCTCACCTCCGACGCCGTCCTGATCCAATTCAACGAAACCTTGCCCCTGGCCCTCACTTGCGACGCATCACCTTTCGGCGTCGGCGCTGTCCTCAGCCATACCCTTCCTGACAGAAAAGAAGCACCCATCGCGTTCTTTTCAAGGACTCTAACCAAGCCAGAGCGGAACTATAGCCAACTGGACAAAGAAGCTTTGGCTATAGTTGCCGCCATTAAACGGTTCCACGAATACCTTTACGGCCGCCCCTTCACCATTGTAACAGACCATAAGCCGTTACTAGGCATCCTTGCAGGGAATCGGGCCACCCCGAACATTCTGTCTCCCCGGATGACAAGGTGGTCCGAGTTCCTGGCAGCCTACAGCTACGAACTTATACACAAACCTGGTAAGAAGATTTCACATGCGGACGCTTTAAGCCGCTCGCCGTTACCGGACTCCGACCCTGACCCAGCACCAACGACAAACACCCTTAGCATCGAGACCCTACCCAACCTACCCATAACCGCGTCAGACATTGCCCGGGAAACTATTAAAGACAGGCGTCTGGCGCGGATTTTGCATTGGGTGGAAAAAGGTTGGCCAGAAAGGGACAACGACGAGTCCGTCAAGACATTTCGGAACCGTCAAACCGAACTCTCGCTGCTTAAGGGGTGCATCTTATGGGGTGACAGGGTGGTCATTCCGGACAAACTACAGGGGAAGGTTTTAGAAATGTTGCATGAGGGGCATCCTGGCATCGTAAGAACTAAAGCCCTGGCCAGAAGTTACGCTTGGTGGCCAGGGATGGACAAGCAGATAGAGGCCTGGGTAGCTAGGTGCCAGCGATGCCAGGAGACTAGACCCAGCCCACCCACAGCACCCATCCTGGAGTGGGAAATACCAAGGGGGCCCTGGTCCAGAATCCATTTGGACTTTGCCGGTCCCACAAATGGACATACCTTCCTCATAACAGTTGACGCTTACTCCAACTGGTTGGAGGTAAGCGACATGAAATCTACAACCACGGAGGCCGTGATCAAAGAACTTTGCAAACTATTTGCAACACACGGCCTCCCAGACGTCGTCGTCTCCGACAACGGGCCCCAGTTCACTTCCCTCGACTTCGAGAAATTCCTGGCGGAAAAGGGCATCCGCCACGCATTAACAGCACCGGCGCATCCGGCAGCGAATGGCAGGGCGGAACGGATGGTCCAATTTACCAAAAAAACCATCCGGAAAATGGACCACGGGGAGATCCAAGACAAAATTAACAGACTCCTCTTTATACAACACATCACCCCGAACACCACTACCAACAAGAGCCCAGCCGAATTACTAATGGGTAGAAAGCTGAGGTCCCCACTCGACAGGTTACACCCAACATATAACCCAGAGCGACCCCCAGACTCAAGTACAAAATACCGAACATTCACACCCGGGGACCTCGTGTATGCGAAAAACCTGACGGGGGACCCCCTATGGATCCCAGCCGTCATCACCCAAATCGCAGGCCCACGCTCATACCGGCTCCAAACCACAGATGGGCGAGCCTGGAAATGACACATAGACCAACTCAGGTCTAGGACAGCAAAAGAACCCACCTCCCAAAACACAAACCAAGGGGGGAGGGAATACCCGAATAACCAAACGCAAGAAAAAATAAACCAGCAGTACTTACCGGAACGCAGCCATCGCGATCCCCCACCGGAGAAGAACCGCCAAGCCAGCTCGACCGACCCGGAAAGACCGAGCGGGAGCGGCGAAACCCATAGCTCAACCAACCCGGAAGGCCCAGGTGGGAGCCACGGAGAAGGAACCGGCCCGATCAACCAACCGGTTCGCACAGAAGAGGGAGCAGCCAAAAACCCGACTGCTCCGGCCGAAATCCAGCTTACAACTGAGTTGCGCAGGTCAAGTAGGACTAGACGGAGCCCCGCCTACCTACGTGACTTCGCAACGTAAGGACTGAACCAAGAGGGGAGGGGTGTTCTGTCCTTCATTTACATACTCGAAATCCCCGCGCTTTGATTGGCTAAAGCGCGGGGATTTCTAATTGGCCAGGCGAGCCGCGCCCATTGGCTCATTGAGAGTCTCTCGCGATTGGCTCGCTCCAAGAGCGGGAGACTTGAAATGCTGCCATTGGCCGCGGCCGCCGCGGCGAAAAGAATAAAAGCCGCGAGCTTTTTCCTTTTCGCCGGTTCGGTTCCTAGCTTCACAATAAAGAGCATTTAACGAAGTCACCGACTCCTGGCGTCTTTTGCGGATACGACAATAACAATAATCACATTTTCTTACAGCTATTATTTAATATATCTATTATTATTTTTTAACAAACTTATTGCTCTATATATTCATCTAGTCCATTTTAATTTGTTTTATTTTCCAACCATTGATAAAATAAATCCCGTACCATATAATATTCTTTTTTTTTTCTTTGATTATCAACGTTAACCTAAATTGTGCAGTCATTAAGGAAACCATCATTCTGCCTGTTTGCCTTACATAGTGGTTGCACAAACTGAACTCTTTACCAGCTCTGATGATGCTACCCAGTTTCGTAATGAAACGTCTGCAAGAAAACCACCAAGGTCAGGAGCACCAAGGACCCCACAGTCCTCTTCCACCTCCCCCTCCTCCTCCTCCTCTTCCTCCTCCTCCTCCATGCCTCCTCTTCCTTCCGCTCCATGCCACAAATCCCCCTTGCTTCTAGTTCTGATGTTGTTCTCTAGTTGGGTCATGAAATGTCTCCAAAAAATCTCAACCAACTCACAAGAATCCCATAGTCCCTTTCCTCCTCCTCCTCCTCCTCCTCCTCCTCCTCCTCCTCCTCCTCCTCCTCCTCCTCCTCCTCCTCCTCCTCCTCCTCCTCCATCCTCCCTTCTAGCACTGATGATGCTCCCTAATTGGGTCATGAAAGGTCTGCAAGAAAACAATCAAGCTCAGAGAGCACCAAGGACCCCACAGCAGTGATTCATTTAGTAACATGTTTGTTAAGTGAATCTGGCTTCTCCATTTATTTTGCTCGTCCGAAGGTTGTAGAAGGTAACCGCAAGACACTGCAACCATCATAAATATGAGTCACTTGCCAAACATCCAAATGGCGATGCGGCAATGGTCATAAGTGTGAAAACTCATCCTTTGGTACCTTTGTTCAGTCCCATTGTCATTTCAAATGGTCACTCAATGAACTTAAAGCCAAACGTTAAGTCGAGGATGACCTGCCTAGCGTGTCCTGCTTCAGCCGGGGGTGGAGGGGGGGGTTGGACTAGAAGACCTCTAAGGTCCCTTCCCACTCTGTTTTTCTGTTATTCTTTTTTTCTTCAATAATAATTTTTATTGTGCTCTTGCACATTTCTAAAAAACAACAACATATACAATCTTCTCAGGGCTGTGACATCGACATGTTCAATTCAGTCAACATCCATATTTACATCAAGTTTTGTTTCTACTTTCTAACCAATTACACCCCTTTTCCCAGACCGTATAGCATTCCATATCTTCTCTATCTTGCAACTCCAATATAAGTTTGACCATCTCTGCGCAATCCATTACTTTCTTTATTTCCATGCTTTTGGAGGGGGTACTATCTAGTTTCCAATTCTGTGCCCAGGCGATGCTTGCCGCCGTCAATATATGTATTATAATATATTTAGTTCCTTTGTCAAATACTCCTCTCATTATTCCTTAATAGAAACATTTCAGGTTGAAGCTCGGAGACTGATAATATCCTGCAACCAATTCCTTATTTCATTCCAATATTTTCTTGCTTCAGGGCATGACCAACACATAGGAAAGAAGGCCAGACAAGGAGTAATGGATGGAAACTGAACAAGGAGAGATTCAATTTGGAAATAAGGAGGAATTTTATGACAGTGAGAACAATCAACCCATGGAATAGAAGTTGCCCTCGGAAGTTGTGGGAGCTTCATCACAAGAAGAGACTGGACTACCATTTGTCAGAAATGGTGTAGGGTCTTACTGCTTTGGCAGGGGTGGGACTAGATGACCTATAAGGTCCCTTCCAGGTGTGTTAATCTGAATCTATCTAAGATGATCAAAGCAGGTCTGGAGGCTAAAACATACAAGGAACTGGGCATAGCTAGTCTAGGGAAGAGAAGGACCAGGGGAGACAGGAGAGCATCTTCCAATATTTGAGGGAGGGGCTGCCCCAGAGAGGAGGAAGGGGTCAAGCTATTCTCCAAAGCACCTGAAGGACAAGGAATAATAGATGGAAACTGAATAAGGAGAGATCCAACCTGGAAATAAGGAGAAACTTTCTGACAGTGAGAATAATCAACCCACGGAACAGAAGTTGCCCTCGGAAGTTGTGGGAGCTTCATCCCTGGAAACTTTCAAGAAGAGATTGGACTGCCATCGATCAGAAATGGTATAGGGTCTCCCACTTGGGAGGGGGGTTGGGGTTGGACTAGATGACCTACCAGGTCCCTTCCAACTCTGATTATCTGTTATCTCTTCTGTTGTTCTAAAGCCACCGCTGGTGACTCCAATGTCCTTCCTGGTGGAGCCAAAGGTAAGCATCGTTTGACCGAAAGACAATTAAAAACGGCGCATTTCTTGGCCCACAAACTAACCTCCTTGCAGAAGCCTGATGGAAAAAGCGGAGTTGGTTTCACCTTGTTTTCCCAGCTCACCGGCTGCCTCGCCCACCCTCTGACGGCAGTGCCTGCTTCCCTGGCCCGGTCAGGGTTCACCACTTTGGGTAAAGGAGCAAGATAATCTCTGGCCAGCACAGTCCCATGTCTTTCTCGGCTCCATCTTCCTTGCATTGTATGGCTGAGACTCATTGAGGAAACCTCGTGGCCCCTGACAGCTCCTGAGTGGTTCCCAGGGGGAAACCCGGCCCCCTTCCCCCCATTGTCAGAATCCTGGCTGTATCCTCGCTTTAAAAATAGACCGCCTTATCAAGCCTATTGTTTGAACACCTCCAGCAAAGAGGTTTGACGTGGAAGACGACAGGAGTGTCCTGGGAGCCATGCAGAATTCTTTAACAGAATTCTTTTTAAAAAGAAAAAAAAAAGAAAAAAAATATTTATATATTTTTTCGTTACGTACAGTAGAAAAGAATTAGAATAGAATAGAATAGAACAGAACAGAACAGAACAGAATAGAATAGAACAGAACAGAACAGAACAGAATAGAATAGAATAGAGTAGAGTAGAATAGAATAGAAATAAGAATAGAATAGAGTAGACTAGAAGAGAAGAGAAGAGAACAGAACAGAACAGAATGGAATGGAATAGAATAGAATAGAATATTGGGATGAAGAATAGAATAGGAATGGAATTAGAATAGAGTAGAATAGAATAGAATAGAATAGAATATTGTATCCTTACAATTTATATTGACTGTTTCCTAATATGATTTGATTGCTTATTGTACCATATGACTCTCATTAAGTGTTGTACCTGATGATTCTCGACTCTTGACGAATGGATCTTTTCTTTGATGAACACTGAGAGCATTTGCACCAAGACAAATTCCTTGTGTGTCCAACCACACTTGGCCAATAAAGAATTCTATTCTATTCTGGAATGAAGAATAAAATTGAATAGAGTAAAGTAGAGTATAGTAAAATAAGAATAAGAATGGGAATAGAATAGAATATTGGAATGAAGAATGGAATGGAATGGAATATAGAAATAATAAAATAGGAATAGAATAGAATAGAATAGAATATAGAAATAAGAATAAAATAGAGTAGAGTAGAATATTGGAATGAAGAATGGAATGGAATGGAATATAGAAATAAGAATAGAATAGAATAGAATAGAATAGAATATAGAAATAAGAATAGAATAGAGTAGAATAGAAAATTGGGATGAAGAATAGAATGGAATGGAAAGGAATAGAATAGAATAGAACAGAGAAAATAGAATAGAACAGAAAAGAACAGAACAGAACAGAATATTGGGATGAAGAATAGAATGGAATGGAATGGAATTAGAATAGAGTACAATAGAATATTGTATCCTTACAATTTATATTGACTGTTTCCTAATATGATTTGATTGCTTATTGTACCCTATGACTATCATTGTGTTGTACCTGATGATTATTGACTCTTGACGAATGTATCTATTTTTTATGTACACTGAGAGCATTTGCACCAAAGACAAATTCCTTGTGTGTCCAACCACACTTGGCCAATAAAGAATTCTATTCTATTCTGGAATGAAGAATAAAATAGAATAGAGTAAAGTAGAGTATAGTAGAATAAGAATAAGAATAAGAATAGAATAGAATATTGGAATGAAGAATGGAATGGAATATAGAAATAATAGAATAGAATAGGAATAGAATAGAATATAGAAATAAGAATAAAATAGAGTAGAGTAGAATATTGGAATGAAGAATGGAATGGAATATAGAAATAAGAATAGAATAGAATAGAATATAGAAATAAGAATAGAGTAGAATAGAATATTGGGATGAAGAATAGAATGGAAAGGAATAGAATAGAATAGAACAGAGAAAATAGAATAGAACAGAACAGAACAGAATATTGGGATGAAGAATAGAATGGAATGGAATAGAATAGAACAGAGAAATTAGAAGAGAAGAGAACAGAAGAGAATAGAATGGAATAGAATAGAATACTCGGATGAAGAATAGAATGGAATGGAATTAGAATAGAGTAGAATAGAATATTGTATCCTTACAATTTATATTGACTGTTTCCTAATATGATTTGATTGCTTATTGTACCCTATGACTATCATTAAGTGTTGTACCTGATGATTATTGACTCTTAATGAACGTATCTTTTCTTTTATGTACACTGAGAGCATTTGCACCAAAGACAAATTCCTTGTGTGTCCAACCACACTTGGCCAATAAAGAATTCTATTCTATTCTGGAATGAAGAATAAAATAGAATAGAGTAAAGTAGAGTATAGTAGAATAAGAATAAGAATAGAATAGAATAGAATATTGGAATGAAGAATGGAATGGAATATAGAAATAATAGAATAGAATAGGAATAGAATAGAATATAGAAATAAGAATAAAATAGAGTAGAGTAGAATATTGGAATGAAGAATGGAATGGAATGGAATATAGAAATAAGAATAGAATAGAATAGAATAGAATAGAATAGAATAGAATAGAATAGAATATAGAAATAAGAATAGAGTAGAATAGAATATTGGGATGAAGAATAGAATGGAAAGGAATAGAATAGAATAGAACAGAGAAAATAGAATAGAACAGAACAGAACAGAATATTGGGATGAAGAATAGAATGGAATGGAATGGAATAGAATAGAACAGAGAAATTAGAAGAGAAGAGAACAGAAGAGAATAGAATGGAATAGAATAGAACAGAATACTCGGATGAAGAATAGAATGGAATGGAATTAGAATAGAGTACAATAGAATATTGTATCCTTACAATTTATATTGACTGTTTCCTAATATGATTTGATTGCTTATTGTACCCCATGACTATCATTAAGTGTTGTACCTGATGATTATTGACTCTTGACGAATGGATCTTTTCTTTTATGTACACAGAGAGCATTTGCACCAAGACAAATTCCTTGTGTGTCCAATCACATTTGGCCAATAAAGAATTCTATTCTATTCTATTCTATTCTATTCTATTCTATTCTATTCTATTCTATTCTATTCTATTCTACTCTATTCTATTCTATTCTGGAATGAAAAATAAAATAGAGTAAAGTAGAGTATAGTAAAATAAGAATAAGAAGAGAAGAGAATAGAATAGAATAGAACAGAATATAGAAAAGAATAGAATAGAGTGGGAAGGGACCCTGGAGGCTTTCTCGTCCAAGCCAAACTATACCAGTGATGGCAAACCTTTTTGGCACCGAGACGAGGGCCCAAACTGAAATGCATGGGCACGCACATGCATGGGTGCATACCAGAGTGCCAGAAACCCGAAGACCAGCTACATGTGCACATGCCTGTTTTCTGAAGTGTTTTTGGCCATTTGGGGGGCCGTTTTCCAGCTGTTCTTCAGGCCATTTTTCAGGCCAAAAGAAAACTGTTAAGTCCGCATGGAAGGAAGCCAGGAGTCGGTGACTGTGTATCAAGCTCTTTTATTTAGTCAGGAACCGAACTGGGGCTAAAGGAAAACTTTGAGGCTTTTTATTTCCAAGCCGTGGCGGCCGTGGCCAATGGCACCGCTTTGAATCTCCCACAATTCGAATCGACCAATCGCGGGAGATTCTCAGCGAGCCAATCGGCGCGGCTTGCCTAGCCAATCCAATCGCCCCGCGCTTTGGCCAATCAAAGCATGGGGATCTCAAGAATTCAAATGAGGGGACAGAACACCCCTCCCCTCTTGGTTCAGTCCTTACGTAGCGTAGATCCGTAGGTAGGCGGGGCTCCGTCTTTGCCTACTGGACCTGCACAGGTCAGTCGTAGGTTGGATCCCGGCTGGTTCGGTCGGGGTCTCTGTTGCTCTGGACTCCGTCGTGGGAACCGCCTGGTCTATCTGGCCGGGCCGCTCTCCACAGCTCCCTCCTGGGCTACCCGGGTTGGTTGAGCTGCGGGTTTCGCCGCTCCCGCTCAGTCTTCCCGGGTTGGTTGAGCTGGCCTGGCTGTCTCTTCCTGGCGAGGTTTTGTGTTGGCTGCTTGCAGGTGAGTATGGCTGGTTTCTTTTTTCTGGGTTTTGGTTCCCTGGGTATCCCCTCCCCTCTTAGTTTGTGTTGAGGGGGTTGGTCTTGCTTGGTTGCGTGTCGGTGGTGTCTTGTGTGGTCGTCCTCGATCTTAACTGGTCGATGTGGCGTTTCCACGCTCGTCCGTTGCTTGTTTGTAGCCGGTACGAGTGTGGGCCTGTTAGTTGTGTTATGATGGCCGGTACCCATAATGGGTCTCCGGTTAGGTTTTTCGCGTAGACGGCGTCGCCTGGTGCGAAGGTTCGGTGTTTGCTGGTGGACTCTGGGGGTTTCTCTGGGTTGTAAGTGGGGTGTAATCTATCGAGTGGGGACCTTATTTTCCTCCCCATTAGCAGTTCTGCTGGGCTTTTATTTCTTGTGGTGTTCGGGGTTATGTGCTGTATGAAAAGTAATTTATTTATTTTGTCCTGGATCTCCCCGTGGTCTATTTTCTGGATGGTTTTTTTTGTGAATTGAACCATCCGTTCCGCCCTACCATTCGCCGCCGGATGCGCCGGGGCTGTCAGTGCGTGTCATATGCCCCTTTCCGCTAGGAATCTTTCGAATTCTAGCGAGGTGAATTGGGGCCCGTTGTCGGAGACGAGGACGTCCGGGAGGCCGTGTGTTGCGAAAAGTTTGCAGAGTTCTTTGGTCAAGGCCTCCGTGGTGGTTGTTCTCATGTTGCTTACCTCCAACCAGTTGGAGTAAGCGTCTACAGTTATTAAGAAAGTGTGTCCTTTTGTGGGCCCGGCGAAATCTATGTGGATCCTAGACCACGGTCCCCTGGGGGTTTCCCACTCTAGGATGGGTGCTGTGGGTGGGCTTGGTCTAGTTTCCTGGCATCATTGACACCTTGCTACCCAGGCCTCGATCTGTTTGTCCATCCCTGGCCACCAAGCGTAACTTCTGGCCAGGGCTTTTGTCCTAACAATGCCCGGGTGCCCCTCGTGTAACAGTTCCAAAACCTTCCCTTGTAGTTTTTCCGGGATGACCACCCTATCCCCCCATAGTATACACCCTTTTAGTAACAAGAGTTCCGTTTGCCGGTTCCGGAATGTCCTGACGGACTCGTCGTTGTCCTTTTCCGGCCACCCTTTCTCTACCCAATGCAAAACTCGCGCCAGACGTTTGTCTTTATTAGTTTCTCGGGCAATGTCTGATGCGGTTATGGGTAGGTTGGGTAGAGTCTCTATGCTGAGGGCGGTCGTCGTGGGTGCTGGGTGAGTGTCAGGTTCTGGTAACGATGAGCGGCTTAAGGCGTCCACGTGGGAGATAGTCTTACCCGGTCTGTGTGTGAGTCCGTAGTTGTAGGCAGCCAGGAACTCGGACCACCTTGTCATTCGGGGAGACAGAATGTTCGGGGTGGCCCTGTTCCCTGCAAGGATTCCCAGCAGCGGTTTGTGGTCGGCGATGATGGTAAATGTCCGGCTGTAGAGGTACTCGTGAAACCTTTTTACTGCGGCAACGATAGCCAAAGCCTCTTTGTCCAGCTGGCTGTAGTTCTGCTCCGGTTTGGTGAGGGTCCTTGAAAAAAACGCGATGGTGCTTCTTTTCCATCGGGGAGAGTGTGGCTGAGGACAGCGCCGATGCCGAAGGGTGATGCGTCGCATGTGGTGGCTAGTGGTAGGGTCTCGTTGTACTGGATGAGGGCGGCATCCGAAGTGAGCAGGTCCTTGGTTTTCCTGAAGGCGGCTTCCTCACGTTTCCCCCAAGTCCAGGTAGCCGCCTTGTCCAAAAGCCTATCCAAAGGTTCCGCCATGGTCGCCTTTTGGGGTAGGAAGACATTATAAAAGTTAAGTAGCCCCAGAAACGCCTGCAGTTCTGTTTTTGACTTGGGTGTGGGGGCTTCCTTGATGGCTTTAATTTTCTTGTTGGTGGGGTGAATGCCGTGTCGGTCTAGGAGGTATCCTAGGAATTCGACCCGCTCTGTGTACAGCTGGCATTTTTCCCTCTTCACTTTAAGCCTAGTTTCTTTGAACCTCATTAGCACCTCCCTTAGGCGAGTCTCTAGTTCAGCCTGGTTGGTTGCCGATACTAGTACATCGTCAAAGTATGGGACCACCCCCTTGATGCCCTGTAAGAGTCTTTCCATGAGGCTCTGGAAAATTCCAGGTGCCACGCTGACTCCAAATTGGAGCCGGTTGCATCTAAAGGCTCCCCGGTGGGTGACTATGGTTTGCGCCTCTGCAGTTTCCTTGTCGACCGGCAGTTGCTGGTATGCTTGGGCCAGGTCGAGTTTTGCGAAAACTTTGCCCCCTCCCAGTGAGTGTAGGAGATGCTGCACTACTGGGATGGGGTAAGCGCTTTGCTGCAAGGCGCCATTTAGGGTGGCCTTATAGTCCCCGCAGATTCTCACTGACCCATCAGGCTTAATTGGGGTGACTATGGGGGTCTCCCACCGGGCGTGGTCTTTGGGTTGTAAGACCCCTTGCTTGACGAGCTTGTCAATTTGCTCGTCTATCTTCGGTGTGAGTGCGAACGGGACCCGCCTTGGTTTTAGGCATTTCGGGGGAACGTTGGGGTCTAGGCTGAAGGATATAGGGGGCCCTCGGTACTTGCCTAGGGTGCCGTCGAACACTTCTTGGAAGTCC
The DNA here is from genome assembly GCA_033807585.1 of Hydrophis major. Taxonomy (NCBI): domain Eukaryota; kingdom Metazoa; phylum Chordata; class Lepidosauria; order Squamata; family Elapidae; genus Hydrophis; species Hydrophis major. The sequence goes on from CM066330.1 coordinate 261,262,494, forward strand.
CGGGCCAGTTGCTGCTCCCAGTCAGCTTCAGCGATGTGGTCGATGCCCGTGACTGCGATGCCTAGCAGTGCGAACCATTGAAGTCCCAGTAGGCTAGGTCAGTCTTGATCGACGATGGTCAGGGGAAGTCTTTCGGTGTGCCCCTTGTAGGTCACTGTGAATTTTCCTGTTCTGACTACAGGGATGCGGTTTCCCTGGTAGTCTTTGAGGATTAGTCTCTGGTTTTCTAGTTCCCTCCTCTAGATGGTAGGCACCAAGTGTTTAATTTCTTGCCATGCTACCATCGAGAGGTAGGACCCGGAGTCCACCTCCATCTTACAGGGTTCGCCTTCGATGCCTACCTCCACGTAGACCTTTCTGGCATCTGTGATAGTTGCGTGGCCGATGGTGACTGTCTGATGTGTCTCTTCTCTCCGCCGGCTGTCGCCCCCTCGTTGGGCTCGTCCGTTCCGTTCCCAACGGTTGTCTGCTGGGCGGTCTCTGGTTCTGGGGGGTGGGCTCTCTCATTTCCGCTCGCTCAGGTCCCATCGTCTGGGGCTGTGGGTTTTCTTGAGGCGGCAGACGTGGGCTATGTGGCCTTTTTTGTCGCAGTGCCTGCAAACGGAGTCGAAGAACCGGCATTCGGATCTGGGGTGGTCGCCTCTACAACCGGCACGCGCGGTCCTCGACTTACGACTCCGCCGGCTGCGCTGGTCGCAGCCTCCCTCGAGACGGTGGATGTCTTCCTCCTCGTCTGATGTTCCCGAGGTGGAGTGGAAGTCGCCCTGGTGGGTGGTAGTTTCAGGTTGGGCCTCGGTCGACCTTGCAGGGTTGTTGTTTGCAGTGCGGTCCCCGGCGTTTGGTCTCCGCATTCGGTCTGCTGATTGTCGGGTTGCTTCGGCTGCCGTGGCTTCGGAGAGGCATCAGCGAGAGCGATGTTGCCCTTAGCCATCAACCGACTTTGGAGAACGGGGTCCCAAAGGCCAAGCACGATTCGGTCCCGTCCTGCAAGGCCTCGTTCATATTGGAGAATTCGCATAGTCCTCCCAGGTGCTGCAGCTCTGCAACGAAATCACTGAAACTCCCGACTGACCGCTGGTCCCGCCGATAAAATTCGTGTCGTTGGATGAGAATGGGTACGGCTGGAGCGTAGTGTTTCCGGAGTAATGGCTCAAGGTCCGCCCAATGCATCGCGGTAACATCGGCGGGCTTGGCTAGTGCTTTTGCCATCTTAAACATTGTGGGCCCGCAGTGCGTTAGGAAGATGGCTCGTTTCTTCGGTCCCGTGGCATCCTTCAGATCGTTGCATTCGAGGAACATGTGGAATCTGTCCGTGTAAGATTCCCAGTCCTCACTGGCGGGGTTGAAGGGGGTTGGTGGCGCGATGCTGGCCATCTCGTCGGTTGGCTGGCTTCCGTCGGACACGTGCTTCGGTTCAGGATAAGGATCCCATCCTCGTCGCCAGTGTTAAGTCCGCGTGGAAGGAAGCCAGGAGTCGGTGACTGTGTATCAAGCTCTTTTAGTCAGGAACCGAACTGGGGCTAAAGGAAAACTTTGCGGCTTTTTATTTCCAAGCCGCAGCGGCCGCGGCCAATGGCACCGCTTTGAATCTCCTGCGATTCGAATCGACCAATCGCGGGAGATTCTCAGCGAGCCAATCGGCGCGGCTCGCCTAGCCAATCCGATCGCCCCGTGCTTTGGCCAATCAAAGCGCGGGGATCTCAAGAATTCAAATGAGGGGACAGAACACAAACCAAAAAAGAGCCTGAAAACAGCCCCCAAATCAGGCTGGTTTTTGGCCATTTTCCTGGCCATTTTAGAAGAGCAGCTGGTGATGGTGCGTGACCACAGAGAAGGCTCTGTGTGCCACCTCTGGCATGCATGCCATTGGTTCATCATTATGGACCTAGACCATTTCAGACAAGTGACTATCCAGTCTCTTCTTAAAAGTCTCCAGGGATGGAGGACCGACAACTTCTGGTGGCAGGCTGTTCCACTGGTTAATTTCCTCACTGTCAGGAAGTTTCTCCTGAATTCCAGGTTGCTTGTCTCTTTGGTAGGTAGGCTCCAGTGTTCAAATCTATCAAGGTCCTTCTGAGTCTTGAGTCTGTCTTCCAAAGTGTTAGCAATTCCCCACAGCTTGGCCTCATCTACAAATTTCACGAGTTCTCCTTCTATCCCTTGGATGCCAAATTCCTGCTGGCTCTGGAGATCTATTTTCTCGCCTCTGTTCCCAGCAGAACATAAGAGAGCCCAGGGTCAATGGAGCAGCCCCTTTGGTGACTAGACGGCCCCACTTAAGTAGAAAGCACAAAAACTACTTAAAATGCTTATACCAGTTGTTATTTTCGTACTTATTCTTGGTTGTGTTTGTCTGATATATGTAGCTGCTACTGGTGTTTCCCTGGATAAATGGTTGTTGCAACTCCATTGGATTCAATGGGAAGGAAGGAAGGAAGGGAGGGAGGGAGGAAAGAAGAAAGAAAAGGAGGAAGGAAGGAAGGAAGGAGGAGGAGGAGGAGGAGAAAGAGAAAGAAAGAAAAAAGAGAAAGACGGAGGAAGGAGGGAGGAAGGAGGAAGGGAAAGAAGGAAGGAAGGAAAGAGGAGGAGGAGAAGGAGGAGGAGAAAAGGAAGGAAGGAAGGAAACAAACAGAAAGAAAGAAAAGGGAGGAGGGAGGGAGGAAGTAGGAAGGGAAAGAAGGAAGGAAGGAAGGAAAGGAGGAGGAGAAGGAGGAGGTGGAGAAAGAAAGAGAGAGAGAGAGAGAGAGAGAGAGAGAGAGAGAGAGAGAGAGAGAGAGAAAGAAAGAAAGAAAGAAAGAAAGAAAGAAAGAAAGAAAGAAAGAAAGAAAGAAAGAAAGGCAGGGAGGCAGGCAAGAAACAATGCCCAAATCCCCAAAATCCAATTAATTCAAGAATTCGTTCACTCAATGAACTCCGCTGCGCATCCTGGCTCTCCCTTCTGCAGCTCTCTTCCCTCTACGCTCCCCTGTCTTGGTGCGGTGCGAAAGGGCTCCATCCATCCCGGAAGGGAGGAGGGTCATCTTGCCAGGATTTCAGGGCGGGGGGGGGCAAGATGAGTTTCCCCTTGTTTTCCTCTCCTTGGGCCCAAAGGTAGAAGCTGTTTTGAAGAGATGCCGGCCAGGTGACCTTCAAGCCCAGCCGGAGTGGGCCCGAGGGACCTCCCTGGACAGCAGGAGCAGGACCGTGGCCAACTCTGGCTGTTAATGGCCTCTGAGAAGTGGGGGCCTTCCTCCGGGTTTCATTCCACCAGCCCTGCATGCAGATCTTACAACTTCCCCTCCTTGGCTCTGGTTTACGTAGGCAGCGCATTGTCCTATTGTTTTCTGAGGGAAGCTGCAGTTGGAAATTAACCTGCTGTTCACCCCAAGCTGTAGGTTTCACACCCTGTCCCCTTCTGGGATTTGGAAGGAGGAGCAGGAGGAGGAGGAGGAGGAGGAGGAGGAGGAAGAGGAGGAAGGAGAATAGCAAGTGAACTTTTGAAGAGATCAGGAGAAGCTACTTATCAAATTTCCTGTGTTTTTTTTATTTGGGCTTTTAAGAGAATTACCAAGTTGGAAGGGACCTTGGAGGTCTTCTAGTCCATCCCCCGACTTGAGCAGGAGACCTTTGCAGAATTACAGAGTTGGAAGGGACCTCGGAGGTCATCTAGTCCAATCCCTCCCTGAGCAGGAGATCCTATACCATTTCAGACAAATGCTTGTCCAATCTCTTCTTTAAAAATCTCCAAAGTTGGAGCACTCACAACTTCTGGAGGTCATCCAGTCCATGGATGGAATGTCTTCACTCTCAGGAAATTTCTCCTTAATTCCAGGTTGCTTCTCTCCCAGTTTCCACCCGTTGCTTCTTGTCCTGCCTTCAGGGGTGTAGAGTTATAATTGCAGGAATGTTCCAATCTCGGATGGCAAACCCTCAGATAAAGAATGTTTCCAAGCAAATACAACTCAGGCAAACAAAGTCCCTAATCTAAAGGAGGACTAGAGAGAGAAAGTATATATTAGACTTTAACTAGATAAAATGAATTGTATGGATTACTGTGCTAAACAGTAATGAAAGTTAAGCAGTAACCAAAGTTAACCAGTGATGGAGGATAATTAAAAATGTGAATAAATGCAAGACTAGACTCCAATAAAGATCATCATGATTCAGTTGATCATGATCAAGCAACTCGACTGCCTCGTCATTACAACACTCCTCCTCCTCCTCCTCCTCCTCCTCCTCCTCCTCTATCGAGTTGTAATTGCAGGAATGTTCCAATCTTGGATGGCAAACCCTCAGATAAAGAATGTTTCCAAGCAAATACAACTCAGGCAAACAAAGTCACTAATCTAACGGAGGACTAGAGAGAGGAAGTAGACATATGTTAGACTTTAACTGGAGATAATTAATTGTATGGATTACTGTACTAAACAGGAACCAAAGTTAAGCAGTAACCAAAGTTCACCAGCGATGGAGGATAACTAAAAATGTGTATAAATGCAAGACTAGATTCCAATAAAGATCATCGTGATTCAGTTGATCATGATCAAGCCACTCGACTGCCTCGTCATTACAACACCAGGGGTTTTGGAGAATAAATTGACCCCCCCTCTTCTTTGGGGCAGCCCTTCAAATATTGGAAGACTGCTCTCATATCACCCCCCCCCCAAGTCCTTCTTTGCATGAAACCAAATATGCCCAATTCCTGCAGCCGTTCTTCATATGCATCTTTCCAATTGTGTACCTATGTGGGTGCCTCTTGCTATATGGATGGAGAAAAATGATGATTTTTTTCTCATTTTTATTTCATTGGGTTAACCCCACCACCACCCTGTACTATTCTATTTCTATTTCTATTCTATAACAACTGGTTCGGTGATTGCACACTTCGCTGTGCACATATGAACATCAATGCAAAAATCCTTACCTGCTAATGTTACTTCGGGGGGAGTAACAGAGCTGAGGAGCGGTCCAAACTGGCAGAATTTCACCCCTGATCTGTGGTATCCTTGGAGCTCTCTGGACTTGGTTGTTTGGTGGCAAATGTTTCATTACCCAACTAGATAACATCATCATTGCTAGGAGGGAGTTGGGTTTGCAGGGGGAAGGAGGAAGAGGAGGAAAAACCAAAAATACACATACAGACTGGGGTGAAACCGGGCTCAATAGCAGGAACTGGGAGAGGGATTTTGGAGTCTTGGTGGACAATCCGCTAAATAGGAACCAGCCGTGTGCAGCAGCAGCCAAAAAAGCCAATGCAATCCTAAATTGTATTAACAGAGGGATATAATCAAGATCAAGGGAGGTACTAGTACCACTCTATAAAGCCTTAGTAAGACCACACCTAGAGTACTGCATCCAGTTTTGGTCACCACATTATAAAAAAGATGTTGAGACTCTAGAAAAAGTGCAGAGAAGAGCAACCAGGATGATTAGGGGACTGGAGGCTAAAACATACAATGAACGGTTGCAGGAACTGAGCCTAGCTAGTCCAGTGAAGAGAAGGACCAGGGGAGACAGGATAGTATCTTCCAATATTTGAGGGGCTGCCCCAGGGAGGAGGAAGAGGTCAAGCTATTCTCCAAAGCACCTGAAGGCCAGACAAGGAATAATGGATGGAAACTGAACAAGGAGAGAGATTCAACCTGGAAATAAGGAGAAACTTTCTGACCGTGAGAACAATCAATCCATGGAACAGAAGTTGCCCTCGGAAGTTGTGGGAGCTTCATCACTTGAGACTTTCAAGAAGAGATTGGACTGCCTTTTGTCAGAAATGGTGTAGGGTCTCCCACTTGGGTGGAGGGTTGGACTAGATGACCTTTTAGGTTCCTTCCAACTCTGATTATCTGTATCTATCAGAGGAGGGGGAGGAGGGGGAAAACTGTGGGGTTCTTGGTGCTCTGTGACCTTGATTGTTTGCTTGCAGATGTTTCATGACCTAAATAAGTAACAACCTCAGTGCTAGAAGGGAGGGGTTTGCAGAGAAGAGAAGGAGGAGGAAAACTGTGGGGTCCTGGGTGGTCTCACGAGCTTGGTTGATTTCTTGCAGATATTTCATTATCCAACTAGGTTATATCACCCATGCTACAAGGGAGTGGAGTTTGCAGGGTGTAGGACAGGGGTCTCCAACCTTGGCTCCTGGAAGCCTGGCGGACTTCAACTCCCAGAGTTCCACAGCCAGCAAAGCTGGCTGTGGAATTCTGGGAGTTGAAGTCCGCCAGGCTTCCAGGGGCCAAGGTTGGAGACCCCTGGTGTAGGAGAAAGAGGCGGAGGAGGAAGATGAGAACAATGGGATCCTTGATGCTCTTTGAGTGGTGGTTTTCTTGCAGATGTTTCATTGCCAAACTAGGCAACATAATCAGTGCTACATGGGAATGGAGTTTGCAGGGAGGAGGAAGAGGAGGAGGAGGAGGACTCTGGGTTCCATTTGTGCTCTCTAAACTCTTTGACGGAGCAACACTCCTTCTTCCTCCCAGATTTTTTCAAGCCTCAGGTGGTACTTTCTGCCAACAACACGGATTGATGCACTGACTGGCAGCTATGGCAGGTCATCAGGATTTTTTTTTAAAAAAACCAGAGCACTAGTTTGGGGGAGACCATGTGCTCAGAATCTTGGCAAATTAGGATTTCTTTTATTGCATCTCATCTGAGTTTATTCTATTTTACTTTATTATTTTACAGAGACTTCCAATGTCCCAAGGCACAACTGCTGTAGAACTTCTATGCCCACCAGTACACTCTCTGTTGGAGCCAGGTGTCCTGCAAAAATATTCAAAACGTCCACCCAATTCATGGACAAAGGTTGACAGAGCTGGGCACCATTTTTCTACATCAACCTCCATGGTTGTTTAGACACCATCTACTTAACCAGGTTTATTGAATTAATCCATTGTTTTTTGGGATTTGTGGTTTGGTATGCTAACAAGGCACCCCACCTCTTCCTTCCAAACCCTGTTTTGTTGTCAAGAGTATATTCAGGAATGGGATTCTACCGGTTCGGACCAATTCAAGTGAACCGGATGTTAAAGTTACAGCTGGTTCACCAAAACGGTATTTCAACCGACCGCCCCTCATGCCTCTCTCCTCCCAGGAGTCTCCACATGGCCCATTTTCAATGGAGATAAGTGCAGGGTCCAGGTAGAGGCTCTGGGAGGGTGAAAAACAGCCTTCCTGGAAAAACCAGAAGTTTGCAAAATGGGCCTGTTTCCAGCTTCCGATGGGCTCCAAAGCCAGGGGGAGGCTGTTTTCGCCCTCCCACAGGCTTGGGGGGGGGCTTTGGACCATTGGGAGGGCAAAAATGACCTCCCCCAGGCTCTGGAAGCCCACCGGAAGCCAGAAATAGGAAGTTCCAGTAGGCCATGCCCACCCAGCAACTGGGCAGCGAACCGGTTGCTGGGATTTTTCAACCCCTCTCCTGAGTGTATTCATGAACTGACAGAGACATGGTTAACAAAGTAAGCACTGCGACAGACCAGCCAATGGGAGCTGATGGCCTGGGGTATGATTTGGCTCTGTGTGCTTTGCTGAGAATCGAAAATGAAGCTAGTCTTGCTTACAAAAGTGAAACCAGAGTTCTGTTCTGAGCCCTCTTGAGCGGCTGCTTATGTTTTTGCTTATGTGACATTGAAAGAATCTACAAATGGTATCATAAACTTTATTCACGTCACTATGTTTAAGAAGTTAATGATCCTGCTGAATCCATCATCTGCGTGTTTTCTGGACTCGAATTTCTGCTGCAAAACTCTTTAACACTTTTTTTTAGTTTCTTTGAATGTTTGTAACTTTAATCTGTTGTTACACTTACCATTCTTGAATGCTTGTTTTATCTTGATGCAAAGCCGCTCAGAGTTCACGGAAGCAGCAGATGGGTGGCAAATAAAGTTGATATCAAACAAATAAATTGGTGCACCACAACGAACAAATCAGCTAAGAAAAACCTGATGGGATCATATTACTGAATGCCCTGAGAAACCCCCAGCCAAAGTCAACATTGTATATCCCAAAAACATTTGCCAGGGCTTTTCCTCACCTGGCTAAACATGTTGTGTGAACATAACCTCCAGGAGTCCATCGACTACTGGCGGTTTTAAATAAAATCAAAACACACATTGTAAATGTCAGTTTTTGGAGTCTTGCTGTCAACCCATTGTGTGTCTGTCCTTGGGAAAAGTTGAGGGAAGGATAAGTAAAAACAATAAATGTTTCTGAATTATTCTGAGAGACAGGAGGCCAAAACAGGCTGCAAAATTTCACACCCTTTGACTTCTGCAAAACTTGGCACTGTGAGTCCTTTAAGCAAAATAAGGAACAGGTTGGCCTCGCCTTCTGACCGTTTTTTGGGAAGCGGAATTTCCGCTGCTGAGAGAGGCGATGGTTTATGGAGACATGCCTGATTTCACAACTTCTTTTTTTTTTTTCCCTGGATGTTAAGTAAATCATTCTGGTCATTAAGTGAACCGTGTGGTCCTTAAGAGAGTCCAGCTTCATTGACTTTGCTTGTCAGAACTGGCTGGGAAGGTTGCAATTAGAGATCACACTGATGATTTGTGGAGTCTGCACGAAAACTTAAGGAGAGCACTAAGGACCTCACAGTCTCCTCCTCCTCCTCTACTCCACACTCTGTTCTAACACTGATGATGTTCCCTAGTTGGGTCATGAAACATCTGCAGGAAACTCATCAAGCGCAGAAAGCCGGAAGGACCTCACAGTCCTTCTCCTTCTTCTCCTCTCCACACATTCCACTCCCTTCTAGCCTGATAATGTTCCCTAGCTGGGTCATGAAAACCACCAAGCTCAGAGCGTATCAAGGACCCCACAGTCCTCCGCTTTGTCCTCCTCCACTCTGGAAAACCCACTCCCTTGCAGTACTGATGGATTTGGGCCATGAAACAATTGCAAGAAACCCATCAAACGCAGAGGACCCCAAGGACCCCAGTTGTCTTCCTCCTCCTCCTCTTCCTCAGCATCTTTCTCTTCTTCCTTCTCCTCCTGTTCCTCCTCCTCCTCCACTTCTTCCTCCTCCTCCTCTTTTCCTTCTTGTCTTCCTCCTCCCCTTTTTCCTCCTCCTCTTCCTCCTCTCTGGAAAACCCACTCCCTTGCAGCACTGATATTGCCTAGTTTGGTCATGAAACATCTGTAAAAAACCCACAAAGCTCAGAGAGCATTAAGGATCCCACAGTCTTTTACTTCCTCCCCCTCCTCCTGTTTTTCCTCCTCTTTCTCCTCCTCCTCCCCTTCTTCTTCCTCCTCCTCTTCTTCTTTCTTATCCTCCTCTTTTTTCCCTCCTCCCCCTCCTCTTCCTCCTCTTTTTCCTCCTCTTCTCCCTCCTCCTCCTCTTCCCCCTCTTCTTCCTCCTCTTCTTTTTCCTCCTCTTCTCCCTCCTCCTCCTCCTGTTTTTCCTCCACCTCCTCTTCTTCCTCCTCCTTCCTCCTCCTCCTCTTCTTCCTCCTCTTCTTCTTCCTCCTCTTTTCCCTCCTCCTCCTCCTGTTTTTCCTCCACCTCCTCTTCTTCCTCCTCCTCCTCTTCTTCCCCCTCTTCTTCTTCTTCCTCCTTCTTCCTCCTCTTATCCTCCTCCTGTTTTTCCTCCTCCTCCTCTTCCTCCTCTTCCTCCTCCTCCTCCTCCTCTTCCCCCTCTTCTTCTTCCTCCTCTTCTTCTTCCTCCTCCTCCTCTTTTTTCTCCTCTTCTTCCTCCTCTTGCTCCTCCTCTTCCTCCTTCCCCTCTTCTTCCTCTTCTCCCTCCTCCTCTTCTTCCTCCTCCTCTTGTTTTTTCTCCTTCCTCCTCCTCCTCTTCTTTTTCCTCCTCCTCCTCCTCCTCCTCCTCCTCCTCCTCCTCCTCCTCCTCCTCCTTCCTTCAAGCACTGGTGATATTCCCTAGTTTGGTAATGGAAGGTCTGCAGGAAAGCCACCAAGCTCAGGGTGCCCCACAGGAGACCACTACTCAATTCTACCTTGATAGCTCCTAAAACCAGCGAATGAAATTGAACTGGGGGAGGTAGGGAGGTGTTGATCTGGAACCTCAGTGTTGGAATCCATCTTCCAACCCCCCTGAGGGACACACACACACACACACACACACACCAAGATATCTGTCAAATGCTGGAAATCCGGAGAGCAGGATTTGCCTTGGAAGGGCCGATCCTTTTTCCTCTCTCTTCCCAGCCCCAAAATTGCCGTTCTTGCAGAGGGGGGGCAATTAAACATTCGAAGAGCCTAAAATATTTGGGAGGAGGGGGAAAAAATGCTATAAAAAGAATGATGAAAACATCCCTGGAACGTTTAAAAGGAAAAAAAGAAGAAGAAGAAAAAGCGAAGACAAAGAGGAGGACAGCTGCATTTCGGGATCCAGTTCCCAGGTGATGTCAGGACTGGATCTCGGCCAGTTTTGGCCCCAAAGAGACTCTCTTTCTGGGTTCAGCACAGACTGTTTTTCCTTCCTTAGACTTAGGGACACCTTCCCGGCTCAGAGAAGGCGGCCGAGCCCCGCCCCAAGGATTCTGGAGAAGGGGAGGGGGGGAAAAACGAGGGAAGGAGGGAGGGAGGACCAACCAGGAAGGACATGTGAGTCCACAGAAGAAGATTGAGCGAGGGGTTGGACTAGAAGACCTCCAAGGTCCCTTCCAGCTCTATTCTGATTAAATGATTAAAGATATAAAGATGGCACGGTTGGGTAACTGCCAGAACAAATGAAACATCTGAGAGTTTTATCTTTTCTTTTCCTTTCCATCTGCTTTCCTTTGTATCCTTGTCCTCCCTCCCTCCCTTTATTTCCTCCCTTCCTTCATTCTTCCATTTGTTTTCCTTTCCCCTTCCTTCTTTCCTTCCATCTGTTTTCCTTTCCTTTTCCTTTCCTTCCTCCCTCCCTCTGTTTTCCTTTCCCCTTCCTTCCTTCCCTTCCATCTATTTTCCATTCCCCTTCCCTCCTTCCATTTGTTTTCCTTTCCTTTTCTTTTCCTTTCCTTCCTTCCATCTGTTTTCCTTTCCCCTTCCTTCCTTTTCCATCTGTTTTCCTTATCCCTTCCTTCCTCTCCCTCTTTTCTTTCTTTCTTTCTTTCTTTCTTTCTTTCTTTCTTTCTTTCTTTCTTTCTTTCTTTCTTTCTTTCTTCCTCCCTCTTTTCCCTATCCCTCCCTTCTGTTTTCCTTTCCTTTCCTGTCCTGTCCTGTCCTGTCCTTTCCTTTCCTTTCCTTTCCTTTCCTTTCCTTTCCTTTCCTCTCCTCTTTCCTTTCCTTTCCTTTCCTTTCCTTTCCTTTCCTTTCCTTTCCTTTCCTTTCCTTTCCTTTCCTTTCCTTTCCTTTCCTTTCCTCTCCTCTCCTCTCCTCTCCTCTCCTCTCCTCTCCTCTCCTTTCCTTTCCTTTCCTTTCCTCTCTCCTCTACTCCTTCCTATTTTACATTTCCTACTATCTCCTCTCCTCTCCTCCCTCCCTCCCTCCCTCCCACAGGACCTGGCTGTCACTTGAAAATACCCTCTTCACCTGTATTCCTCATCGGTCTGCTTACATTCATCCTCACCAGGTAAAAAGATACATGCCATATTCATACCACCTACTACCTCTGGCTAATCCTTTTGCCACTTAACCTGATGGACCAAGGCAGCGGAGGTATTCAGCCAGCTCACACCGGATCGGGCCAACCAGTAGCAAGGATTTGGCGTGGGTCGCCAAGCCGGTAGTAAGTTCTGGCTGGCCACGCTCCTGACCCAGTTCCCCAGTTACTACTGGCTCGCTTAACCCGCCCGACTGACACTGGCCCTTTAAGGTATTTCTTTTTTTTCCCCTCCCGACGATCAGCTGATCATACAAACAGCTGTGCCAGGATTCCTCTTGCTGAGGCCCAGAAGACCCCAAAATGGGGGGGCCCTCAGGGGCAAAAATGGCCCCCTAGAGGCAACTCTGAGGTCTAGAAGACTCCAAAAATGGGGGGGGACTCAGGGGCAAAAATGCCCCCCTAGAAGCTCCTCTGAGGCCCAGAAGACCCTAAAAATGGGGGGGGGCTTAGGGGCAAAAAATGCCCCCCCCAGAGGCTCCTCTGAAGCCCAGAAGACCCAAAAATGGGGGGCGGGCTCAGGGGCAAAAAATGCCCCTCCAGAGGCTCCTCTGAGCCAGAAGACCCCCAAAATGGGGGGGCCTCAGGGACAAAAAATGACCCCCAGGGGCAAAAAATGTCCCCTAGAGGCTTCTCTGAGGCCCAGAAGACCCCAAAAATGGGGGGGACTCAGGGGCAAAAATGCTCCCCCAGAGGCTCCTCTGAGGCCCAGAAGACCCCAAAAGTGGGGGGGGCTGCAAAAAAAAGTCACGCCCCCGTCACATGGCCATGCCCACTTAACCACACCCACCAAGCCCCGCCCACAGAACCGGTAGTAAAAAAAAGTTCGAATCCCACCCCCGGGCCAAGGGTTTGCTTAAGCTGGATTGGTATCCTTGATCCACCATCGAAAGTGGCTCAGTGAACCCCAGTTAAAGCAGACGAATGAAGTGCTCCTTGACTTACCACAGCTGAGCCCAACATTTCCGTGGCTAAGCGAGACAGTTGCTAAGTGAGCTTCGCCCCGGCGGATGGCTTTCCTCGCCACGAAGTGCCTTCCCTGCGTTTGTTAAGTTAGTAACCTGAGGGATGAAGCGAATCCAGCTGACTTACCTTGCCTGAAGGTAACTTGTCCCTGGGACACTGCAACTGTCATAAGTCCATGCCAGTTGCCAAGGGTCTGAATTTCGATCACGTAACCGTGGGAAAGCTACAACGGTCGTAAGTGTGAAAAAACTAACCTCTCTTTTTTTGAAACATTTGACAACATTAAATTTGCATATTAAACGAAGTGTTGTAAAAGTTGGGAGCTACCTATACCTGCTTGGTGTCAGGTAAGGCTTTTGAAATCCAGAAGTGGGTAAATTCAGCCGGTTCTTATCAGTTCTGGAGAACCGGTAGCAGAAATTTGGAGTCGCTTGGAGAACCGGCCAATGTCCCCTCCGACTGGCCCCGCCAACCCCATCTCTTCTCTGTCTCCCATCGAGTCCCAGCTGATCGACTGGTTGTCTCCTTTGGTTGCCCTGCATAGGAGCTGGAAAGCAGGTTAGTGGGGTCGGGGAGGGAAGGGGGATATTGCACTATCCTTCCCCTGCCACACCCACCAAGCCACGCCCACCAAGCCACGCCCACCAAACCACACCTACAGAACCGGTAGCAAAAAATGTTGAATCCCACCACTGTTAAAGACCCCATAGTCTGTTTAAAACCCATTCCTCAAATCGCTTCTGCTTATTGGGGAACTTATTGGGAGGAGGGGGTTTGAAGACCCCTGGCAGTCCCAACGGCTGGACCAGCCTCTCCTCCAAAGACACCCCCTCCCCTTGTATTTCCAGAGCGGAGGTTTGCTTCCTTAAAAAAAAAAAAAAAAAAGAACCACATTGGCATTAGAAGAATGTACTGGAATATTGAATAATTAAATAATGAAGGATTATAATTTAATACAAATATGTGTTCTAGCATCAGAATTGTATAAGTTTGATGAATGTAAGGGATACGATTAACATTGTTATTTTTGTTCACACCAAAATGTATGGCGCTTAGGTGCCACACTGTTTAGGCATTGATGTGTATATGCAGAATAAAATTTTAAAAACGAAACAAAACATGAAGTTGGAAACAAAAAAAAAACAACAGCCACAAACCGCTTCTTTTTAAACGTCCCGGGGTTATTTATTTACAGAACACGAGAAAAACCGTTTCCTCCCCACCCACCCATCATCCAGTCCCCTCCAGTAAAGCCCAGTGGCTGCAAACTGGTGTTTTGAAATCTCTCACGGCTGTTTATTGGGGCCTGGGATGGATTAGACACAGTGAGAACAAACTGCTCCCCACCCATCCCAAACCACCTGGGATTTTCACTCACAGCTGCATGGTGCAGTCAGTGCCATAAATCAAAGCCCCCAAAATAAGGAGGGGAGAGAGTGGACAGCCCAACTGGAGAAATGGGGGGGGGACTTACATTCTTTGTGGTGTATTTTTTTTTTTTGGAGGGGGAGGCTGAGTGTTTGTGTGTGTGTCTGTGTGTGTCTAGCCATGTTCCAGGCTGCAGCTTGTGAGTCAGCGTGCGAGTTGTGGGAGGTTTGGCGCACAAACTGGACGTTGTTTGCAGAGATGCTTGGTTTGGGGAGAGAAACTATATCAGGGTTAAATTGGCTTAAATTTGAACAGATTTAACAGAATAACAGAGTTGGAAGGGCCCTATTCTATTCTATTCTATTCTATTCCATTCCAGATAACAGATAATCAGAGTTGGAAGGGACTTATAGGTCATCTAGTCCAACCCCCTGCCCAAGCAGGAGACCCTACACCATTTCTGACAAATGGCAGTCCAGTCTCTTCTTGTGATGAAGCTCCCACAAATTCCAAAGGCAACTTCTGTTCCACTGGTCGATTGTTCTGTCAGAAAATTCCTTATTTCCAGGTTGAATCTCTTCTTGATTCCATCCATTATTCCTTGTCTGGTCTTTGGGTGCTTTGGAGAATAGCTTGACCCCTTCCTCCTCTCAGGGGCAGCCCCTCAAATATTGGAAGATGTTCTCCTGTCTCCCCTGGTCCTTCTCTTTACTAAACCAGCCAAGCCCAGTTCCTGCAACCGTTCATTGTATGTTTTAGTCTCCAATCCTCTAATCATCCTGGTTGCTCTTCTCTGCACTCTTTCTAGAGTCTCAACATCTTTTTTATAATGTGGTGAACAAAACTGGATGCAGTACTCTAGGTGTGGCCTTACTAAGGTTTTATAGAATGATATTAGTACTTCCCTTGATCTTTATTGTATCCCTCTGTTAATGCAATTTAGGATTGCATTGGCTTTTTTGGCTGCTGCTGCACACTGCTGGCTCCTATTTAGCGGATTGTCCACTAAGATTCCAAGATCCCTCTCACAGTTCCTGCTACTGAGCCTGGTTTCACCCAGTCTATATGTGTCCTTTGGGTTTTTCTTGCCTAAGTGTAGGACTTTCCTTTTCTCTACATTGAATTTCATTTTGTTAGACATGGCCCAGTGTTCTAGTCTGTCAAGATCCATCTGGATCTTCAGCCTATCTTCTTGGGTGTTAGCTATTCCTGCCAGCTTAGTACCATCTGCACATTTGGTAAGTTTTGCACAGTGCTAGAATTTCACATCAGGAAAAATAGATAGAACCTTGTTGCTCAATGGTTAGAACAAAGGTTTCACGATAGCAATTATGTTTTTCAATCTTGGCCATTTTGAGATGTATGAACTTCAACTCCCAGAAATTCACAGGCATTCTTGAATTCCCTAGGAATTCTGGGAATTAAAAGTCCACACAGCTTAACGTTACCCTGGTTGAGAAAGAGGCAGGGGGATTCTGGAAGTTGAAGTCCCCACCTCTTAGAGTGGACAAGGTTGAGAAGCCCTAGCATAGAAAAAGGTTGGGGAATCCTGGGAATTGTAGCCCACAGATCTTAAACTAGCCAAGATTGAGAAAAGCTGGTTTACAAAGAGGCTGGGGGATTCTGGGATTTGAAGTCCACTCATCTTAAAATTTGCAAAGATCGAGAAATGGGTCCAGCGCACAGCAATGCTTGTGTTTGACTTGTTTATTCAACACTTCCATTGGTTGATTGACACAATGCCCTGGATCGCAATCCACAATGCGACAGGACTCCCAGTCTTGAATTGCCACCTGAGTCACCCCAAATACTTCTCCTCCCAATCACCTCTTCTTGGGGTGACCAATGCACACCGTGCATTGAATCTTCATCAGTGGTGGGATTCAAATAATTGGACAACTGGTTCTCTGCTTTAATGACTGGCTAGGTGGGCATGGATGGGGGCCAGCCAGCAATTTAACAACCGGTTCGGCCAAAGTGGTCCAAACCGGTTGAATCCCAGCACTGGCCTTCATCCTATCTGCTTCCTGATGCCATTAAAGTCTTACTTAGGCCCCTAGCATCTCTCTGTTGCAATACCCAAACACTAGTGTTTCCTATCCTGCCACCTGGGGGCTTAGAAAGCATCCAGAACCTCACAGTCCTCCTCCCCATCTTCCTCTTCCTTCTCTTCCTCTCTGCAGACTCCACTCCCTTCTAGCACTGATGATGTTACCTTGTTGGGTCATGAAACGTCAGCAAGGAAACCACCCAGCTCAGAGACCACTACAGTCTTCTTTTCTTCCTCCTCTCTCTCCTCCGCCTCCTCCTCTTCCTCCACAAACCCTACTTTCTTTTCTGTTGGAAGAATTATCCTTCTGGGTTCAATTCCAAGTGGGGAAAAAGACTCTGGAAACATGGAGGCTGCTTGGAAAGATGGTTTAATGGTGGACAGGATCACATGCCTTGGGGGAAGGAAAAGAAGGGAAGAGATGCCGAAAGTACCTGGGTTTTATACCTTCTGTTGGGATTTGAATTTGAGCTTGCATTCTGATTGGTTGTCAGACTCCCATGGGGCCATGCGGGGGCAACTCTGTAGGCTGTCCTGAGTCCCCAGGCTTGGTTGAGCCTTTGCTGGATGATGATGCAATGAAAGAGCTTTGGGCAATTCCTGTTATGGCTCTACCTGGAGTAGATCTTTGTTATGTAGAATAAACTAGACCAGGCCAGAGTAAGGGCCCATTAACAAAGGTGGGAGTGGGGGCCTGAGTTTCTGCTTCTTAGGTGAGTTTCTGCTTCTGAGTTTCTACTTCTTTTCAGGGGAAATATTATGCCTTTTTAAATATTTCCTAGGGCAGTGATGGCTAACCTATGACACGCGTGTCACTCGTGACACGCCGAGGCACTTTGACTGACACGCCTGTTGATGTGGGGAAAACCTGCACATTTAGAGGCTGCCTGTGCTCTGCTCCAATCCTTGCTCTCTGCTTGTTGTGTGGAGGCGTGGTGTCACCGCTGCCGCAAGATCTTTGCAGCAGAGAACCAGTTTTAGCCGCCATAAACTGAGGTTTGTCAGTTTCATTACCTCAGGAGGAAAGGAGATCCATGAGGTTCACAGCCCTGTAAGGTGGCCTTCCGATCCCCACATCCTGCACCTGCAGCCCTGAGACCAGGGAGACGAGTTTCACAGCCCTTTGTGATCACCCCAGCCCAGTCCATTATAAACCAAATTATTGATATTTCTTGAAGTGACACACGACCCGAGGAAGGCTACACTTTTCCCCAATTTTCGACACACCAAGCTGAAAAGGTGTGTCCAAGGGTATTTCATTTTTCTAGAAGAGGGGTGGGTGATAACTTCCTACACTTCCAACACTGGTGATGTTATTATACCTTGTGGGGGGGGGGGGTCATGAAACATCTGCGAGACAACAACCCCCTGGAGCACCAAGGACTCCACAGTTCAACCCTGTTAATTCCAGGGGTCTCCAAACTTGGCAACTTTTATAAGATTTGTGGACTTCAACTCACAGAATTCCTCAACTAGTCATGCTGGCTTGCCAATTCTGGGAGTTGAAGTCCACAAGTCTTAAAAGTTGCCAAGTTTGGAGACCCCCTGCTGTAATTCTCTTCTCTTGGCCTCCACTCTCTTAGAAAGCATCAAGGACCCCACAGTCCTCCTCCTCCTCTTCCCCCCCCCCCACAAACCCTACTTCCTTCCAACACTGATGATCTTACTGAGAGAAAAGAATTATAAGTTACTCTTTAATAATGGAACTTTGATGTAGTTAAGACTAGAAGATTCTTCTCTGCTCTTTCTGATGCTTTTCTGTTCACTTCCTCTCTTTCTTTTTCTGCATAAAAGCCCCACCCTAAAACCCAAAATGTGTTCGGCCACAAGTCCATGATACGTTGTTATAAGGGACATCCTTCCAAGGTAAAGCCCAGCACTAAAACAGGATAAGACACTGAAACACAGAAAACAATGGCTGATCCTCAAGCTTATAGTTAATCTCATTTTAGAATATAGAGAATAAGGGGGTGTGTGGGGAGGGCTTCTTAAGCATAGTGTGTTCTGTGCAGGGGTATAAAATGTATTGCTTCAATATGGAAAACTTGCTCTTCTTGTGCCCAATCCACTTTGAAAGGGACTTGAAGACCCGTTTGCAAACCCTTGTTTTCTTTCATAAACCTTTGAATGGCGAACCCGACCTGTTTCTCTGCTTTTGAGTATGGAATAATTCGGGTCTTACATCTCACGTTACCTTGTGGGGGTCATGAAACATCTGCAAGGAAACAAGTCCAGCTCCTGGAGCGCCAAGGACCCCCACAGTTCAACCCTGTATTCTCTTCTCTTGGCCGCCACTTTCTAAAGAGACGGCGTCTGTTGATTAAAACAGGAATTCGGGCTTCCTGGCTCCCCAGCTGGACTGGACAAACTTTTGAGTCACCCAGAGGCTCCTCATTTAATCTGGCCTCCTGGACCCCTTTCCAGGTGGACATTTAGCCTGGTGTCTTACCACACTGCAAGATGTGGATATCACATGCTCATCAGAGGAAGAAAGCAGAGGATCCCGAGAGATCTCTCCTCGTAAGGATTTCCTCAGAGGCTGAAAATAAAACGGTTGAATGAGACGATCGGTAACAAACAAGGAAATTGCTTGAAATAAAGTATCCATGCTAGCAAAATAAACAAAAAAATAAATAAAGCAACAGTTTCAACCAGCAGTGAGCATCATAGGATAACATTCAGGATGATGGCATGGATCAGGGGTATCCAATTGTGGCAATTTGAAGACCTGTGAGCTTCAGCTCCCAGAATTCCCCAGGAAGCATTCTTTAATATGAGTGGACTTCAAATCCCAGAATTCCCTAGGAAGCAGTGTTTAATATGAGTGGACTTCAACTCCCAGAATTCCCCAGGAAGCCATCTTTAATATGAGTGGACTTCAACTCCCAGAATTCCCCAGGAAGCAATGTTTAATATGAGTGGACTTCAACTCCCAGAATTCCCTAGGAAGCAGTGTTTAATATGAGTGGACTTCAACTCCCAGAATTCCCCAGGAAGTAGTGTTTAATGAGTGGACTTCAACTCCCAGAATTCCCCAGGAAGCCATCTTTAATATGAGTGAACTTCAACTCCCAGAATTCCCCAGGAAGCAATGTTTAATATGAGTGGACTTCAACTCCCAGAATTCCCCAGGAAGCCATCTTTAATATGAGTGAACTTCAACTCCCAGAATTCCCCAGGAAGCCATGTTTAATATGAGTGGACTTCAACTCCCAGAATTCCCCAGGAAGCAATGTTTAATATGAGTGGACTTCAACTCCCAGAATTCCCCAGGAAGCCATCTTTAATATGAGTGGACTTCAACTCCCAGAATTCCCCAGGAAGCATTCTTTAATATGAGTGAATTTCAAATCCCAGAATTCCTCAGGCAGCATTCTTTGAGTGGACTTCAACTCCCAGAATTCCCCAGGAAGTAGTGTTTAATGAGTGGACTTCAACTCCCAGAATTCCCCAGGAAGCCATCTTTAATATGAGTGAACTTCAACTCCCAGAATTCCCCAGGAAGCAATGTTTAATATGAGTGGACTTCAACTCCCAGAATTCCCCAGGAAGCCATCTTTAATATGAGTGAACTTCAACTCCCAGAATTCCCCAGGAAGCCATGTTTAATATGAGTGGACTTCAACTCCCAGAATTCCCCAGGAAGCAATGTTTAATATGAGTGGACTTCAACTCCCAGAATTCCCCAGGAAGCCATCTTTAATATGAGTGGACTTCAACTCCCAGAATTCCCCAGGAAGCATTCTTTAATATGAGTGAATTTCAAATCCCAGAATTCCTCAGGCAGCATTCTTTGAGTGGACTTCAACTCCCAGAATTCCCCAGGCAGCATGCTTTAAAGCCCATGGAGCTTGAGTTCCAGAAATCCCCAGCCAACATGCTTTAAAGGTGGGTAGATTTCAACTCCCAGAATTCCCCAACCAGCTCAATAACTTGAACATGGGTAGACTTCAGCTCCCAGAATGGGGAATTCTGGGAGTTGAAGTCCATCCATCTTCAACTCAGCAAATTTGAAAAACACTGACCGAGATGAAAGGAGTACACTGGTTTTTAGAACTGTTCTTCCATTAACCAAGATAGTATAAAATGACCCATCTGTTTTATCCCCCTTTTTTCTTTTGGTAGAAAGAACAAGCCAGCCTACTCTCTTATCTCCCTGGACTCTTTCTCCATGTAAGGATGTGGGACTTGTGTTATCTTGCTGGAGACACACCAAGAACAAACAAAGGGAAGTGATGAAGAATTGCACAGGGATAAGAGGGGAAAAACAAATCTTTTTTATTTTTAAGCCCACAGAATAAGGAAATAACATTAACAACGGTGACCTCATCGATTGGCTGAGAGAGGTCAGCCTCTTGCAACCGTCCTCTCTCCTCTTTTCCAGCTCTTCCGATGCCAGATCCAGAGGGAATCTGGCCACGGTTTTCCCCGATCAACACACGCCTTATTCCAAAGCAGAAGCTTTCGTGAGAAGCTCCACGAAAGCTTCTGCTTTGGAGTCAGACACATTCGTTGGAACAAGCCAGAACTTCCCGCCATCTCGGATCCCCCTCGACTGTCCTCCCAAAACCCCAGTTCCAAAATATATATATATATATGGTATTCAGCTTTGCTTGGGTATTTTCCCATGTCATTATAGTTGTGCTTTTAAAGTTGTAGCAACCTTTCGGCAGAATCTCATCTGCCATCATCAGGCTTCTGTATTGTGTTCCTCTGTGAGTCAGACTTTCACAGCTGTTTCAGTTTTAAATTTGGGGCAGCCTACTGCTGTGCCAGAATGGTTTTTTCTTCCTCCTGATTGGTTGGGAGTCTTGGTCTGTGTTTATTGGTCTTGGAGTTTGCTGTGTTCTGCTTGATTGGTGTTTCTAATATCTTCTGTCTGTTTTGTGGCTTTTTTGGTCTTGATTGGCTGGCAACATTGTGTTCCAATCAAGACACAATACAGAACACAATACAGAAGCCTGATGATGGCAGATGAGATTCTGCCGAAAGGTTGCTACAACTTTAAAAGCACAACTACAATGACGTGGGAAAATACCCAAGCAAAGCTGAATACCATATATATACGTACATACATACATACATACATACATAGCCCTCACTCAGCAGCTGGAAGAGTTGGGGAAGTGGCTTTTGAAGAAGGTTGCAGAAGTCACATCTGGAGTGAGTCCTTTCAAAGAAAGATGGGCGATCCCAATCTGGCAGGGCTGGCCGTCCTCCCATCCTTTGTCCTCAATGTTATGGTTCACCGACAGCTGGTGCAGATGGCAGCAGGATCGGACAGTGGGGAAGAACGGGGACCAGTCAGAGAGTCTGGAGGGGACTCGAATGAGGGTCCTGCATCCAATGCAGAGATGGGGCCAGGTCCATCTGGGAGTGAGGTGCTGCCTCCAGAGCCTTTGAAGTCTGGCAGCAGCGAGGCAGAGAACCCAGGGGAGCCTGTTTCCAGTGTGTGTGTGTGCAGAGCTGCTAGAAGGTGAGAGCAGCTGAAACAAAAGGGGTGACTCAGCAGTAAGGTTGGGAGGTGATTGCCTTTCCCATATGGGATAAAAGTCAGGCCAAGATGATGAAACCTTTGCAGGAAGCAAAGTAGTTTGATAGATTCCAAGTCCTCCTTGAAGCTCTCTTGTTTTTTTTTCTGGTACTTTGGTTGGTTTCTTTTATATTTAATTGGGTACTTCTGTTTTGGGCAGCATTCCACAGCACTGAAAGGTGTGTGCTTATCTTGGGGAACTGTCTAAGATTAGTTCTGTCTTGGAATGAAAGCAATTCCCAGCGTTTCAATAAAATAGGTTTTGTTTTTTAAACAAGTTTGCGATTAATGACGTTTGACGAAGCCTGAGTCAGAACACCCAGGTTCCAGCCACGGAAGGAGGCCAGGGTCTTTCTTGAGGTCCAATCCAACCGAAGTCTGTGGTAGGACTGCATAGTCCCTTTGTGATGGCAGCCCTGAGTCCTTGCTGCAATCAGAACAGCATTTTTTTCATCCTGCTTGGTCTCCTCCAAGTCCGGACTAACAAGAGCCCCTCTTTGTACCTTTTCGCATCGTCATATTTCCCATGACCCGCAACTGTCCCACTCACAGGAAGACAAAATCCGAGGCACGGATCTCCCTTTGGCTGGCCTTCTCCAACAGGTGGCTGCTCCTGGGCTCACCTCCGCAGCATCTTCACCTGGTTTCCGCTTCGGGTCTTCAAACAGCTGCTCCCGGCAAGCTCCCTCCGACTTCCCTACACAGAAGGGGAGAAAAAGTTGAGTAGCCTCTTCCATAAAGTCAGCCCGCCGGGCATTCCTACATCATCCTCTGGGCTCCAGATTTGTGGGGGGGGGGGTAGAGAAGGGGAGACAATCCATCTTTCTATTCACCTCAATGATAGATTTGCTTATTTTAAATTTATTGGTTTTCAATAAATAAAGGGATAATTTGGTGGGTTGTAAGAGGAACATCTATATAAAGGGTGTGTCAGGATTCCGGCAATTACCCCCATCTAAAAAATATTTCTATGGTAGATGTAGGTAGACAGAAATAGAAAAATAGAGACAGAGAGAGGGGGGGGAGGGAGTTTAGAGAGAGATAAATAGGAGATAGATAGATAGATAGATAGATAGATAGATAGATAGATAGATAGATAGATAGATAGATAGATAGATAGATAGATTCTTCTATTGGTCTGCCACACACATTGGACACCTGGGCACAAACAGATCCCCCCTGATACCTCTAGCTCAAACACACCCCAACCAGGCACCCAGATGAAACCTATCTTCCTAATAAATGATAGCCATCCATTTACTCGGAGCCAAGCTGCACTAAAAGCCTCCAATACAGGAAACACAATGTTGCCAGCCAATCAAAACCAAAAAAGCCACAAAACAGACAGAAGATATTAGAAACACCAATCAAGCAGAACACAGCAAACTCCAAGACCAATAAACACAGACCAAGACTCCCAACCAATCAGGATGAAGAAAAAAACCATTCAAACAAAGCAGGAGGCTAGCACCAAATTTTAAACAGAAACAGCTGCGAAAGCCTGACACACAGGACTAAGACAAACGCAATACACGAGCCTGATGGTGGCAGATGAGATTCTGCCGAAACGTCGCTACAATTTTAAAAGCACAACTATAAAGACGTTGGAAAATACCCGAACAAAGCTGAATAACATACATACATACATACATACATAGAAGTGTGTGTGTGTGTGTGTAAAAGAAGAAACAGACATCCTGTGATCTCCAGAACCTAAAATTATATTTAATGTACTTAGGGAGGTTTGCCTTTATATAACATTAACCAATTTAGCCTTGCACGGTCATGATAGGCCCTCTCAAATGCCTCCCATCTGTAATTAGTTCTGCTGTTTTTACCTCCGTCATGTTGGTCAAAGGAGGCTTATCTCTTGTGATTGCTTTCTCCCTGTGCTGGACCCAGCCGAGAATGCTTATCTCTAGGAGGAGATGTTAACATACCAGCTATCTTAAATTTGTTGTTTTGCTCGTGACTTGTAGTTGGCCTGGCTAGTTCTCCCTTATCCCTGTCTGCTATAACTTGAGGCGGCTCTGCCGAATTCCCCTGTATTTGGACAGGTCTGGCTAGGCCTTCATAGGGTGAGTCCACATGCCCAGGGATGGGGAGGTGACATCGGTCCCTGTTCCCCAATGGGAAGTGATCTCTGCTCCTCCTGCATGGTCTTCCTTGGTGTCTCAATGCCTGGTAGGCCGGTGGTAGTTCAATATGCCTATTGATAGAATTGCTGTTGGAAAACCAGGCTTCTTTTAAAAGGCATCCTCCTTTGGTTATATCAGGGCTAAATTGGTTAAGGTTATATAAAGGCAAACATCCCTGTAATGGTAGCTTAAAACTCTGACGAGGTCACCAGAGGCTGACGAAAGCTCAGTTAAGTACATTAAATGTAATTTTAGGTTCTGGAAATTGCAGTGTGCTGTCCAGCCAGTATATAGTTAATGGGAATTGGTATAGTTAGTTAGGAATTGGGAGCTGTCCCCTTAAGGGAATGCTTCCTGGTAAATGTACTTAAGGTAACCTGGGAAATGTAGTCCATATCATGTAGCCATAACTGTAATCCTGATTGATCACTGAATTGACCCTTGGTGGGTCGGGGGAGGTTTCTGCACTCTTGCCTGGAACCCAGCAACATGCTGCTGCCTCAACCCCTTGCTCCTTCATTTTGGGGATGAAAGATTACCATCCTTTTACACCAGGAAGTCAGCTATGCAAAGAGTTGGACATTGAGATGAATCTCAACATAACCGTGAGTTATTGAGGATGCCCGATGAACCAATAAAAAGACTTGGTATGGATGCTTTGTGGAATTATCTATCTGCTTTTATACATTCAGTCAGTAATTATAGAGGACAGAATAGTAAAAGGATGGTTATATCTTCGAATTTCCAAGACAAGGAAAGGGATTGTAAAATGTATCTTGATTCCCAACATATACCTGGAATTCATATTTTTAGAATAGTTTATTATTTCTATCTATCTATCTATCTATCTATCTATCTATCTATCTATCTATCTATCTATCTATCTATCTATCTTTGGTTATTCGGGTTTTCTCCCGCATAAAATTGGAAGTATTTTGGCGACTTTTTGACGAAATCTCATTTGTCAACTTCAGGTTTGTGTCTTCGGCTTTGTGCTTCTTGGAGTAATGTGAGCTTGCAGCTGTTTTTTCTTTTAACTGCCAGGGAGTGCAACTTGACTGGGTGGGGGTCACCAAAATACTTCCAATTTTACGCAGGAGAAAACCCGAATAACCCAAGATCCACATACAAATACCCGCGAAAACCTCCGAAAACAAATATATATACATATATTTATTTATTTATCCTATCATGCTTATGTAGTGTAAAATTGGAAGTGGTGACCCTTTTAAAGAACTGTATGCAATGAAATTTCATTTTTAATGTGTGCCAATTAGTATACATTCAAAATGACAATAAAGTAATAAAGTTATTCTATTCTATTATGATCATCCCTAGATCGAGTGATCATTCTTGGGGGCTTTTCAAGAAGAGATTGGACAGCCATTTGTCTGGAATGGTATAGGATCTTCTGCTGGAGCAAGGGGCTAGACTAGATGACCCTTCCAACTCTTGTTATTTGGGTTTTTTTTCCCCTCCAGGTAGCCAATACCAGAGAGGAGAGTGCAAGTCTTCATGCCAAAGGAGAGGTTGGCTCTCCCTAAGGAATTGCACTTCTGATTCAACTATGATGCAGAGTATAAGCCGGCGTGTGAATGTCCCAAGTTTGCTTTTATTTTCCAAAAAGCAGCTGGACTTCGTTTTTCCTTGAAGACATTTCGCTTCTCATCCAAGAAGCTTCTTCAGTTCTGGCTGTTGCATCCAATCTTTTTTATTAGGAAAAAGGACGAGAACGCATAAAGGCATTTCCAATGAATGTTGGAAATGCAAATTTAAAGAAGGGACTTTTTATCATTTATGGTGGATGTCTGACATAGCAAACAAGGATTGGAGTAATATTCATATCTTAATACAGAACATTCTTAAAGTGAATGTACACAGAAAGCCAGAGACTTTTCTTTTGGGTATTACTACTCCTTTACAAAAACCTTAGTAAGGCCACAACTGGAATACTGCAACCAATTTTGGTCACTGTTACTACAAAAAAGATGTTGAGACTTTGGAAAAAGGTTCAGCGAAGAGCAACTAAGAGGATCAAAGCAGGGGTGGAATGCAAATATTTTTACTACTGGTTCTGTGGGTGTGGCTAGGTGAGCATGGTGGCCATGTGACTGGGTGGGTGTGGCTTTTTTTACAGCACCCCCACTCCCCTACCTTCCGTTTTTTGCCTCTTGGGCAAAGCAGTAAGACAGCCAGAGGGATCCGGCATAGCTGATTGTCGGAACAGCTGATCGTTGGGAGGAAAAAGAGAAAAACAAGTTTGGCTGAACCAGTAGCTGTTTCTTTTACTACCAGTTCGCCCGAACCAGTACAATACCACCACTGGATCAAAATCCTGGAAACCAAAACATATGAAGAATAGTTGTAGAATTTGGGTTTGGCTAGTCTGAAGAAAAGAAGAATTAGGGGTAATCCTTAGCAATATTCCATTACTTGAAGGGCTGCCACAAAGAAGAGAGGGTCAAATTATTCCGCAAAGTAACCTGAAGGCAGGACAAGAAGCAAGGGATGGAAACTAATCAAGGAGAGAAGCAACTTAGAACTAAGGAGACATTTCCTGACAGTGAGGACAATTAACCAGTGGAACTGCTTGCCACCAGAAATCATGGCTGCTCCATCACTGGAGGTTTTTAAGAAGAGACTGGACAGACATTTATCTGAAGTAGTATAGGTTCTCCTGCTTGAGCAGCAGGCTGGACTAGAAGACCTCCAAGGTCCCTAGAAGACCTCCAAGGTTCCAGCTCATTCATTCTAAAAGAGGTGTCAGGGTTTAATAGAAAATGTCTTGCGGGGAAAAACCTGGAACTCGGATGCTATACATGTTGTTGGCGACAAGACTACTCTATGCAGAGAAATTCTGGAATGCGCAGAGATGGATAGGTTAACCCTAAACATTAAAGGGAAAGAAGAATCGGGCTATTTCATAACATAGGAACTGTTCTATAAATGGTTAAATAATAAATATTGAGGATAGAGGAGTGAAATTAGGTGAAATATGGTTTATAGGAGAAAGAAAAACAGTTGAGTAAATATTTCTGATGGTTATATAATCAATACTATAATGAAAGATAATATATGTTATGATTGATGTTATCGCATATTTGTTTATATATTATTATTGCATATTTGTGTATACACACACACACACACACACACACACACACACACACACACACAGAGTATATATATAAGAAGCCTGATGATGGCAGATGAGATTCTGCCGAAACATTGCTACAACTTTAAAAGCACAACCATAATGACGTGGGAAAATACCCAAACAAAGCTTAATGCCATACATGTAAGTACCCGCGAAAACTTAAGAATATATATATATGATTATAATACGATGATGTTTGCATGTTAACACCTTGGACACCTAGAGAACACACTGTTCAACATAGAAAGGAAATGTATGATATAAAACAATGAAAAATATTTTTTTTTAAAAAAAGAAACGGAAGGACATTTTGATTCCCATCATGGACGCATGGCAACAAAAATGGATGGAGTTAGCAGAGATGGCTAAATTGACTACTTTGATCAAAGGGAAAAAATGAAAGTACCTTTATGTCTACTTGGAAACCATTTCTGGACTTTATGCTCGAGGTGGAAAAAAAATGAAAGTTAGATTTTGGGTTTTACTGAATAGATAGATTTGTTGTTATGGAAATGGCTAGTTTCCAACCGATTAGGAAAAGGGTGTTGGAAAAACTTAATTCAGCCTAGAAAGAATAAAACTTCCATTGCTTGATCTCTATTTTCTTAATTGGTTGAAATACTTAATGTGTTACACTATAGCAGTGCAGGGATTTGAACTCCATATTTTTCTGGAACAGAAACATGTGATATAGGGTTTCCTGCCTGAGTAGGGGGTTGAACTAGAGGACCTCCAAGGTCCATTCCAATCTGTTAATCTGTTATATAAAAGTAAAAAGTTGAGGTATGATATTAATGCTTATTCTACTGCCCCAAAGGGAGTCAGAAGTCAATGCCTCTTCTTCCTTTTTCCCTTCTTCTTTCCCTCCCTTCTCTCTTCCCTTTATCCTTCCTTATTTTTCCCCTTATTTACTTTCATATTGTCTTCATAGGCTACTTTATAATGTAATAAACATTATTAAAAGGGAGACAGAACAAGTTTTGGAAGCTTCTTCAGTTCTTCAAAAGGGATGA
Source organism: Hydrophis major (assembly GCA_033807585.1). Classification (NCBI taxonomy): domain Eukaryota; kingdom Metazoa; phylum Chordata; class Lepidosauria; order Squamata; family Elapidae; genus Hydrophis; species Hydrophis major. The sequence continues at coordinate 261,290,234 of CM066330.1, forward strand.
GAAGCAAAACATCTTCAAGGAAAAACGAAGTCCAGTTGCCTTTTGAAAAGAAAGAAAGAAAGAAAGAAAGAAAGAAAGAAAGAAAGAAAGAAAGAAAGAAAGAAAGAAAGAAAGAAAGAAAGAAAGAAAGAAAGAAAGAAAGAAAGAAAGAAAGAAAAGAAAAAAGGAAAGGAAAGAAAGAAAAAGAAAGAAAAGAAAGAAAAAGAAAAGAAAAAAGGAAAGAAGAGAAAAGAAAGAAAGAATGAACAAAAAAATGAGAAAGAAAGAAAAGAAAAAAGGAAAGAAGAAAAGAGAAAAGAAAGAAAAGGAAAAAGGAAAAAGAAAGAAAGAATGGGAAAGAAGAGAAAAGAAAGCAAGAAAGAATGGAAGAAAAGAAAGAAGAACAAGAAAGAAAAGAAAAAAGGAAAAAACAGAAAAGGAAAGAAAGAAAAAGAATGAGAAAGAAAAAAAGAAAAGAAAGACAGAATAAAAAGGAAAGAAAAGAAAGAAGGAAAGAAAGAAAAGAAAGAATGAGAAAGAACAGAAAAGAGGAAAGAAAAGAAAAAGAAAGAATGAGAAAGAAAGAAGAAAAAAGGAAAGAAAAGAAAAAAGAAAAGAAAGAAAAGAAAAAAGAAAAGAAAAAAGAAAAGAAAGAAAAGAAAGAAAAGAAAGAAAAGAAAGAAAAGAAAGAAAAGAAAAGAAAAGAAAAGAAAAGAAAAGAAAGAAAGAGCACCTTTGGGACAACCATGACCTGGAGGACTGAGAACCTCCAGAGAGACTTACGTGTGAATGGACATTTTGGCATCTCGGTGGCTCTGAACTCTGGAAAGGGCTTGAGGCCAAAGAGGACCTAGACATTCGGGACTCGGCCTTTCCTGAGTCCAGAAGAGGATGAGCTCACCAAAGGTTGCCATAGCAACCGTTGGGATGCCATCGGAATCCAGGACAGCCTGGAATCCCAGCTGCTTCCCATGCTAAGATCCAATGGCTTTCTGTGGTGGGGGGGGGAGGAGGGAGGGGAGAGCCACACCCCCTGCAGCTGAAAAAACACACCGCTGCAAATACCATTGTGGTTATGGGAAAGTCTGCCTTGGGCCCAAGCATTCCCTGCCTGTACAAAAATAGCCTGTGGAGGAGCCCTGCTTCCTAACCTTGGCAACTCTAAGATGGGTGGACTTCAACTCCCAGAATTCCCCAGCCGGCATGGATGTGATGGAAAGGGGGTGAAATGAGGGGCTGAAGGGATTTCTGTAATACGAAAGTGATGAGTTTCTTTATAGCTGTTGAAAACAAAGTTGGAACTTCCTTCACATCAAATTTCCTCCCTCCATCCCTTCCTTATCTATCTATCTATCCATCTATCTATCCATCCATCCTTTCTTCTTTCCCTCCTTCTTTCCATCATATCAAACTCCCTCCTTAATTATCTATCTGTCTGTCTGTCTGTCTGTCTGTCTGTCTGTCTATCTATCTATCTATCTATCTATCTATCTTTCCTTCCTTCCTTCCTTCCTTCCTTCCTCTTTCCTTCCCATCAAACTTCCTCCCTTATCTATCTATCTATCTATCTATCTATCTATCTATCTATCTATCTATCTATCTATCTATCTATCTTTCCTTCCTTCCTTCCTTCCTCTTTCCTTCCTTCCTTCCTTTCCTTTCCATCAAACTTCCTCCCTTATCTATCTATCTATATCTATCCATTCATCCTTCCTTCCCTCCTTCTTTCCTTCCCATCAAATTTTCTCATCTATCTATCTATCTATCTATCTATCTATCTATCTATCTATCTATCTATCTATCTATCTATCTATCTATCTATCTATCTATCTATCCTTCCTCTTTCCTTCCCATCAAACTTCCTCCCTTATCTATCTATCTATCTATCTATCTATCTATCTATCTATCTATCTATCTATCTATCTATCTATCTATTTATCTATCTATCTATCTATCCATCTATCCTTCCTTCCTCTTTCCTTCCCATCAAACTTCCTCCCTTATCTATCTATCTATCTATCTATCTATCTATCTATCCATCCATCCTTCCTTCCTTCCTTCCTCTTTCCTTCCTTCCTTCCTTCCTCTTTCCTTCCCATCAAACTTCCTCCCTCCCTCCTTAATTATCTATTTATACATCTATCATCTATATATCCATCGTTTCTTCCTCCTTCCTCATTTACTCCCTTCTCTCCATCCTTCCTTCCTTCTTCCTCCCTCCCTTCTGCTTTTCCCACTTTGTCCTTTCTCTTTTCCTTCCTTTTTTCTCTTATGTTCTTCTAATGGAAAAATTCTCAAAAATAATCATTAAAAACCGATAAAAGAAATCCAGGAATGAAGGTTCCCCCCCCCCCCTTTCTTTTTTCATCACACTGATTTACTTGACAAATAGCAACATGGATCCTTCTGGTCTCACTTGATGTCTATGGAGATTCTAACTTGAGCACATATTTAAACAATCATGGCCTTAGGAAGCGTGATTAAAAGAGGACAATGACTTCAATAGGAGCCAGCAATGTACTGCAGCTGCCAAAAAGAGCCAACCCAATCCTAGGCTGCATTAACAGAGGGATAGAATCAAGACCACACTTGAAATATTGCATCAGGTTTTGGTCACCACAATATAAAAGAGATGTTAAGACTCTGGAAAGAGTGCAGAGAAGAGCAACCAAGAGGATTAGGGGGCTGGAGGCTAAAACACATGAGCAACTCCCATCTTCTTTGGGGCAACCCCTCAGATATTGGAAGACTGCTATCATATCACCTTTAAAACATTTACTACCCACCTGCCTTCCATGGAGGAACTTTTATACTGCACGAGTCAAAAAGAGGGCTGTGAAAATATCTACAGACCCCTCACATCCCGGATATATAAACTGTTTTAACTCCTTCCCTCAAAACGACGCTATAGAGTCCTGCACACCAGAACAACTAAACACGAGGAGAGTTTTTCCCCGAACGCCATCACTCTGCTAAACAAGTAATTCCCTCAACACTGTCCAACTATTTACAAAGTCTGCACTACTATTACTATTAATCTTCTCATCACTCCTTATCTTCCATCCCCTCCCACTTGACTGTTTCCTGGTATGATTTGATTGTTGATTGTACCCTATGACTATCATTAAGTGTTGTACGTTATGATTCTTGATTCTTAATAAATATCTTTTCTTTTATGTATACCGAGAGTATTAACACTAAGACAAATTCCTTGTGTGTCCAATCACACTTGGCCAACAAAGTATTGTATTGCATTCTATCCTATCTTATCCTATCCTTAACTTATTTTCACTAAACTAGACATCCCCAATTCCTGCAACCATTCAATGTATATTTTATCCTCCAGTCTCCTAATCCTCTTTGTTGCTCTTCTCTACACTTGTTCTAGAGTCTCAACAGCTTTTTTACATTATGGCGACCAAAACTGGACTCAGCATCCCAAGTTGAATCTAACCTGGGCAGCTATTCAACAGAAGGGAGAGATCACCTTTTCGACAAAGGTCTGTAATAAGTTAAAGCTATCCTTTTTCCCAGGAGACTCCCGCTTGGGTAGGGGGTTGGATTAGATGACCTACAAGGTCCCTTCCAACTCTGATGACTCTGTTATCTGAGTCATGTATGGCTGGGAGACTTGGACCCTAAGGGAGACTTAAAGATAAAAAGTAATGGCTCCCCTCACACATCCGTGCTACTCATTTCCAGCTCTAGGGGGCACCAGTGCTCATCTCCGTTACAAAGCCGACGAGCCAGTGCTGTCCGAAGACGTCTCCGTGGTCATGTGGCCGGCATGACTGAATGCCGAAGGCACATGGAACGCTGTTCCCTTCCCACCAAAGGGGTCCCTATTCTTCTACTTGCATTTTTACGTGCTTTCGAATGGCTGGGTTGGCAGAAGCTGCTGGGACAAGGAACGGGAGCTCCTTCCGTGACGCGGTGCTAGGGATTCGAACCGCCGAACGGCCAACCTTTCTGATTGACAAGCTCAGCCTCTTAGCCCCTGAGCCACCCGCGTCCCTTAAGGGAGGCTTTAGCACCGAAGAATTGATGCTTCCTGAAATGCAGTTCTGGAGGAGGCTCTTTTGAGAGTCCCTTGGGCTGCAAGGAGATCCAATCGGACGATCCTAAAGGAAACCAAAGCCCTTTGGAAGGACAGGTGCTGAATCTCCAATGCTTTGGCCACCTAAAAAGACCCTGATGTTGGGGAAGATGGAAGGCGAAAGGAGAGGAGAAGACGGCAGAGGGTGAGATGGTCAGATGGGATCAATGATGCAATGAACGGGAACTATCAGTTCGCCCGAACCGGTCCGTACTGGTTGAATCCCACCCATGATTGTTGCAACATCCCTTATGGACAAATGGTTTACATTCAGACGCTGGACATCTGACTGTTCTGACCCAAACCTGGTTCCAAGGAAGCAAACATGAGACAAAAGTAATGGCACAGCCGTTTAATGTTTCTTTACGAATCCTGCCCCTTCACGGATAAAAGGCTGTTTCAAACTAATTGTCTCTGATAAGAACGAGTCTTGCCAAGGTGGTGCAAGGCTGCCAAGAACACTAGATAAAGTTGCCAAGAAATAGTTCAAACACAAAGAGTCTCCAAACACCAACTGAGATATTCCTAATGTCCACCAGACTTGAGTGCAAAAACGTCTTTGCTTCCTGCAAAGAACTCCGGTTTCTCAGCTGGCTTTTATCTCTTAGGGGAGGGGCCATCACCTTACAGCCTTACTCCCGAGTCGCCTGTGCTGCTGCAGCTGCTCTTTCCTTCAAGCAGCCCTGTGCGCAGGCGAACTTTGGCACAGGCTCCTCGGGGTCCTCTTCCTCACTGCTGCCAGCCTCCACAATCCCCAAAGGTAGCACTTCACTCCCTGATGCTCTTGGTCCCATCCCTGAATCACACGCAGGCCCCTCATCGGAGTCTTCGCGCTCTGAGACCTCAGCCATCCTCACCTGCTGCCGGCGAACCACAACACTGACTCATATTTACGACGGTCATGGCGTCCCTGGGGTGTGTGTGTGTGTCACGAGATTCCCTTTTGTGACCTTCTGACAAGCAGAGTCCACGGGGGAAGCCAGGTTCACTTAACAATGGTGTTGCTCATTTAACAACGGCAGGGATTTGCTTGACAACGGTGGCAAGACAGGTCGCAAAATGGGGCAAAACTCACTTAACACATTTCTCCCTTAGCCGCATCAATTCTGGACTCCATTGTGATCATAACTCATAAGTCAAGGACTCCTTAGTACAAGAAGTCCTTGACTTACAACTGGTCACTTAGCCACCGTTCAAAGTTCCAACAGACCTATCTGGGAGGCTATTTAAGAGTTGTATATTCAAAGTTCCAACAGTCACACGCCCCTCCCATGACTGGGCACTCAGCAATGGGACCCCCAATTATGGCCATTTTTAGCATCCCACAATCACCTGACTGCGTTTTTAACAACAGATTTGGCAAACCCCCCCCCCCCCAAAAAAACCCCCACCGCCCATGACTTCCAGTTTTCAGCAAAACCGCGTCCACAGAAAAACCATGGATTAGCAGTTTAGCCATCTTCCTTCCACATGAATCCCAACCTAAAATCCAACCCTTTGTACGTCTAAATTGCTCTTAACATTTGCGGTGGTGGTGGAGTTCTTGGCAATAGAAATTGCAAGTCAAAATAATAAAAACAACAACAACAACAACAACAACCCGGTTGTAGACACGCACCAAGAAAAAAAAATCACAAAGTATCGGGACTTACAAATTAAAGTTAAGCGACTTTGGTAAAAGAAATTGTGTGTTATCCCAATTGTAATTGGAGCCCTCGGAGCCATACCTAAAGGGCTGCCTCGCTATTTGGAAATCCTGATTTTATCAGACTTGAATACCCTGATTCTACAAAAAAACCTACCCTACTTGGAACGGCTTATATTCTCCGACGCTACCTGAACAGTTCCTAGGTCCTTAGTTAGGACTTGAGCTGTTGAGCTACCTACCAGCCCCAAAGGCTGTGAATCTCACTTAAGATTAAATCATCATCATCATCACGATCATCATTGTTATCATCTCACCCACCCATCCAAACTCTGGCATTTTCAAAAATGATCCATGGTATTATAACCTGGATTAAGAGAGGACCCTTCCAAACAGGTTATAGTGCTATACTTGTGCTATTCTTACTCCTGGTTCAGCTGGGACAGCAAACCATGGTTTATGCTGGTAACCTAGGCCGGTTTGGTCACCAGGCTAGAAGTCAGGGGACTGTGAGTTCTAGTTCTGCCATAGCTATGAAAGCTGGCTGCCTGATTTTGGGCCAATTGTCAGGATATGGTGAGTTCTAGTCCTGCCATAGGTATGAAATTTGGCTGGGTGATTTTACACCAATCACTGGGAGATGGTGAGCTCGCCTGGTTTTAGTTAACGATAATATTTAGTTAACGAGTATATGCAAATCATGCTTTTTTTCCCCTCCTTTCTTTGTTGTGTGCACACAAAAAAATAAACCCCATACCCACCAGCCCTCATTCATTGCAAATTCCAAAGCAAACTCTCTTCACACATTTTTCTTTCTTACCACACATCAAAACAAGGATTATTATTATTATTATTAATTTTTGGCATATCCAATCTACCTCTTCCTACACCCACATTGGATCCACCCAACCCTTCCTTTGTTTGGCATGTGGGAATGGAATTTGCCTCACAAATTTGGTCAGGGCTGTATTAGTCTAAAATATTTGGCAGGCGAGGTTGCATCTAAAAAATGAAAACAGAATTACTAATTACTAATCACAGTTACAACCACACACATATCTACCAAAAAAGGAAAATGTGAATTTGGAATTCAGTCTTTATTGATTAGCCCTTGGGCCGTATCAAAATTGTAGAATTCCAGAAACAAATTCTTACTAAAAATTTGATAAAAGCAATTTAAAATGGAATGGGATAAAATGCAATTTTAAATGAAATTGGAATAAAACATGATTTAAAATGAAATTGGAATAAAATGCAATAATTTAAGATATAGATAAAATGTGATAAAATTATATTTTGGTGTCACTCCAGCAATCTACTCTAATCAGTCCCACATATGCAGATCTCAACTGAAACCATGTCGGCTTAAGACCTGTGCTGTATTAAATGTTATTTTCAGATTCTGGCTGCATGTAAGGTAAGTTGTTTTTTGATATGGGGTGTCCCAATGGGACATTGAAATATGACAGTGTGAATTATTTCAGCAGCTACTTCTGATTTATTGCCTTTCAGAAATTTGGGACATAACCCATAATTCAAGATTGTGGTGTCTAGGAGTCATCCCAGGCCACTGTAGGCTATATGCCCAGGTGAGAAAGTTGCAGGATTTTTAAAAGACTATCAATATTGCTGTTCACGGTTTGCTCTCTATAGGAAATAGTTTTATCCCAGGTTTGTGAGTTGCGTCCCTTATTTAATTCCCTCTTTTGCCAACCTCAGTCAGAAGAGCTAAATTTAGACAAGTGTCTGGCTGGGGAATTCTGGGAGTTGAAGTCCAACCATCTGAAAAGTGCCCAAGATTGAGAAACACTGGTTTACAGAGAGACTAAGGAATTATCAGAATAACAGAATTGGAAGGGACATTGCCAGGTCATCTAGTCTGGCCAAGCAGGAGACCCTACACCATTTCTGACAGATGGCAGTCCAGTCTCTTCTTGAAAGCTATCAGAAATGAAGCTCCCCCTGCTCAATAACAGAGTTGGAACTGACTTTGGAGGTCTTCTAGTCCACCCCCCTTATTGATTAAAAGAGTTGGAAGGGACCTTGCCAGGTCATCTAGTCTGGCCAAGCAGGAGACCCTACACCATTTCTGACAGATGGCAGCCCAGTCTCTTCTTGAAAGCTATCAGAAATGAAGCTCCCCCTGCTCAATAACAGAGTTGGAACTGACTTTGGAGGTCTTCTAGTCCACCCCCCTTATTGATTAAAAGAGTTGGAAGGGACCTTGCCAGGTCATCTAGTCTGGCCAAGCAGGAGACCCTACACCATTTCTGACAGATGGCAGCCCAGTCTCTTCTTGAAAGCTATCAGAAATGAAGCTCCCCCTGCTCAATAACAGAGTTGGAACTGACTTTGGAGGTCTTCTAGTCCACCCCCCTTATTGATTAAAAGAGTTGGAAGGGACATTGCCAGGTCATCTAGTCTGGCCAAGCAGGAGACCCTACACCATTTCTGACAGATGGCAGCCCAGTCTCTTCTTGAAAGCTATCAGAAATGAAGCTCCCCCTGCTCAATAACAGAGTTGGAACTGACTTTGGAGGTCTTCTAGTCCACCCCCCTTATTGATTAAAAGAGTTGGGAGGGACCTTGCCAGGTCATCGAGTCTGGCCAAGCAGGAGACCCTACACCATTTCTGACAGATGGCAGCCCAGTCTCTTCTTGAAAGCTATCAGAAATGAAGCTCCCCCTGCTCAATAACAGAGTTGGAACTGACTTTGGAGGTCTTCTAGTCCACCTCCCTTATTGATTAAAAGAGTTGGGAGGGACCTTGCCAGGTCATCTAGTCTGGCCAAGCAGGAGACCCTACACCATTTCTGACAGATGGCAGTCCAGTCTCTTCTTGAAAGCTATCAGAAATGAAGCTCCCCCTGCTCAATAACAGAGTTGGAACTGACTTTGGAGGTCTTCTAGTCCACCCCCCTTATTGATTAAAAGAGTTGGAAGGGACCTTGCCAGGTTATCTAGTCTGGCCAAGCAGGAGACCCTACACCATTTCTGACAGATGGCAGCCCAGTCTCTTCTGGATTTGATTTCTCACTGGCAAAGGACCCAAAGGCGCTTTTCTTTTTCCAAGAAACAACTGGACTTTCTGGCTTTCCTTTGAAGAGGTTTCTCTTCTCATCCAAGAAGCTTCCTCAGCTCTGAAGATCCTTCCCTTCCCCACCATCCAGTCAGAGCTGAGGAAGCTTCTTAGATGAGAAGAGAAACCTCTTCAAAGAAAAAACAGAAAGTCCAGTTGTTTCTTGAAAAAAAAAAAAAAAAGCATCCTTGGGACAACCATGACCTGAGAATCTCCATAGACATTGGTCAAAGGAACACCGCTTTTGAAAAGAGTTATTTAAAACATTATTTAAATATTGAACGACTAGCTGGATACCCGGCGTGCTTTGCTGCAAAACTAGGTGGTCAGGGTGTTTTTGGGGAGGAAAATAAGGGGAAAAATTCTGCCTCTGCCTACCAGCATCCATCGGTATTCATCTGGCTAGCATCCTATCAAGAGAGTTGAGGGCTGTTTGGAAACTGAAACAGTATTTGCTGTGTGATCAAGTAGACAGCAAGGAGGCTGGGCGTGGCTTAGCTCAACTGTTCTGAGCTAAAGCTGCTTGCTGCTGTGAAACGGAAACTCCACCCCTCTGCTTGTGCTTTGCATTTGGAAGAGATTTCTTTTTAGATGGGGAGGGGGAGTAGAACTCCTTAGCATCAGAGCATGTTAATCACAATAATAATCATATAGGAAATACTAATAGCTCTGATGGTCATTTCAAAAAAACCGTTTCTTAATGAGCCCCTAGAAGCCTAGAGGAACATATGTGCCAAATTTCAAGTTTGTAGGCTTTACAGTTCTGGAGATTTTGTGATGATGCGTGAGGGGTCTTTCGCTTTTATAGATATAGATAAAATTTTCTGGAATTGCATACTGTGTTGGCCACCCTCCACCCAAATAAGGGGGTTTGCACAGCATACCAACAATGGCACTGATGGGCAACACTGGATCTGCAACCTATTTAAGGGGGCTGTGTGATCACTGTCAGCCGCTCTTAATCTGAGTTTAGTAGATGATGGCCTAGGGTTATGATGGTTTTTTAGGGGTCTGTTTTATGTGATCTTGGTAGTCCACAGTATAAGGTTATTTTACTCTGAGCTGTCCATTTGGTTTGATGTTTTATCTGCTCTTATGGATTTTGCACTTTTGCAGGTTGCCCAATGTCCATTGGATTTGGGTGGCCAATGAAGTAAAATTAATAAGTGCATTTTTCTACCCATGGCTGAACAACAGGGAACTACATGGTCCAGAATCCTCCTTTCCCCTCCATTAATTTTCACTTCTACTAGTCCATTTAAGGATGATCTTGAGCCAGTAAACCTGGGATCAGAAGCAGAGGCAAAATAAGGCCTTAGCTTGTTTATTATTATAGTTATAGTCACACAGTCAATCAGATGTCACTAATTTTCTGCTTCTTTCCTCCTGGCAAACTTTTTTGTATTGTTTTTGTAGTTCTACAACCTACAGCTTGTTTGGAAGGAAGGAAGGAAGGAAGATGAGAAAAGAAAAGGATCGAGGAGAAATAGAGACAGAAAAATGGGAGAGAGAAAAGAAAAAGAAAGGGAGGGACAATGAAAGAGAGGAAGGAAAGACAATAAGACAGAGAAAAAGGGGAGAGAGAGAAAGAAAAAAAGGGAGGAATGGAGGAGAAACAGAGACAGAGAAGAAGTGAAAGGAAAAAAGTGAGAAAGAGAGGAAGGAAGGAAAGAAGAGAAAAGGGAAGGATAGAGGAGAAATAGAGACAGAAAAATGGGAGAGAGAAAAGAAAAAGAAAGGGAGGGACAATGAAAGAGAGAAGGAGGAAGGAAAGACAATAAGACAGAGAAAAAGGGGAGAGAGAGAAAGAAAAAAGGGAGGAATGGAGGAGAAACAGAGACAGAGAAGAAGTGAAAGGAAAAAAGTGAGAAAGAGAGGAAGGAAGGAAAGAAGAGAAAAGGGAAGGATAGAGGAGAAATAGAGACAGAAAAAAAGGGAGAAAAAGAAAGTGAGTGAAAGAAAGGAAGGAAGGAGGGAAGAAAACTAGAGACTGAGAAAAAGAAGAGAGAGAAAAGAGAACGAGGGAAGCAGGAGAAACAGAGACAGAGAAAAAAAAGGGAGAATAAAAAAGGGAGGGAGGGGGAAGCAAGAAGAGAGGGAAGGAGGGAGAAAGGAAGGAAGAAATAGTTATATGTTATTTATGCAGTATTGTATTTTTGTTATGGTTAGCACCAGCAGAAGCAAAATCAATTTCGTTGTATGTATGTACAACGACTATAAAGGTGGCTGTGATGAAGAAGAGGATGGTGAGAGGAAGGAAGGAAGGAAGGAAGGAAGGAAGGAAGGAAGGAAGGAAGGAAGGAAGAAAAGAAAGAAGACCAAACGCCCATTATATTGGCAACTCCTGGGTGGGGTGGGGGCCTTATTCTAAGGGCCAGTTGCAGAACTAGAACTCTAAAGTTCCAGGTTCAAATCCCACCAAGCTCCTTGGGGTTTGGAGAAGCAGCTGAGACTGAGCCAGTTCTTCTCTTCCCGGCACTACCCCCGCTCGCAGCAAGGCTGCCTTTTCGGGAACCTGGAAGCCGCAAGGCTACCCTCCTCTCTGCCGCCCGCCCAGCAAGCCGCCAAGAGCACCCCGGAGCATACACAGAGCGCGCGCGCGCGCGCCTTCCTTCCTTCCTCCTCCTCCTCCCTCGGCTCACCCCTTTGCGCTGGTTGCTCAGGCAGAAGGTGCAGATGCTCCTGGGCGGCCCGGGCGGCCCTCCCTCGCCCGCCTTGGCCCCGCAGAGGGCGCGGAAGCAAGGCTGCCCGTCCTGGCACCCGTCGCCCAGGAGCAGCACGTTGGCCAGGTGGGAGATGTAGCTGGAAGCCAGGCGGAGCGTCTCGATCTTGGAGAGCTTGCGGTCCACGGGCTCGGTGGGGATCAGGGTGCGCAGGGCGGTGAAAGCCGTGTTGACGCTCTGCGTCCGGTCCCGCTCGCGGGCGTTGGCCGCCTGCCGCTGCTGTTTGACCACCACCACCGGCCCGTGCCCGGCCGGCCGGCCGCCCTGGCGACGGCTCTCGCAGCAGCCGTACGAGCGGTCCTCCGAAGCGTCGCTCCCGCTCCGGGTCTCCTCCTCTTCCTCTTCCTCGTCGTCCTCCTCGGACAGCAGGCTCAGCTCCGGGTACAGCACGTGGGCGGCCACCGGGCCCAGCACGGTGAAAGCCATGGCGGGAGCTTGGATCCTCTCTCTCTCTCTCTCTCTCCCCGGGAGAAGAGGCGTCGGGGAACCCGGGCGGCCCGAAGAGAAGCGAAGCGCGGCAGGAACGGAGCCAGCGAAGAAGCGGGCCGGACGCTCCGCACGCGGAGCCAGCTGTGCGCGAAGCCGCGGGGTCCCCCTCGCTATTTAAAGCCAGGGGCGGAGTCAAGGAGCCCGGCCCCCCCCTCCCCAAAGAATCCCAACCGACCAATGGGCGGCTCCGGCATCCTTCCCGCCTGGCCAATAGGGAGCCGCCGATGCTGCCGGGCTCGGACAATTGAAAAACCTCGCTGCGGGAGGAAGGGGGGGGGCGGCTTGCGCACGTGGCTCGGGTGGCTTTTGACAGGGCGCCCCCGGGCGAGACGCCTCGTAGGGGATACAGATTTCACAAGAGCGGGAAGAGGGTACCTTGGAGGTCATCTAGTCCAACCCCCCCCTCCCCCGCCCAAGCAGGAGACCCTACATACATCATTTCTGATAGAAGATGAAGCTCTCACAACTTATCTATTCCAAATGTTATCATGATAAATTATATTATAAAGGTTATATGCAGTGGAGCGATTCTTTTTTTTTTTTTTTTTAAAGCTACTGGTTCAGTGGGCGTGGCTTGGCGGGTGTGGCAGGGGAAGGATGTACTGTAAGATCTCCCTTCCCTTCCCTCCCCACCCCACTAACCTGCTTTCCAGCTCCGTTCTCCTGTGCAGGGCAACCAAAGGAGACCCAGCTGATCAGCTGGGACTCAATGGGAGGCAGAGAAGAGATGGGGTTGGTGGGGCCAGTCAGAGGTACGATTTTCCGGTTCTCCGAACTACTCAAACTTTCCACTACCAGTCAACTGGTCAGAACTGGCGGAATTCACCACCTCTGGTTATATGTTAGTGATTCCAAACGTGTCAGATCTTCCAGATTTTGCAACCTTAGGAGTAATAAATATTTCTGCCATGATGGAATAAGCATGAGGCTAGTACTGGTACCTGGTAGACCACTGACACTGTTTACAGATTACAGATTAAAGAGTTGGAAGGGACCTTGTAGGTCATCTAGTCCAACCCCTCACCCAAGCAGGAGACCCTACATCATTTCTGACAGGTGGGAGTCCAGTCTCTTCTTGAAAGCCTCCAGGGATGAAGCTCCCACAATAGATAGATACAGATACAGATAATCAGAGTTGGAAGGGACCTTGTAGGTCATCTAGTCCAACCCCTCACCCAAGCAGGAGACCCTACATCATTTCTGACAGGTGGGAGTCCAGTCTCTTCTTGAAAGCCTCCAGGGATGAAGCTCCCACAACTTCTGAAGGCAAATTTCTGTTCCATGGGTTGATGGTTCTCACTGTCAGAAAATTTCTCCTTATTTCCAGGTCGAATCTCTCCTTGTTCAGTTTCCATCCATTATTATTTGTCTGACCTTCAAAGGTGCTTTAGAAAATAGCTTGACCCCCTTTACTCCTCTCTGTGGCAGCCCCTCAAATATTGGAAGACCGCTATCCTGTCTCCCCTGGTCCTTCTCTTCCCTGGACTAGCCAGGCCCAGTTCCTGCAATCGTTCACCATATGTTTTAGTCTCCAAACCTGCTTTGATCATCTTAGATAGATTCAGATTAACAGAGTTGGAAGGGACCTTGTAGGTCATCTAGTTCATCCAGTCCATCTAGTCCAAGCAGGAGACCCTACACCATTTCTGGACAGATGGCAGTCCAGTCTCTTCTTGTGATGAAGCTCCCAAGGGCAACTTCTGTTCCATGGGTGGATTGTTCTCACTGTGAGAAAATTCCTCCTTATTTCCAGGTTGAATCCCTCCTTGTTCAGTTTCCATCCATTATTCCTTGTCTGGCCTTCAAAGGTGCTTTAGAAAATAGCTTGACCCCCTCCTCCTCTCTGGGGCAGCCCCTCAAATATTGGAAGATGCTCTCCTGTCTCCCCTGGTCCTTCTCTTCCCTAGACTAGCCAGGCCTGTTAGCAGAAGGAAGGCCCAAAGTGTTTTGGCTCTGTTTTCCTTGGCTCGGTGCCTCCTCGCAGAGGGCTCAGCTCTCTGGGCTGGAGGAAAGAAGCCGAGAAGACAGAGGTGAGAAGGGAAAGGAGAGGAGAACAAAATTTCTCCTCCGGCAAAGATGCAGACAGGAAAGGAAACCTCAGAGCAATAATTCATCCATGTCAGGAAGCCAGAACAGGGCAATGGCTCCCCTTGTGTGCTGGCTGCAGGAGATGAGTTGACCTCTTGACTGAAGCTAGTGAGTTTCTTCTCCATGCAGGCTGGGATGGATCCGGTGAAACCCAAGTGGATTTGCCTTCTCTTCCCTTTGCAAGGAAATAATTCTTTTTTTTTCCAGGGCTGGCAAGCAAAAAAGAAAAAAAAAAAAGGCGGGTGGGGGGGGGAAGTAGGAGGGGAGAAAGAAAAAAAAAATAAAAATAAAATTAGCCCCTCGAAGTCAGATGGGTGTTTCCTTGAAGGAAATGAAGCTGTGCAGGACTCTTTGATGAGGAAAAGGAAGGATTTGGAATAGAATCTGAACATGGGAACGGTACAGGTGTCAGGCGAGGCTCCATTCAAAACCCGAGGAAGAAAACCTTAGACCCCCCCATTGTTAATATGGAGAAAAGGACTTTTGCTGGATTTGAAGGGGTAGCGTCAGAAGAAATACAAGACCTGAGAGGATAGGAGCGAAAATCACACATAGAAAGTTATCCATCTTCCCACCCAGGGCTAGCATTCAGCCGGTTTGCACCGGATTAGGGAACCGGTAGCAAGGATTTGGCGTGGGTCGCGGAACCGGTAGTAAGTTCTGGCTGGCCACGCTTTCAACCTGCTCACCTGGTCGTCGCTGGCTCACTCACCCCTCCTGCCTGACATTGGCCCCTTAAGGTATTTCTTTCTTTTATTCTCCTCCCAACGATCAGCTGTTCATATGATCAGCAATGCTGGGATTCCCCTTGCTGAGGCCCCAGAAGGCCCTAAAATGGAGGGTGGAGGGTTGCTGAGAGCTTCCCCCATGTTCTGTTTTTTCTTCTTCCCGAACCCCAGAGGAGTCTTCTGGGAGCAAAAAGGCCCCCCCTAGAGGCTCTTCTGAGGCCCAGAAGGCCCCCCCAAAAATGGGCAGGGGGGAGGTAACTGCAAAAAAGCAAAAACAAAAAAAAAAGCCACGCCCACCTAACCACACCCAGCAAGCCATGCCCACAGAACCAGTAGTAAAAAATTTTTTCTTAATTCCACCCCGGTTCCCACCCCAAATAATTCAAACTGGCCATCCAATCTGAGGTGCACATAATGTCATGTGGATGCATCTTCTTTCGGTGGCGTTTCAGACACAGAGACAGACACAGACTTCAGAGGGTAATTAGGACTGCAGAAAAAAACAATTTCTACCAACCTGCCTTCCATCGAGGAGTGTATCCTGCACGAGTCAAAAAGAGGGCTGTGAAAAATATTTACAGACCCCTCACATCCCGGATATAAACTGTTTCAACTCCTTCCCTCGAAACGACGCTATAGAGCCCTGCACCCCAGAACAACTAGACACGAGGAGAGTTTTTTCCTAAACGCCATCACTCTGCTAAACAAATAATTCCCTCAACACTGTTCAACTATTTACTAAGTGTGTACTACTACTAGTATGAATAAAACTTCCAGAATTGATCACTTTGGTTGGACTTCTAGTCTCAGAATTCAACTCCCAGAATTGATCACCTTGGATGGACTTCAGCTTCCAGAATTGATCACTTTGGATGGACTTCTAGTCTCAGAATTCAACTCCCAGAATTGATCACCTTGGATGGACTTCTGGGAGTTGAAATCCAACCATCTTAAACGTCCCCAGCTGAAAACATTAATGTAGACATTGTCCGCCTTGGTTCCAAGCTTATGCATCCCCACTCACAGCATGTAAGGAGCATGCATTTCATCGCATCCCAAACACACAATGTTTCTTCTGTTTATCTTTCACCCCTCCCTTCACTGCCCTGAGGGTTGATGACCCCCACATGCCTTAAAGCCCCATTTCCTTTGAAGAACAGGGTCTCACCTGCCGTTTCTAAAGTGGAAACCTAAGTAAGCAGCAGGGAGAAACCTCAGGTCTCTTCGTCTGATGATTTGCAAGAGGGCTGGGTGGGTTGGTATTGCCCCACTCCCAGAGTCCTTCTGGAGTATCCTGAGGTTACACACCTCCAGCTTGACCGAGAGAGTAAACACGTTGTACTGCTGTTTCTGACCTAGGCTTCCTAAAATCACGAAGCGGAGTCCTCGTCCGATAAAACCCCTTTTATTTTAGGTTCAAGGGAATTTCGTCTCCAGCAAAGTCCCAGCAAACAGTCTTCAAAGAGATTTCACAACTACAGACCTTTCTCAGGCTTGCAAAGTTGCCAGGCCGATAGTTTCCAAACGCCATGCTGTAGCAGCAATGACTTGGCAAGGAGTCAGGCAACAGATCTTTACCCTAACAAATTGAACTAATTTGCTCCTGCAAACCCCACTCCCCTTTCGCTCCTCTTTTATTCTCTAGGGGAGGGGCCCTTCACTGTCCACCTATGGCTTTATTCCCGAGTCGACCCTTGTTCCTTAGCTGTTCCCTTCTCCTAGCAGCTCTGTGCATGTGCACACTGGGAACAGGCTCCAGCTGTTCTTCTTCCCCACTGATTTTCGACTCCGAAGGTAGCTGATAACTCTCGGACGGCCCTGGTCCCATCTCTTCCTCTGACACAGAGTCCTTGTTAGTCTTCCCCAGACTCCAGGACTGGCCCATGTCCCTCCCCAACCTCCTCACCATCCCAGTCTGCAGCCAGATCCACTGGCCACTGTTGGGCCACAACAGCTACAAGCCAGTGTGTCCAGATATGTGTGTCCGTGTCTGCGTCCGTGTGTATCAGTTTTCCAGATTTCCCAATCTAGCAGGTAAGAGTGGTGGGGGTCTCCTAATCTCTCCATCCCACTCCCCACCCCACCAACTTGGCCTATAAACCTTACAGGTGGTCCTCAACTTACGACCACAAGGAAGCCCGGAGTTTCTGCTGCTAAACGAGACAGTTCGTAGAGGGAGTTTGCCTGCCATTTGCGTCTTTTCTGGCCACCGTTGTTCAGTGAATCCCTGCAGGTGTTAAGTTAGAGTTGTGGGTTGTTAAGGGAACCCGGCTTCTCCATCGACTTTACTTGTCAGAAGGTGGGAAGAAGGGAACACGTGAACCGGGAGGCTTGCGACTGTCATAAATGCATGCCTTGTTGTCCAAAGCGCCTGGATTTTGATCAGGCACTCTTCGGAAGGATGCTGTGATGGTGGTTAAAGTGTGGGAAATGGTCCCAGGTCACTTGTTTCATTGCCGCTGTCCAGGGGTGGGATTCTACCAGTTCGCACCTATTCGCTAGAACTGGTTGTTAGCATTCTAAGCCGTTCGGAGAACCGGTTGTTCGAAGAAATTACTGGGCTAAACCTGTAAGGGAGGCAGGAAGGAAACATTCTGGTGTTGCTTACAGAAACTGCCTCTCCGTTAACCCTTATTACATTCTTGGCAGGACTAAACTTCCTGTCTCAGGAACTTCTCTGGAGTTTTTTCCCCCCTCCTTTTCTGGTACTTTGCTTGTGTGGAGTGACCATTCAAAGTTACAATGGCACTGAAAACAGTGACTTATGACCCTATTTCACACTTGCGACTGTTGCAGCATCCCCACAGTCACGAGAGGCCAGGTGAGGAGATATGTGCCTTGATGTGAGTGATATTGAATTGGCCATGCCCAGCCAATAACATGACCACCAAGCCACGTCCACCCAGTCACATGACCACCAAGCCACGCTCACCAACTAAGCCATGCCTACAGAACTGGTTGTTAAAAAATTTGAATCCCACCCCTGCCACTGTCACTTCGAACGATCGTTCAATGAACTGTTGTAAGTTGAGGACTACCTCTACTTGTGTTATAGGAGGTCACCTTTGTTAGTTCATATCCCCAGAAGCCGAAGGTGGCCAGGAGGAGGAGGTGGAGGAGGACTGTGGAGTCGTGGTGCTCTCTGGGTTAGTGGCTTTCTTGCAGATGTTTCATAACAGATAATCAGAGTAGAAAGGGATCTTGTAGGTCATCTAGTCCAACCCCCCCCCACCCAAGCAGAAGACCCTACACCATTTCTGACAAATGGCAGTCCAATCTCTTCTTGAAGGTCTCAAGTGATGACCCAGGTAACATCATCAGTTATAAGGCAGTGGGGAGATGAGAAGGAGGAGGAAGAAAAGGAAGCGGACAACTATGGGGTCCTCAGCACCCTCTAAACTTATTGTTTTTCTTGCAGACCTTTCATAACCAAACTAAATAACATCATCCATGTTAGGTAACAGTGTCAGAGCACTGCTGATGTTCCTGAGTTTGGTAATGAAACGTCTGCAAGACAACCACCAAGCTCAGAGAGCAGCAAAGACCCCCCACAATTCAGCCCCGAACTGCAAACATTTCCTTCTATCCACCCCATTCTTGAATTCCTTCAGGGTACTAAGCTGAGATTGGTTTAACCATGGTTTAAGGAAACCAAGCATTATAAAAGTTCCCATGACGCCAATGGAAAGTAAGGACCTTACGGCTCCTTCCTGCCCAGCGGAGCCTTCCAGAGGAAAACAACTGGTTCTGAGAAGGTGGTACCTTTTGCCTTTAACGATGGGCCTCATGAGGACTATCCCCTTAATTATTTGCATCTGGAAAGCGAGCCTTCCCAGGAAACCGCTTTAGGGCTGGTTCCTTGCGACCAGGGGGGATTTGAGGTAGCCGACCTTTCCTTGCTCCGTTCAAACTGGCTTTCCCAGCCCCCGCCCATGTCACCCCACAAATCCATTTGCTAAGGGGTCTCATCAACAAGGACGCCCCACTGGGCTGAGGACTTGGGAGGGGGCAAGGAAGGGGGGGGCGGACTCTCTGACAAGCGCTGTGACGGATAAGCTGGGAGTGTGTATTCAGGTGCAGAGGCTTCCAGCATGTGGGTACCATCTGAGTGGGGAGGGGGGAGGAGGCCTGGAGGGAAAGGGAGAGGAAGCGGCAGCCCCTCACCCGGATTTCAACTACTCTGTTTCAAACCAGCCCTGTTTAATTCTTGCATCACTTCTGGGCCTTTAAAAATGGTCTTTCCTTTCCTTTCTTTCTTTTTTTTCCTTCGTTCCTTCCCTTTCATTCTTTCTTTCCTCCCTTCCTCACTCCCTTTTTCCTTCCTTCTTTCACTTTCTTCCTCCCTCTCATATCCCCCTTCCTTCCTTCCCTCCTTCCCTCTCTCACTCTTCCTTCCTTCTCTTCTTCCTTTCCATCTCCCCTCTTCTTCCCCCCTTCCCTTTCTCTTTCTTACTCTCTTTCATTCTTTTTCTTTCCCCCTCCCTTCCTTCTCTTTCATTTTCTTCCTCCCTTTCATGTCTCCTTCCTTCCTTCCCTTCATCCCTCCCTCCATCTCTTTCTTCTTCTTTCACTCTTCCTTCCTTCCTTCCCTTCTTCCCTTCCATCACACCTCTTCCTCCCTCCCTTTCTTTTTCTCTCTTTCTCTTTTTCATTCTTTCTCTTTCTCCCTCCCTCCCTTCCTTCTCTTTCACTTTCTTCTTCCCTTTCATGTCCCCCTTCCTTTCTTCCCTCCCACTCTCTTTTCCTTCCCCTCACTCTTCCTTCCTTCCCTTCTTCCTCTCTCCCTTTCTTTTTCTTTCTATCTCTCTTTCATTCTTTCTCTCCTCTTCCTTCCTCCCTTTCTTTCTTCCCTCCCTCCCTCCCTCCCTCCCTCCATCCTTCTTTCTTTCTTTCTTTCTTTCTTTCTTTCTTTCTTTCTTTCTTTCTTTCTTTCTTTCTTTCTTTCTTTCTTTCTTTCTTTCTTTCTTTCTTTCTTTCTCTTTTAAATGGATTTGGTTAAGCTGGCAATCTAAATAATTTTAAACAAAGAGATTTTATTCCATTTCGTTTAGGTAGAAACATCAGATCTTTTAAGGTCATTTAACAAATGCTAAGATTGGCAGGAATATTTATTTATCCAACTGACTCCTATTCCCTGTGTCCGTGCTAGAAAGGGTGCCAAGGATGGAAGAGCCACAACTTCTGAGGGCAGATTGTTCCACCAATTAATTGTTTTCACTGTCAGAAAATTTCTCCTGAGTTCCAGGTTGCTTCTCTCCTTGGTGGGTTTCCATCCGTTGCTTCTTGTCCTGCCTTGATGTTCTTTCTTGCTGCAGTTGCTAAGTGAGACACCCCTAGCAGTAGGTTTCAATCCTGTCCTTTCTGGGGTTGGAAAGAAGGAGGAGGAAGAGGAGGAGGAGGAAGGAGAAGATCCAGTGAACTTCTGGAGAGATCGTGAAAAGCCGGTTATCAAATTCACTGAGTTTTCATTTGGGCTTTCAACAGAATAACAATAACAGAGTTGGAAGGGGCCTTGGAGGTCTTCTAGTCCAACCCCATGCTCAAGCAGGAGAGAGACCCTGTACCCGTTTCAGACAAATGGTTTTCCAAGAAAAAACAATGGCTACCAACCTGCCTTCCATGGAGGAACTTTTATACTGCACGAGTCAGAAAGAGGGCTGTGAAAATATCTACAGACCCCTCACATCCTGGATATATAAACTGTTTTAACTCCTTCCCTCAAAACGACGGTATAGAGCTCTGCACACCAGAACAACTAGACACGAGGAGAGTTTTTTCTCCAGTGCCATCGCTCTGCTAAACAAATAATTCCCTCAACCCTGTTCAACTATTTACAAAATCTACATGACTATTACCATTAACCTTCTCATCACTTCTTATCACCCATCCCCTCCCACTTGTGACTGTATGGCTGTAACTTTGTTGCTTGTATCTTAACGATTTTTATTGACTGTTTCCTCGTATGATTTGATTGCTTATTGTACCCTATGACTATCATTAAGTGTTGGACCTGATGATTCTTGACTCTTGATGAATGTATGTTTTCCTTTATGTACACCGAGAGTATTTGCACCAAAGACAAATTCCTTGTGTGTCTAACCACACTTGGCCAATCATGAATTCTATTCTATTCTATTCTATTCTATTCTATTCTATTCTATTCTATTCTATTCTATTCTAACTCCTACTACTCCTACTCCTATTCTTTATTCTATTCTATTCTATTCCTATTCCTATTCCTTACTCTGTTCTATTCTATTCTAATTCCCATTCCATTCCCACTCCATATATTCTATTCTATTCCTATGCTGTTTCTATTCTGTTCTATTCTATTCCCATTCCATTCCATATATTCTACTCTACTCTACTCTACTCTACTCTACTCTACTCTACTCCTATTCCTATTCCTATTCCTATTCCTATTCCTATTCCTCTTCCTCTTCCTCTTCCTCTTCCTTATTCTATTCTATTCTATTCTATTCTATTCTATTCTATTCTATTCTATTCTATTCTATTCTATTCCATTCCATTCCATTCCATTCCATTCCATTCCTATTCCTATTATCCATTCCATTCTATTCTATTCTATTCTATTCTATTCTATTCTATTCTATTCTATTCTATTCTATTCTATTCTATTCCATTCTATTCTAATTCCTATTCCTATTCCTATGCCATTCCATTATATTCTAGCAACCAGGATGATAAGGGTACTGGAGACTAAAACATATGATGAAGGGTTGCAGGAACTGAGCCTGGCTAGTCTAGGGAAGAGAAGTACCAGGGGAGACAGGATAGCAGTCTTCCAATATTTGAGGGGCTGCCCCAGAGATGAGGAAGGGGTCAAGCTATTTTCTAAAGCACCTTTGAAGGTCAGACAAATAATAATGGATGGAAACTGAACAAGGAGAGATTCAACCTGGAAATAGGGAGAAACTTTCTGACAGTGAGACCCATCAACTAATGGATCGCCTTCAGAAGTTGTGGGAACTTCATCCTTGGAGGCTTTCAAGACTGCCTTCGGTCAGAAATGGTGTAGGGTCTCCTGCTTGGGCGAGGGGTTGGACTAGATGACCTACAAGGTCCCTTCCAATTCTATTATTATTTTGTTATTCAGATGTTGTGGGAGCTTCATCCCTGGAAGCTTTCAAGAAGAGACTGGACTGCCATCGGTCAGAAACGGTGTCGGGTCTCTTGCTTTGGGTGGGGGTGGAGGTGGGTTGGACTAGATGACCTACAAGGGCCCTTCCCATTTTTGTTAATCTGAACCCCTCACCTGGGCCACACTTCCCAAAGCAGCATCAATCTTTCACCCTTTTTTCTCCTGGGGGGGGGGGGGAGGGTGCAATTTCTCCGTTTGCCAGAAACAGGAGCCGGCATACAGGAGTTGATCTGGGGGTCTCCGTAGAGTAAACAATCCCTCTGGGATTTCTCCATCCTACCTCACCCTCCCCAAACTCCCCAAGCCGTGGAAGGTTTGCAACCCATCACCTGCCCCCACCCACCCCCGGATCTTTAATCCAGGGGGTATGTGGGGCAGGGGGGTGGATGGATTGGGGGAGAAAGGAAGGTTGATCCTTAAGTGTAAGTCAATAAACAGAAAGCAGATGGAAAGCACCAGCAGCAGGGCTATTCCCAGCTCTCGGGGGTCTCGTTACACCTCCAGCCCCCCAACTACCCACCCCTCTTTATAACCAAGACAAATGGATTCCAGACCCAGCCGTGTTAAACCCCGGCCACATGTGCCCACGGCAGGACGATGCCGACCTGACCTTCCCCAGTCCCCTTTCCAAAGAGATTGGCTTTCCCCTTTCTGGGAGGGGAGAGAGGGAGCAGGGTGGGTGGGGGGTCTCCCATGACCCCCTCCCCCGGTTCCCTCCTCCTCCTCCTCCTCCTCCTCCTCCTCTGCAGGGCCCTGCTGCCCGGTGGCCTCCTTTACGAGGCTCTGCCTGTCCTTGGGGGTTAATTTCAAGGGAGCCTTTGATGGCCGATGTCGGATATTAACACTGCCCCGGGGAGGGGGGGACAGCGGGGGGGCCGAGGGGCCCTCCCCACCCCGGAGCAGGAAAGAGGAGGGGGCAATGGGGAGTGGGGAGGGGGTCAGGTCATACTTTCCTTCCTCCCTGTCCCCACGCCCCCCCACCGCCCGATCCCCCAAATCGAGGTTGTGTTCCTTCCTTGCCTTGGTGAGATGTGCAAGGTTATTAGGGAGTCGCTTTGGCTTAGGTTGGTGGGTGGAATGGAGCTGGAAGGGACACTTGGAGGTCCTCGAGTCCAGCCCCCTCCTCAAGCAAGAGACCCTCTACCGTTTCAGACGAATGGGCTGTCCAGTTCTCTGCTTAAAAACCCTCTAGGGATGGAGTACCTACCATTACCCGGGGCAAGCAGTTCCACTGGTTAATTGTCCTCCCTGTTCGGAAGTTTCTCCTTAATTCCTGGTTGTTTTTCTCCTTGGTGAGTTTCCATCCCTTGTTTCTTGTCCTGCCTCTTTGGTGCGCTGGAGAATAATTTGACCCCCACCCAAACTCTTCTTTGGGGCAGCCCCTCAAACACTGGAAGACTGCTTTAATGTCAATCCACATTCTTCTTTTGTCCAGACTGGCCAAACCCAATTCCTGCAATCCTTCTTCATATGTTTTAATCTCCAGGCCTTTAATCCTCTTAGTTGCTCTTCTCTGCAAGGAAGGAAGGAAGGAAGGAAGGTGGGATGGGGAAGGAGAGGAGGAAGGAGATGGGAGGCAGATGAGAAGGAAGGAAGGAAGGAAGGAAGGAAGGAAGGAAGGAAGGAAGGAAGGAAGGAAGGAAGGAAGGAAGGAAGGAAGGAGGGATGGGGAAGGAGGGGAGGAAGGAGATGGGAGGCAGATGAGAAGGAAGGAAGGAAGGAAGGAAGGAAGGAAGGAAGGAAGGAAGGAAGGAAGGAAAGAAGGGGGGATGGGGAAGGAGGGGAGGAAGGAGATGGGAGGCAGATGAGAAGGAAGGAAGGAAGGAAGGAAGGAAGGAAGGAAGGAAGGAAGGAAGGAAGGAAGGAAGGAAGAAAGGAAGGAAGGAAGGAAAGAAGGGGGGATGGGGAAGGAGGGGAGGAAGGAGATGGGAGGCAGATGAGAAGGAAGGAAGGAAGGAAGGAAGGAAGGGGGGATGGGGAAGGAGGGGAGGAAGGAGATGGGAGGCAGATGAGAAGGAAGGAAGGAAGGAAGGAAGGAAGGAAGGAAGGAAGGAAGGAAGGGGGGATGGGGAAGGAGGGGAGGAAGGAGATGGGAGGCAGATGAGAAGGAAGGAAGGAAGGAAGGAAGGAAGGAAGGAAGGAAGGAAGGAAGGAAGGAAGGAAGGAAGGAAGGAAGGAGGGATGGGGAAGGAGGGGAGGAAGGAGAGATGGGAGGCAGATGAGAAGGAAGGAATGAAGGAAAGGGGGAAGGGGAAGAGAAGGGAAAGGAGGGATAGGAAACAGATGGGAGAAGGAAGGAAGGAAGGAAGGAAGGGGAAGGGAAAGGGGAGGAGAAAGGCAGGGGTGGGATTCTACCAGTTCGCACCTATTCTCTAGAACCGGTTATTAACATTCTAAGCAGTTCGGAGAACCGAAGAATTTAGAAGAAATTACTGGGCTAATCCTGTAAGGGAGGCAGGAAGGAAACATTCTGGTGTTGCTTACAGAAACTGCCTCTCCGTTAACCCTTATTACGTTCTTGGCAGAACTGGACTTCCTGTCTCAGGAACGTCTCTGGAGTTTTTTCCCTCCTTTGCTGGTACTTTACTTGTGTGGAGGGACCATTCAAAGCTACAATGGCACTGAAAAAAAGTGACTTATGACCTTTTTTCACACTTACGACTGTTGCAGCATCCCCACAGTCACGAGAGGCCAGGCGAGGAGATGTGTGCCTTGATGTGAGTGATGTTGAGTTGGCCACACCCAGCCAATAACATGACCACCAAGCCACGCCCACCAACTAAGCCACGCCCACAGAACCGGTTGTTAAAAAATTTGAATCCCACCCCTGGAGAAAGGAGATATGGGAGGCAGAAGGGAGAAGGAAGGAAGGGAGGAAGGAAGGAAAAGGGGAAGGGGAAGGAGAGATAGGAAGCAGATGGGAGAAGGGAGGAAGGAAGGAAGAAGGAAGGAAGGAAGGAAGGAAGGAAGGGGAAGGGAAGGAGAAAGGAGAGATGGGAGACAGATGGGAGAAGGAAGGAAGGAAAGAAGAAAGGAAGGAAGGAAGGGGAAGGGAAGGAGAAAGGAGAGATGGGAGGCAGATGGAAGAAGGAAGGAAGGAAAGAAGAAAGGAAGGAAGGAAGGGAAAGGGAAGGAGAAAGGAGAGATAGGAAGCAGATGGGAGAAGGAAGGAAGGGAGGAAGAAGGAAGGAAGGAGGGAGGGATTTGCAATATTTCCTTCCAGATTCCCACAAGGAAACAAGGAACAGAAGTGGGGGAAAGGTTTGTTTGTAATCTTATCTCATCCTGTTCTCCGTCCATCCATGCTGGGGACCATCTCTCGTAGCAGTGAGTTCCACAAGTGTGACTCTTTCAGGGGCACCATGGAAGAACACCGGTGGCCTCTCTGCGGGGGAGAGGGGAAGAGGATTGACTGGGGTCATTAATCTTGCGGCAGAGGGGCTCCTGCCCGCCTGCCCACCTGTCTCCCCTCTTGTAGCCTGACCTGGAAGGGCCGCAAGGACCCCCAACTGACAAATGACCTCAGCTGCCCAAACCCATTTGTTCCAGGAGAGAACAAAGGGGCTTGGGGGATCCGTTCTTCTTCTTAATCTTGGATCTTGGGAAGGTTTCCTCCCAAGACAGCTGTGAAATCTTTCTCAGCATGGCCCTTACGAGGAGGAGGAGGAGGAGGAGGAGGAGGAGGAGGAGGAGGAGGAGGAGGAGGAGGAGGAGGAGGAGGAGCTGAATTAGCCAGAATCCATTCCATTCCATTCTGTATTCTATTTGCTCTGTGTTCTATATTATACTGTATGTCCTGTTCTATTCTATTCTATCCTATCCTATCCTACTCCATTCTTATTCTATTCCACATTTCTATTCTATCCTATTCTATCCTATCCTATTCTACTCCATTCTTAATCTATTCCACATTTCTATTCTATTCTATTCTATTCTATTCTATTCTATTCTATTCTATTCTATTCTATTCTATCCTATCCTATCCTATTCTACTCCATTCTTATTCTATTCCACATTTCTATTCTATTCTATTCTGTTCTATTCTATTCTATTCTAACCTATTCTATTCTATCCTATCCTATTCTACTCCATTCTTATTCTATTCCACATTTCTATTCTATTCTATTCTATTCTATCCTATTCTATTCTCCTCCATTCTTATTCTATTCCACATGTCTATTCTATTCTATCCTATCCTATTCTACTCCATTCTTATTCTATTCCACATTTCTATTCTATTCTATTCTATTCTATTCTATTCTATTCTATTCTATCCTATTCTACTCCATTCTTATTCTATTCTACATGTCTATTCTATTCTATTCTATATTCCTATTCTATCCTATCCTATCCTATTCTACTCCATTCTTATTCTATTCTATTCTATTCTATATTCCTATTCTATTCTATTCTATTCCATATTCCTATTCTATTCTATTCCTATTCCTATTCTATGTTTTCTATTCTATTCTAGTCCAATTTTAAGACTGTCGCTGGAGTTCTTTTTTTTTTTTTAATTGAGTTATAAAACATTATATGATACAAAATACGAAAGTCAATAGAAAAGCAGGGGGAGGAAACAGGGAAAGGGAAGTGAGGAAGGATAAGATAAAAGAAGGACAAGCATTGACTTCCAACTCTCTCTGTTGCGGAAGAATGAAAAGCAAAATGGCATTAGCATCAAATCACAACTTTTTGGTTTTTTTCTATAAGAACACGAACAAGCCATATCCATAAAGATCTGTCAGAGGATTTGGAGCTCTGGAAGACCAGCTGATGGACTGGATTCAAATCCTGACTCCAGACCATCCCATAAGCAACAGGCAACTCCTTGACCTTTGACCACAGCGGGAGCCCAAAATGTACGTTGCTAAGTGAGGCCTTTGTTAAGTTTGCTTCGTCCCATTTTACCAGCTTCCTGGGTGTGGTCCTTAAGTGAATCCTGGCTTTACACGGGTTGTTAAATGAATCTGGGCTCCCCTGTGGATTGCCTGTCAGAAGGTCACAAAAGGGATTGCATGACTCTGGGACACCACGTCATAAATATGAGTCAGTGGCCAAGCACCTGAATTTTGATCACATAACCAGGGATGATGATGCAATGGTCATAAATATAAAATGGTCATACATCGCTTTCTTCAGCGCCGTTGTAACTTCGAATGGTCGCTACACAAACAAGGACTCCCCGTAATGAAAACAAAAAACAAAAACAGCTTCCCGGATCAGTCCAATGTCGTGCCTTGGCCCAAAGCAGTAGATAACAGATAATCAGAGTTGGAAGGGACCTTGCAGATCATCTAGTCCAACCCCCCCCCACCCCCACCCAACTGGGAGACCCTGCACCGTTTCTGACCAACGGCTATCCAGTCTCTTCTTGGAAGCCTCAAGGGATGACAATAAACCATTTGCAAACAGAGCAAGTTGTACTTTACTTGACCGGCTGTGGTTTGTTTGAAATTTGACCCCTAGAACTAAAATGCTACCGGAGAAATAAAAGGGGAAGGGAAGAAGGGATATTCCTAAATGACTGATGGAGGGGAGGTTCTGAGGTCACAGAGCTTTTATTTATTGAAGTTAGCCAAAACCACCATGAAGAGGGGTGGGGGGGCGGGAGTTTCAGGCTCTTCACCAAAGCCCCAGAAGGCAGGACAAGAAGCAACGGATGGAAACTTCCAAGGAGAGAAGCAAACTTGGAATGAAGACATTTCCTAACTTTGGGGACAATTAAACAGTGGAACAGCTTGCCACCAGAAGTTGTAGATGCTTCATCACTGGAGGTATTTAGAAAGAGATTGGACAGCCAATTGTGCAGAATGCTGCAGGGTCTCCTGCTTGAGCAGGGGGTTGGACTAAATGACCTCCAAGGTCCAATGCAATTCTGTTATTGTGGGTGCTCCATCACTGGAGGTTTTTAAGAAAAGACTGGACAGCTTACTATTATAGGGAGTCTAGGGGATTTGAGCCTCCTCCTCCTCCTCCTCTCCTCCTCCTCCTCCTCCTCCTCCTCCTCCTCCTCCTCCTCCT
This sequence comes from Hydrophis major, assembly GCA_033807585.1. NCBI lineage: Eukaryota > Metazoa > Chordata > Lepidosauria > Squamata > Elapidae > Hydrophis > Hydrophis major. The sequence goes on from CM066330.1 coordinate 261,318,247, forward strand.
CCTCCTCCTCCTCCTCCTCCTCCTCCTCCTCCTCCTCCTCTTCTTCTTCTTCTTCTTCTTCTTCTTCTTCTTCTTCTTTCTTCCTTCTTCTTCTTCTTCTTCTTCTTCTTCTTCTTCTCAAGCCTCTCCTGCTCCTGCTTCCTCTCCCTTCCTCTCCCCCCCTCCCTCTCCTCCTCCTCCTCCTCCTCCTCCTCCTCCTCCTCCTCCTCTTCTTCTTCTTCTTCTTCTTCTTCTTCTTCTTCTCCTTCTTCTCAAGCCTCTCCTGCTCCTGCTTCCTCTCCCTTCCTCTCCCCCTCCCTCTCCTCCTCCTCCTCTCCTGCTATTCCATTCTCCAAAGCACTTGAGGACAGGACAAGCAAGGGAAGGAACTAAGCAAGGAGAGAAGCAACCTAGAATCAAGGAGAAACTTCCGTTTTGTCACTTCCTGTTTTTTCCGGAAATACCGGAAGTGACGAAACGGGCCTAGTTTTCATCCTGAAAAGCCTGCAGAAGCCTTCCTCAAGCCCCCCAGGGCTTCTGCAGGCTTTGCGGGACAAAAACTAGCCCTGTTTCGTCACTTCCTGTTTTTCCGAAAATACCAGAAGTCTGACCGAAAATCAGCCGTAAGCGCAGTACAGGTAAGGAGACGGCTTGGGTGGGTGGGGATTGTGCATGCATGCGTAGGGGCATGGGGCGTGCGCATAGCCTCTGAGCGCGAGTGTGAAAGCGCACACACCATTTTTGGCACAGGAGTCCAAAAAGGTTAGCCACCACTGCCTTAGGGGGCTGGATGAGAAGACCTCCACCTCCCTCTCTCCCTCCTCCTCCTCCTCCTCCTGCTATTCTATTCTCCAAGCCACCTGAAGGAAAGATAAGAAGCAACCCATGGAAACGAACCAAGGAAAGAAGCAACCTGGAATGAAGGAGGATTTTCCTAACAGCGAGAACAATGAACCAGTGGAACAGAAGTTGCTTCCAGAGACTGTGGAGGCTCCATCACTGGAGGTTCTCAAGGAGAGCCTGTCTGAAATGGTTACAGGGTCTCCTGTTGAGTAGAGGGTTGGACTACCAGAGGACCATGAAAGCCAGCTGGGTGTCTTTGGGCCAGTCACCAGGAGATGGTGAGTTCTAGTCCTGTTTTAGTGGTGAAAGGTGACAGGGTGCCTGGGCCAATCACTAGGAGATGCAGAGTTCTAGTCCCGCCTTAGGCATGAAAGACAGCTGGGAGACTTTGGGCCAATCACCAGGAGACAGGGAGTTCTAGACCTGCTTTAGACCTGAAAGCCAGTTGGGTGTCTTTGGGCCAATCACCAGGAGACAGTGAGTTCTAGTCCCACCTTAAACATGAAAGCCAACTGACTGACTCTGGGCCAATCATTAGGAGACAGTGAATTCTAGTCCTAGCACAGCCAGAAAACCATCTGGGTGACTTTGGGCCAATCACCAGGAGACCGGGATTTCTAGTCCCACCTTAGGCATGAAAGCCGCTGGGTGACTTTGGGCCCATCCCCAGGAGACTGTGAGTTCTAGTCCCGCCTTAGGCATAAAAGTGGGCTAGGTGACTTTGGGCCCATCACCAGGAGACAGTGAGTTCTAGTCCCGTCTTAGGCATGAAAGACGGCTGGGTGACTTTGGGCCAATCACCAGGAGACTGGGAGTTCTAGACCTGCTTTAGACCTGAAAGCCAGTTGGGTGTCTTTGGGCCAATCACCAGGAGATGGTGAGTTCTAGTCCCACCTTAGGCATGAAAGACGGCTGGGTGACTTTGGGCCAATCACCAGGAGACAGTGAGTTCTAGTCCCGCTTAAGGCATGAAAGCCAATTCAGTGACTTTGGGCCAATCACCAGGAGTCGGCAAGTTCTAGTCCCGCCTTAGGCATGAAAGCCATCTGGGTGTCACCCCAATAATGCTTCATTTATAGCATGATTGAATTTCAAAAAAAAAGCAACAAGAGAAGGGGAAATAACCAAGAAGAAAATGATTTAGGCTCAGAGTTCAGATTCTACCTTTTCGATAAGGAACTGGGAAGTAGCTGAATTTTTCTGTCTCTGCAGGAAAAGGGCGCCCCCTGCTGGATCTTTTTGTCCTGAAAGGACTTTCTTTTGCTCCTGCCCCCCTTCGCCCCCCCCCCCCCCCCATTTATCTAGGAATGGAAGTCATCAAAATCCAACTATTTTGGGGTGTTTTGAAGAGAAATCCATGTGAGGCAACCTGGTCTAACCCATCTTCTGCCTTGAACCCTGGATCATCTCGCTCATTCAACCGAGCTACTTTTGCAACCTTCATTTTTTTTATTTATTTTTTGCTTACTAACTTCACCGTCAGTAAGTGAACGCCGCCATCACTAAGCAAGCCATTAGGTTCTCCACGGTCTGTTTTTGCAAAAATAATAATGGAAAGAAAAGCCCATTTTGGGGGGAAACTGGCATCAAATGCAGTCATGCTACTACAGGATGTTGAAAACCGCTTTTAATGTGGCCAAGTCCTCCTGCTTATGACCATTTTCGTTTATGCTGCCAAGTGAGAAATGTGTTAAATGAGCTGTGTCCCATTTTACAAACTTTTTTTTGCCACATTTTACAATGGCTGGCTGGGGAATTTTGGGAGTTGAAATCCACAGGCAGGTTTTTTTTTTTTTTTTAATTATTATTTATAGAAAGAGTGAAAATTTCAATGTCTACTGTTGTGGTTGCCAGCAGAGTTGGACAGTGGGGAGGAACATAGGCCAGTCCAGGAGTCTGGGAAGGGCTCGGATGAGGGTCCTGCATACAATGCAGAGATGGGGCCAAGATGGGAGTGGGGTGCTGACTCCAGAGCCTCCAGAATCTGACAGCAGCAAGGCAGAGGAACGGTGGGATCCTGTTCCCAGTGCACACATGCACAGAGCTGCCAGAAGGTAAGAACAGCTAAGACAAAAGGGATGACTCAGGAATAAGGCTGGGAGATGATTGGCCCCTCCCATAAAACATAAAGGAGGAGCAAAGGGACAGGAGCCCTTTGCAGGAAGCAACTTTGTTCACTCTGTCCAGATTAAACCTTGAAGCTGTGTGAACTTTGTACTTCGGTTGGCTTTTTACAGTTAATTTGGCACTTTAGTTGTTGGCAGCAATTCAAAGGAGAGAAAGGTGGGTGCTTATCTCGAGAGACTATGGGCTGGGAATGAACATAATTCCCAGCCGTTGAAATAAAAAGAGGGTTGTTTGAACTAAGCATGTGCTTATTTACGGTCTCAGGAAGCCTTGGTCAGAACACTACTCTATATAAACCATTGTGTTGTCTGGGTAGTTATTCAGTATTGAGTAATCATCTCCATCATCATAACAATAACATTCATAGCGTTAGTAGTCATCAAATAATAACCCTAACGTCTCACCGTAACATTGACAATTAACATCTAGTGACAACATGCTTACTTATCCATTTAGTAAACCATATTTTACAAAATTGTCACTTTCTTGTATTTATTTTTTAAATCTAACTTCTCTTTCTGCTCAATATTCCATGCGCATCTTCAAGCAACCAAGGTTGAGAAAAAAAAAAAAACAGGCTGGACCACTCTATCCCAGGGGTCTCCAACTATTGTGGTCCGTCGGCGGACTGTGGAGATGACAGTAATTGGTCAGTGGGGAGGAACAGGGCCCAGTCCTGGAGTCTGGGGAAGGCTCGGATGAGGGATCTGCGTCCGACACAAAGATGGAGGCAGGGCCATCTGAGAGTTATGTGCCGACTCCGGAGCCTCCAGAATCTGACAGCAGCAAGGCAGAGGAACAGGGGGAGCCTGTTCCCAGTGTGTGCACAGAGCTGCCAGAAGGCAAGAACAGTTAAGACAAACGGGGCAACTCGTGAGTACGGCTTGGAGGTGATTGCTCCCCCCAAAAAAAAGGCATAAAGGAGGAGCCAAGGGACAGAAGCCTTTGTAGGAAGCAACTTTGTTCGTACTGGTCAGTTTGAACCCTGAAGCTCCGTGTTGAATTTGTGTTCCGTTTTGGCCTCGTTATAACTAATTGGACATTTAGTCGTTGGCAGCATATCAAGGAAGATAAAGGTGGGTGCTTATCAGCCTTATCGTGAAGGACTTTGGCAGACTTCCATGGGACTATTTACAAACTGTTTCAGACTCATTATGGGCTGTGAAGGAGTAAAATTCACAGCTGTTAAAATAAAGAAAAAAGGGTTTTGGGACTAATGTGTGTGTTTATTGGTGCCTTCATAAGCCTTGGTCAGAGCACCAACTTTGGTCACTTTGAGGCTTGTGGACTTCAATTCCCAGAATTCCTCAGCTAGCATGGCTGGCGGGTGAGGGGGGGGATGGAATTCTGGGAGTTGAAGTCCACAAGTCTTAAAGTGGCCAAGGTTGGAGACTCCCCTGCTCTATCCCCCAACGGAGATACGGACAAAATCAGTCTGCTGGTCCTCGTTGTTTAAGGTCTGGCAAAGGAGACCGATCCCCGTGTCCAAGATTCAGAAGGTCCAGGGAGGTTCTGGAACTGGGGGTGAGGGCAGGGGGAAGCCCCCCCCTCCTATTGCAAGTCGGGGAGAGAAGAGCCCAGGTAAGTCCTCAGGTCGCTGAGGTTCGACCGGATGATCTTTGCTGGGATGGTTTCCTTGTTCAAGCGCTTGTAGGCCGCGTAACGGTGGCAACCTCCGAAGGAGTAGAAGTAATCCCCTCCTTCTCGGCCTTTGATCCAGAGCACGTCAATGGGGGGAACCCGGTCAGGCTCCTCCTGAAAACAAGAAAAAAAAAAAAAGAAAGAAAGAAAGGAGGGAGGGAAGGAGAAGATTAGCCCGAACGAAGGAATCACAGGATGGAAGAAATCCCCTTCTTCTCTCCACTGACAGGTCTTATTTATTTATTTTTATTTATTTATTTTATTTTATTTTATGTGTCAATTGCTTAAGACACAATAGGTATAAGTGTAAACATGAATAAGAGCACAGGAAATAAGTACAAATAAATGGGGACAACAGGACAGGGACGGTAGACACGATGGTGCACTTATGCAGGCCCCTCACAGACCTCTTAGGAATGGGTATTCTCTCCTTTCCTTCCTTCCTCCTGCTCCCTCCTTTCTTTTCTCTCCTTCCTTCGCCTTCCATGTTCTCCTTCCTTCCTCCCACTCACTCCTTTTCTCTCCTTCCTTCTTTCCTCCCTCCTTTCTTTTCTCTCCTTCCTTCCTTCGCTTTCCCTGTTCTCCTTCCTTCCCCCTTCCTTCCTTCCTCCCACTCACTCCCTTTTCTCTCCTTTCCTTCCTTCCTTCCCCCTTCCTCCCTTCCTTCCTTCCTCCCACTCACTCCCTTCTTTTCTCTCCTTCCTTCCCTCCCCTTCCCTGTTTTCCTTCCTTCCTTCCACTCACTCCCTTCTTTTCTGTCCTTCCTTCCTTCCTTCCTCCCTTCCTTCCTCCCCTCCCCTTCCCTGTTCTCCTTCCTTCCTTCCTTCCTTCCTTCCTCCCACTCACTCCCTTTTCTCTCCTTCCTCCCTCCCTCCCTCCCTCCCTTCCTTCCTTACCTCCTCTTCCCTGTTCTTCCTTCCCCCTTCCTTCCTCCCATTCACTCCCTTCTTTTCTCTCCTTCCTTCCTCCCTCCCTCCCTCCCTTCCCTCCCCTTCCCTGTTCTCCTTCCTTCCCCCTTCCTTCTTTCCCTTCCTTCTTTTATTTTATTTATTTATTTATTTCATTTGTCAATTGCTTACAAGATAATAGGTATAGGTATAAACATGAGTAAGAGTACAGGAAATAGGTACGAATAAAAGGGGACAATAGAACAGGGATGGTAGGCACGATGGTGCACTTATGCACGCCCCTTCCAGACCTCTTTAGGAACAGAGTGAAGTCAATAGCGGATAGTTTAAGGTTAAAGTTTTGGGGGTTTGAGGATGTAACAACAAAGTCAGGTAGGGCATTCCAGGCATTGACCACTGTGTTGCTGATGTCGTACTTTCTGCAATCAAGTTTGGAGCGGTTAACTTTGAGTTTGGATCTGTTGTGTTCTCTTGTGTTGTTGTGGTTGAAGCTGAAAGTAGTCATTGATGGGTAGGACATTGTAGCAGATAATTTTGTGTATTACACTTAGGTCCAACTGTAGGCAGCATAGTTCTAAGTTGTCCAAGCCCAAAATTTCAAGCCTGGTGATATAGGGTATTCTGCTGCGAGCAGAGGAGTGTAATACTCTTCTAGTGAAATACTTCTGGACTCTCTCGATTGTATTAATGTCCGATATACAGTGCGGATTCCAGATTGAAGAGCTGTATTCAAGTATTGGTCTAGCAGAGGTTTTGTACGCCCTGGTTGGCAATTCAATATTTCTGGAGGAGAAGCTTCGTAAGATTAGATTTACAACTCTTCATGCCTTTTTGGCAATGCTGTTGCAGTGAGCTCTGGCCCTTCGGTCGTTAGATATGAGTACTCCAAGGTCCTTGACAGAGGGAGAGTCATCTACGAGGTCATATCCGCCTAGTTTGCATTTGGTGTACTGGTTTTTTTGACCAATGTGTAGGACAGAGCATTTGTTGGTTGAGATTTGGAGATTCCTCGGCTTACCGAGTCAAAGTCAAAAAGGGGCAAGGTAAAACTATTAAAAGAATATTGAAACTGATTTAAAAAGAACGAGAGGGAATGCAGCTTGAGGTTATGTCCTGCGCAGTTTTTCTTCCTGAAAAGGGAAGAATAAAGCGAAGCTGAAATAAAGCAGGGAGAACAACATTTTCCATAACTCAAGAGGAGGGGGCAGCTTGCCAGACCATCCCTGAAAGGAGAACATTTCCCATTAGCAATCTGTGTATTTGTTCTAATAAGATTTCTTTTTCTTTTCTTTCTTTCTTTCTTTCTTTCTTTCTTTCTTTCTTTCTTTCTTTCTTTCTTTCTTTCTTTCTCTTTCCTTCCTTCCTCTTTCTCTCTCTTCTTTCCTCTCTTTCTCTTTGTTTTTTCTCTCTTCTCTTTTTTCTTTCTTTCTTTCTTTCTTCTCTTTTTTCTTTCCTTTTCTTTCTCCTTCTTTCCTTCCTTTCTCTTTCTTTCTCTTTCTTCCTTCTTTCCTCTTTCTCTTTGTTTTTCTCTCTTCTCTTTCTTTTTTGTTTCTCTTCTTTTTCTTTCTTTTCCTTTTCTCTCTTTCTCCTTCTTTCCTTCCTTTCTCCTTCTTTCTTTCTTCCTCTTACTTCTTTCCTCCTCTTTGTTTTTTCTCTTTCTTTTCTCACTTTTTTCTCTTCCTTCTTCTTTCTGTTTTTTTCTCTTCTCTGTTTCTTTTTTCTTTCTTTCTTTCTCTTTCTTTCTTTCTTTCTTTCTTTCTTTCTTTCTTTCTTTCTTTCTTTCTTTCTTTCTTTCTTTCTCTTCCTTCTTTCCTTATTCTTTCTCTCTCATTTGCTCTCTTTCTTTCTCTTTCCTTCCTTCCTCCTTCTTATTTCCTTTTACTTTTTTCCCCTTCCTTCCTTTCCCTTCCCTCTCTTTTGCCTCTATGTATAAACTTTTGATTCCAGTTCTTCCCAATCAGGCCTTCCCTATCTCCTGGGGAACCACTCCATAAGCTGGCACCGTATATATTGTCAGAAGGTTTACTACTTTGTGGTCCAACGCATTACAGAAACAACAGAGTTGGAAGGGACCTTGGAGGTCTTCTACTCCAACCCCCTGTTCAAGGAGGAGAACCCGGTTGAAGCTAGCCATCAACCCGAGCTTGCCCATCCAAAGCTAGATGCTTACATAAACATAATTACTATTTTTAAATAGATTGTGTGAACTCAGCCAAGGTTACTTACAATGTGAGTAACCTAGGTGGGATGCCTGCATTGATCCTTAAAGGATTTGAACTCAACTGATTGCTTATTGTACCCTACAACTATTATTATTAAGTGATGTAGCTGATGATTCTTGACTCTTGACGAAAGTATCTTTTCTTTTATGTACACTGAGAGCATTTGCAACCAAGACAAATTCCTTGTGTGTCCAATCACACTTGGCCAATAAAAAGAATTCATTCATTCAGGTACAGATACAGTGTTGGAAGGGACCTTGCAGGTCATCTAGTCCCACCCCCTGCCCAAGCAGGAGACCCTGCACAGTTTCTGACAGAGGGCAGCCCAGTTTCTTCTTGAAAGCCTCCAGGGATGAAGTTCCCACAATAGAATTCTATTCTAGTCTAACTAGGAAGATTATCTGCTGCCCACTAGGGGGCAGCATCTCACCTACCTGAGCCAATTTTGAGAAGTCAAAAAGGCCAGAGCAGGTTAGTCCTGGGATGGGACGCCACCAGGAAATCTCAACTGTAAAGTTGTCTTCAAATTAACAATCATTCGTTCAGCAACCATTTAAAGCTGCAATGATACTGAAAAACGTGACAATTGTTGCAACCTCCCACAGTTTAGATACAGATTGATGAATGTATCTTTTCTTTTTATGGACACTGAGAGCATTTGCACCAAAGACAAATTCCTTGTGTGTCTAATCACACTTGGCCAATAAATAATTCATTCATTCAGATACAGATACAGAGTTGGAAGGGACCTTGAAGGTCATCTAGTCCAACCCCCTGCCCAAGCAGGAGACCCTGCACAGTTTCTGAAAGATGGGCAGTCCAGTCTCTTCTTGAAAGCCTCCAGCGATGAAGCTCCCACAACTTTTTTTGTTTTATTTGTCAGTTGCTTACAAGATAATAGGTATAAGTAAAAACATAGTTATTGAATACATGGATACATATAAAAAAAATAAAATATAGATATAAAATAAACAATAGGACAGGGACGGTAGGCACGTTGGTGCGCTTATGCACATCCCCTACAGACCTCTTAGGAAAGGGGTGAGGTCAATAGTAGACAGTCTGAGGTTAAAGTTTTTGGGGTTTGGGGAAGAAACCACAGAGTCAGGTAGAGGATTCCAGACATTGACTCCTCGGTTGCTGAAATCGTATTTCCTGCAATCAAGTTTGGTGCGGTTAACCTTGAATTTGTATCTATTGTGTGCTCTTGTGTTGTTATGGTTGAAGCTGAAGTATTCATTGACAGGTAGGACATTGCAACGTATAATTTTATATACTATACTTAAATCGGACCGAAGGTGGCATAGTTCTAGTTTTTCTAGGTCTAGAATTTTGGGTCTGGTAGCATAAGGTCTTCTACAATGAGTAGAGGAGTGGAGAACTCTTCTTGTGAAATATTTCTGGACTTTCTCAATTGTGTTAATATCTGATACGTAATGTGAGTTCCAGACTGATCAGTTGTATTCAAGTATTGGTCTAGCAAATGTTTTGTATGCTCTAGTTAGTAGTGTAATATTACCAGAGAAAAAGCTACATAGGATTAGATTAACAACTCTTAATGCCTTTTTGGCTATGTAGTTACAGTGGGCTCTAGCACTTAGGTCATTTGAGATGAGAATTCCAAGGTCCTTGACAGAGTTTGGATCATCAACAAGGTCTTGACTATCCAGCCTGTATTTTATTTTCTGATTTTTTTTTTGCCAATATGTAGGACAGAGCAATTCCAAGGGCAACTTCTGTTCCAGTGGATTGCTCTCCCTGTCAGAAAATTTCTCCTTATTTCCAGGTTGAATCTCTCCTTGTTCAATTTCCATCCATTATTCCTTGTCTGGCCTTCAGGTGCTTTGGAGAATAGCTTGACCCCACTTCCTCCTCTCTGTGGCAGCCCCTCAAATATTGAAAGATGCTCTCCTGTCTCCCCTGGTCCTTCCCTAGACTAGCCAGGCCCAGTTCCTGCAATTGTTCATTGTATGTTTTAGTCTCCAGTCCCCTCATCATCCTGGTTGCTCTTCTCTGCACTTTTTCTAGAGTCTCAACATCTTTTTTATACTCTGGTGACCAAAACTGGATGCAGTACTCTAGGTGTGTTCTTACTAAGGCTTTATAAAGTGGTATTAGTACCTCCCTTGATCTTGATTTATCCTTCTGTTAATGTAATTTAGGATTGTATTGGCTTTTTTGGCTGCCACTGAATACGGTTGGCTCCTATTTAGCTGGTTGTCCACTGAGACTCCAAGATCCCTCTCACAGTTACGGCTATTGACCCAGTCTGTATGTTTACTTTTGATTTTTCTTGCCTAAGTGCAGGACTTTCTTTTTCTCTACATTGAATTTCATTTTGTTAGATACTGCCCAGGGTTCTAGTCTGTCAAGATTCACTTGGATCACGAACCTATCTTCTTGGGTGTTAACTATTCCTGCCAGCTTAGTATCATCTGTAAATTTGGTAAATTCCCCTTCTATTCCCTCATCTAAGCAGAATAGAATAATAGAATAGAATAGAATAACAGAGTTGGAAGGGACCATGGAGGTCTTCTAGTACAACCCCCTGGCTAGACAGGAAAGTACATTTATATATAGACTAGTTCTATACCTGTGCTTTGCTATGGGCTTAGTTTTGGGGGAGGAAAATAAGGGGGAAAAAATTCTGCCTCTACCTATCAGCATCCATCAGTATTCATCTGGCTAGCGTCCTGTCCGTGTGTGAGAGAATTGAGGGCTGTTTGGAAACTGAAAGAGTATTTGCTGTGTGAGCAAGGAGACAGCAAGGAGCCTGGGCGTGGCTTAGCTCAACTGTTCTGTCCTAAAGCTGTGAAACGGAAACTCCTCTCCTCTGCTTGTGTTTTGCATTTGGAAGAGATTTCTTTTCAGGTGGGGAGGGAGAGTGGAACTCCTTAGCATCAGAATAATATTAATAATAATAATAATAATAATAATAATAATAATAATAATAATAATAATAATAATATACGAAATACTAATGCTCTGATGGTCATTTTGAAAAATCCTTTCTTAGTGAGCATCTAGAAGCCAAGAGGAACATAAGTGCCAAATTTTAAGTTTGTAGGCTTGATGGTTCTGGAGATTTTGTGATTATGTGTGAGGGGCATTTCACTTTTATATATATAGACTTGGTAAGTTCCTCTTCTATTCCCTAGAATAGAATAGGAATAGGAATAGAATAGAATAAAGGATAGAATAGAATAGGATAGGGTAGGTTAGGGTAGGTTAGGGTAGAATAGAATAGAATCGGAAGGGACCTTGGAGGTCTTCTAGTCCAACCCCCTGCTTTGGCAGGAAAGTAATTTTATATATAAATTTAATAAAATAGAAAGAAACCCTTTTCCGAAGCCCAACCTGCCGATGGCCACCCTACCGCCCACTACCTCGGCGTCCCGGCGGTGGACGATCCAATTTACCCGCACCGTAGAAGAGAAACCCGAGTCACTCACGTCCTGACCCGACCCAGAGTCGTGAGAACCACCGGCCCTACCTGGATGGTCTTCATGAGACTTTCCACTTTCCGCTCGTCCAGCACCGGCGGGATGGGCCTAATGATGACCCGCAGGGGCACGTCGTGGACCTCGGAGACGTTGTCGGAATGGATGCTCCTCCTCCCGCCGCCTTCGCTTTCCATGGCGAGCCAGCTCCGCCGCGGCCCGCGATCACCGCTTGGTGCCCTTTCCCACCACCTCCACGCCACTCGCGCCGCTCCTCGCATCCCGGGAGGCTCCCAGCACGCCTATTATAAAGGCACCGGGGGAAAAGCGTCAGCGGAACGTACCACGCCAGGTGACATGGGGGGAGTCGAGACTGATGACCTTCCCCCCCCTCCCTTTCTCGAGCGCCTTCCGAGGACTCCGTTTCCAATGCGGGGACCCCCACCCGGATCGAGCCCGGAGCGCCGCGGATGGAGCCGGTGGGTTGGAAAGGGACGTCCGCATGCGCGGAACAGCTAGTTGCCCCCCCCCCCCCGCTTCCTAGCTCGGCCTCCGAATGGAAGGAGCCGTTGTCGTGTCACACGCGCACGTGTGCAACGCCTTTCCTGGGCTGGGCTTGCCGGAGGTTGTTTTGCTGAGTCAGGAAGAGACAGCGGGAAAAACGGTGTTGGCGATGGGGAGGGAGCGCTAATATTGTTGTCGTATGTTGTTTTATAAACTTAGATTATGAGAAAGAGGGTGAGTGAAAGAGCGAGAGGAAGAGGAAGAGAAAGAAAACGTGAGAGAAGGAAAAGAGAGACAAAGAAAAGAGAAAGAAAGAAGGAAAAGGAAAAAGTGAGAAAGAGAGACAAAGAAGAGAGAAAGAGAGAAAGAAAAAGGAAAGAGAAAGAAAGAGAAAGAAAAAGGAAAGAGAAGAGAAAGAAAAAGGAAAGAGAAGAGAAAGAGAAACTAAGAAAAGAGAAAGAAAGAAGGAAAATGAAAGAGAGAGAAAGAAACAAAGAAGAGAGAAAAAGAAAGAAAAAGGAAAGAAAAGAAAGAGAAAGAAAAGAGAAAAGAGAAAGAAAGAAAGAAAAAGAGAGAGGGAAAAGAGAAAGAAAGAGAAAGTAAGAGAAAGGAGAGAGAGAAAGAAAAGAGAGAAAGATAAAAAAGAAAGAAAAAGAGAAAAGAGAGAGAGAAAGAAAAGAGAAAGGAAAAGGAAAGAATGAGAGAAAAGAGAAAGATAGACAAAGAGCAAAAGAGAAAAGGAAAGAGAGAAAGAAAAGAAAGAAAAAGGAAAGAGAAAAGAGAAAGAAGGAAAGAAAGGAAGGAAAAGGAAAGAGAGAGGGAAAAGAGAAAGAGAAAGGAGAGAAAGAAAAGAAATGAAAAGGAAAGAATGAGAGAAAAGAGAAAGATAGACAAAGAGCGAAAGAGAAAGAAATTTTCTGAAAAGGAAAGAAAGAGAGAAAGAAAAGAAAGAAAAAGGAAAGAGAAAGAACAAGAACAAGAAACAAAGAAAGGGAAAGAGAAAGAAAGATAGAGGAAAAGAGAAAGAAAAAAAGAGAAAAGAGAAAGCGAGAGAAAGAAAGAAAAAGAAAAAGTGAGAAGTAAGGAAAGCGAAGGAAGGGGAGACAGTGAGAAAAAAGAAGAGAAGGAGGGAGGGACTGGAAGAGAAAGAGAGGAAAGAAGGGAGGGAGGGAGAGGAGGAAGGAAGAAAATGCTGCCTAGCTCCCAGCAACTCTGGGTTGCTTTACAAATTGTAACAAGTTCATTCCCTGAACCAAACCGAGTGTATTTGTGTGTCTTTGTAATTTTAGGCTTGATTATTCACATTTCCAAAGCAGATCATAGCACTTCTTACTTGTCAGTCCAGGACTCTTTTTAAACTTGGGCAAAATATTTTTTTTTTCTTGTTCTTCTGAGCCCCTTAAGGTCCTATTTTTTTATTTTTTTTTTCATTACTTTACTATATGACAATTTGTCTTTTCTGCCCTCAACAATAGAAGATGTGCAGTGTTCTGAAAGTCCTTGAACACACTTGCAGGTGTTCAGGAAGACACCAAACCATCAGAGAAAAGTGTTGTGAAACCCATAAATTCGTCACTTGTGGAATGTTTGGTCAACTCTCACATGAAACCAGCAGATCTTCTAGTTTGGTCACTTCCTTTCTAAATATCAGATCTCTGATAAAAATGAAATGTAGATTTCATTGGTTCTTGCTTGCACCCTATGAAAAGTATAAGCGAAGGGAGAGAGTCAGTTTGGTGTGGTGGGGAAAGTGCTGGCCTAGAACCCAGGAGACGGTGAGTTCTAGTCCTGCCTTTGGCATGAAAGCCGACGGGTGATTTTGGCCCCAATCACCAGGAGACGGTGAGTTCTAGTCCCACCTTAGGCATGAAAGCCGACTGGGTGACTTTGAGCCATTCACCAGGAGACAGTGAATTCTAGTCCCACCTTAGGCATGAAAGGCAGCTGGGTGACTTTGGGCCCATCACCAGGAGACGGTGAGTTCTAGTCCCGCCTTAGGCATGAAAGACGGCTGGGTGACTTTGGGCCCATCACCAGGAGACGTTGAGTTCTAGTCCCGCCTTAGGCATGAAAGACAGCTGGGTGACTTTGAGCCAATCACCAGGAGACGGTGAGTTCTAATCCCACCTTAGGCATGAAAGCAGCCTGGGTGACTTTAGGTCAATCACCAGAAGACAGTAAGTTCTAGTCCCACCTTAGGCATGAAAGGCAGCTGGGTGACTTTGGGCCCATCACCAGGAGACGGTGAGTTCTAGTCCCGCCTTAGGCATGAAAGACGGCTGGGTGACTTTGGGCCCATCACCAGGAGACGGTGAGTTCTAGTCCCACCTTAGGCATGAAAGACGGCTGGGTGACTTTGGGCCCATCACCAGGAGACGGTGAGTTCTAGTCCCGCCTTAGGCATGAAAGGCAGCTGGGTGACTTTGGGCCAATCACCAGGAGACGGTGAGTTCTAGTCCCACCTTAGGCATGAAAGGCAGCTGGGTGACTTTGGGCCCATCACCAGGAGACGGTGAGTTCTAGTCCCGCCTTAGGCATGAAAGACGGCTGGGTGACTTTGGGCCAATCATCAGGTGACAGTGAGTTCTAGTCCCGCCTTAGGCATGAAAGCCGGCTGGGTGACTTTGGCCCAATCGCTGGATGGTGAGTATGCCATAGGCATACAGGTTGTGAGTTCTAATCCCACATTAGGTAGGCCCTTGCCTGGAGAAGTTGCTCCATCACTGGAGGTTTTTTTTTTTTAAGAGAAGATTGGACAACTGGGTGCAAGAATGTTGTAGGGTCTCCTGCCTGAGCAATGGGGCTGGATTGGAGGACCTTTAAGGTGCCTTCCATCCCTATGAGTTTATGTTCCTCAGACGTGGCTGGTCGCTCCCACAATTTCCCTGCCACGTTTCCTGTCCGCCTTCTTGCTACACAGCCAGTTTATTGCAAAACAGTTCCTCATTTTTAACTCTAGAGTTGAGAGCCCCACCTAACTGTTGCAAAGGCTTACAAATCCATTTTCTTGATGAACAGCAACCCCTTAAGAGTACACAACACACACACTTGTGTATATACACTGTACACACTCTGTTGCAGGAAGTCAGTATGATTAAACCCAGCCCGTATTGATTGAAGCATTAAGGAGCTAACCGGAAAGGCTGTTTGTGGTTGGAGACCAAAGACTGCACGCTGGACAGGCTCAGGAAGTGAAGAAGGACCAAAATGCCATAAAGCTAGTCCTCGACATATGACAGTTCATTTCGTGTCTGTTCAATGTCGCTGGAAATAATAAGAACAGGCACTTACAAAGCCTGTTCTGACCTAGGCTTTGCCAAGATCACGAAGCCGAACTCCTCGTCCCGATAAAATCCATTTTTATTTAGATTAAAGGGAATTCCTCTCCAGCAAAGTCCCGGCAAACAGCCTTTCAAGAGATTTCACAACTAAAGATCTTGATCAGGCCGGGAGAGTTGCCAGGCCGATAGCTTCTAAAATGCCACACTGTAGCAGCAATGACTCATGATCTTCACCCTCATGAATTGAACTAATTGTCCCCTGCAAACCCCACTCCCCTTTCGCCTCTCTTTATTCCCTATGGGAAGGGCCATTTCACCGTCCACCTGAGACTTTACTCCCGAGTCAGCCCTTGTTCCTTAGCTGTTCCCTTCATCTGGCAGTTCTGTGCATGCGCACACTGGGAACAGGCTCCAGCTGCTCTTCTTCCCCACTGATCTTGGACTCTGAAGGCAGCTGATAACTGTCAGGCGGCCCTGGCCCCATCTCTGCCTTCAACACAGAGCCTTCCCCAGACTCCAGGACTGACCCAGGTTCCTTCCCAACCTCCTCACTGTCCGCTGGCCGCTAGTGGACCACAACACTACCGTAGCAGCATCCACATGGTCATTTAAACAAAATCTGGTCACTAGAAGGGCAACCAGCGTATTTTTATGACGATCGCAGCATCCTGGAGTCACATGGTTCCGCTTTTGTGACCTTCTCACAATCAAAGTCAAGGGAGAAAGCCTGTTTCACTTCACGGCCACATTACAAACTTAATAACGGCAATGATTCGCTTAACAACTGTGGAACAAAAGGTCGTCAAATGAGACAAAATTCACTTAATAAATGTTTCCCTTCCTCACAAAAATTTTGGTCGTAAGTCGAGGACTACCTGTATCCCCCGGGGTTGGTCTAGGAAAGCATCACAACTGCCTTTGTCTCTTCCAGTAATGCAGATTAGTCCTTGACGTACGACCACAATGGAGCCCAAAATTTCAGTTGTTAAGCAAGACAGTTGTGAAGCGAGCTGTGCGCCATTTTACAACTTTTTTTTCTTTTGGCGACAGTTGTTAAGCAAATCACTCTCGCCATTAAATGAATCATGGGGGGGTTAAAGCAAATCTAGCTCCAGAAGAAACAAAACCTAAATTATGACCATTTTTTTCACACTTACGACCATTGCATTTGCAACTTCCCAGCCAGCCAAAGCCAACTGGGGGAGGAGGGGAAAAACAGAATTTGCTTAATGACCACGTGACTCGCTTAAGGACGGCAGGGATTCCGTTAATCACGGCAAAATAAGGTTTTACGATTGTGTGGGCTCGTTTAAGAACCGCCTTGTTTAGCGATGGAAATTCTGCTCTTGACTGTGGATGTAAATCGGAGACTATCTCTAAATTGTAAAAAGGGGCTTGTCTGAAATGGGGCAGGGTCTCCTGCTTGAGCAGGGGGCTGGACTAGAAGACCTCCAAGGTCCTTTCCAGCTCAACCCTGATTGATTGCTATAGCATCGAACAGCATTTCTCAACCTTGCCAGCTAAAGCCACGTGGACTTCAAGTCCCAGAATTCCCCAGCTGGCAATGGGGCCAAAGGTGAGGTAAAACATCTCTCTCTGGGCTGGAAGAGATGAGATCGTGTTGAAAGGGTCAAAAAAAGACTTCCTTCTTTTCCTCTTTTGGCATTTCTAACTTGGAGCAAGTGGTTAGGATGGAACACCACCAGGAGATGCCATAGGCAGAATCTTAATTTAAAAACAACAACAACAACAATCCCAACCTTTCCACAAGATGGCAGTGGTGAACCACTTCTACATAGATGAATGCTGTGTATAGCTATACCCAGGAAGTCACCAGGGAAGGATCAAGCTATAATGGCACCTTGGAGAGGTTTTGGCAGAGGGGGTGGTGGTGAAAGGACAATGCCAAAGGCAGGGGCGGGATTCTACTAGTTTGCACCTATTTGCTAGAACCAGTTGTTAACATTCTAAGCAGTTAGGAGAACCGATTGTTAGAAGAAATTACTGGACTAATCCTGTAAGGGAGGCAGGAAGGAAACATTCTGGTGTTGCTTACAGAAACTGCCTCTCTGTTAACCCTTATTATATTCTTGGCAGGACTAGACTTCCTGTCTCAGGAACGTCTCTGGAGTTTATTTTTCCTCCTTTGCTGGTACTTTGCTTGTATGGAGTGACCATTCAAAGTTACAATGACACTGAAAACAGTGATTTATGACCATTTTTTACACTTATGACTGTTGCAGCATCCCCACAGTAATGAGAAGGCCGGGCAAGGAGATGCGTGCATCGATGTGAGTGATATTGAGTTGGCCACGCCCAGCCAGTCACATGACCACCAAGCCATGACCACCCAGTCACATGACCACCTAAGCCACGCCCACAGAACTGGTTGTTAAACATTTGAATCCCACCCCTGGCCAAAGGTATCCGTTGGATAAGAGACAGCATAGCCCACAGCAGCAAAATGGACCAGGCAAGAGAATCCAAAGAGACCTTCCTTAGTTTAATAGATATGGAAGGGACATTTGAGGTCTTCTAGTCCAGCCTTCTGCTCAAACAGGAGACCCTATACCAATGGTGGCTAACCTTTTTGGGCTCCTGTGCCAAAAATCGCACTCGGGTGCCAGCACCCAGAAGGCAATGTGTGCTCCCCCCCATGCTCCCTACAAATGCGCACATAACCCTCCCCGCACACACGCTACCCCACTTACCTGCACTGTGCCTCACAGCTGATTTTCGGCCGGACTTCCGGTATTTTTGGAAAAACAGGAAGTGATGAAACGGACCGATTTTTCGTCCTGCAAAGACTGCAAAAGCCTGCGGAAGCCTTCCTCAAGCCTTTCGGAGGCCGAAAAAGCTGCAAACAGGCCGAAAATCAGCTATAAGGCACGCGGATGGCCAGAGAGTTAAGTTTGCCTGCAGCTCACATGCCGGCACAAATGGCTCTGCGTGCCACCTGTGCCATGCATGCCGTAGGTTCGCCATCATAGCCCTATTCCATCTCAGACAAGTGACTGTCCAGTCTCTTCTTAAAAGCCTCCAGTGTTAGAGCATCCACAACTTCTGGTGGCAAGCAGTTCCACTGGTTAATTGTCCTCACAGTCAAGAAGTTTTTTCTTAGTTCTAGGTTGCTTCTCTGCTTGATTAGTTTCCATCCGTTGGTTCATATTAGTATGGAAAAAAACCAAAAAGTTGTGACTTGGAAGTTTTATTTTACTGCCACAGAGAGAGTCGGAAGTCAGTGTTTCTTTTTCTCTTCTTTTTCCTACCCTTCCCCACGTCTCTTTCCTCTTTCCCCTCCTTCCTTAATGTTGCTCTATTTACTTTTATATTTTGTATTTTATAATACCAAATAATTTAATAAAAAATGTTTGGGGAGGGTTGCATTCTGTTTACATAGCCTTACAATTCAGCAGATTCATCTCATTTGTGTGTGTGTGTGTTTGTGTGTCCCCTTTCTCATTTACCACATTCCTCTTAATCTTGCAGGTTTGGGGGACTACCTTAGCCTTGAACCATTAAGGTTTTCTTTGGCCCCATCCCCTTTGTCCCCTAAAACAAGGGTCCCCCAATCCCTGGCCGGTGGCCTGCCAGCAGCCTGCGCCCCATTCGGATGCAGCCCGTGGAAGTGGTAGGTAAGCGCACATTATGTGTAAAGCTCCATTTGCATCAGAGGTGGCATTCAGTCGGTTTGGACCGGTTCACATGAACCTGTAGCAAAAATTTTAGCCAGTTTGGAGAACCAGCAAATACCACCTCTGACTGGCCCAGCCTGCTTGCCCCCCCCCCCCGCCCCAGCCCTTTCCCATGTCAACTGATAAAACATTTCTATGCCTGTTTTAGTAGTTGCCATAAAAAAGAGGTAGGGGAGGAAGGAAATTTGGAAGAGCAGTGCAGCAGTTTGGAAGCGAAAGTACATTCCAACTCTTCATCTTTAAAAGATTGTAACTAAACTACCAGAGCTTTTGCCCATGAATATAATTCATTGGAGAATGTGATTGATGCCACCCAGCCCGTGAAGGTGCTCAATGGGAGAATCTGATTTATGACACGCCTAGGGGGGAGAGGGGAAACAGGATCACAGAGGACTGGAAATGATGTAGGCCAGAGTTGGCTTCATACAGGGCAGGGCCAGTATGTTGTCTGCAATGAATCCTTTGAAGTTTGTCTCGAGAATCATGATTTAATTAGGGCGATTGCTGGAATCTTGACAGCCCACCCTATATTCCATCGATTTTTAGCTCAGCTGATTCATGCGGCAGAGAAGCATGCAGAACTGGTAGCATGCAATTTGGAATCCTACCACTGATTTGTATGAGTGACAGCTATCCATGCCAGCCTGTGACTCAACACCTAACCATCACCTCTCCCTTCCCTTGCTGGTCCCCCCAAGCCAGAAAGATTGGGGACCAATCCCCTAAAAAGCAGGGCGGCTAAAAATCTATTATTTTTTTTTAATTTAAAAAAATTGATATTTTTTTTTAGGTAAATCGGATTTTTTGTTATTTAAATCGGATTTTTTAAAAAACAAATTTATTTTAATAAAATGCTTTTGGAGTAAAAATAATCCATCTAAAGGTAGTTTTCTATTTAAGATACATGAATAATTTAGCTTATTCAGCATGAAATGGAGCTTAGTTTTGTAGCATGAGGGTGTATATTCTGCAATATTGAGACTGTCGGTGAATTAACAGCAGGTCAGAGGAGGAGCTGCTACAGGACAGAGATGACAGTTGCTCTTTAAAAATTATGATTTAAATCGAGCTGATTTCAAGAATAGTCTTTGTCCAGAATTGGAAAAGTGACAGTTTAAAACTTTAAAAAAAGTTTTAGAATGTGCAGAAATGGATAGGCTTTCAATAAAAATAAAGGAGAGAGAAGAGACAGAGTACCATGAAATTTGGAATTTATGGTATAACTGCTTTCAAGGTAGACCACAAAATAGAGAGATGAATGAAAGGTTATGGTGAGATGAAATAATATGATATGAATAAGCATAATTATGTATAATGTATGAAAATATGGTATAATTTGAACGTAAAATAATTGTAACAATATTTAGTAATATTCTATATACGTAAGAATATGTCAAAGTGAGTGAACACTGCTACAAATGCGCGGCAATGAATGGAAATATGTTTTTAATGGTTTTTAATTGTAGAATTTGTTTAATAAAGATTATTTTTAAATAAATCAATTGAGGTGATTTAAATCAAGCCTTCTTACGAGCGATTTCAATGGTGATTTCAATCATGATTTAAAACCAATGTGATTTCAATCAAACCCATCCTGCTAAAAAGGCAAATGACACACACACACACACACACACACACACACGGACATAGCACAAAAAAAGGCCCTTTATTATCCCTGAATTGCATTACAATACTGCAGGTAGTTTAACATCAGGAAGACCTGTATTGACCTGTAATTGACCCCAGACCAACCTCTGGCTGGCTGGGGTAGGAGTGGGAAGCTAAAATCATGCAGAGGGAATTTATTTATTGCTATCGTATTTTATTTACAGTCTAAACACGGAAAGGGAACTGGGGTACCGTCCCAAGTGCAAAATCTACAGGCAGGAAACCAGGCGCTCTGGTTCAATGTGTGAGACACACACACACACACACACACACACACACAAACACAAATCCCTGCCAGGCATTGCCCACAGAGAAGACTACACCAAGGAAATTGTATCCGTGGTACAAGTTGTGGTGTCCATCTGTGTGCTCCCTGTGCATTAACGAATCCTGAAAGCTGTGCTGGACGGGGAGGATACAGCGACATGCAGACATCCAATGCTGACCTGGCATGCTTTTTTTTTTTTCTTTTGTGCTGTCTGCATGGGCCCCAGTGTCAATGAATGTCACGCTGCCCTTGACAAAGGAGCAGGAGGGGTAAAACAGTTAAACTGCTCTGGGAAAATGGGAAGTGGGGGAAAAACAGACCACAGAATGTCCCCATCTGGACCTCATCATCCTTACAAAGGAGTAGGAAAGGTTCTGGGTGTCAAGATTTGGTGAATATACCCTGCAACGGTAAACTACTGTTCCCACTCATGCTAGTAATGCTATTTACTAAATTTGCAGGTGTTACAACAGTGGTGGGACTCATTTCCGGGGGGATGAGTCTGCCTACTGAGATGAAGTGGACCGGTTGCTTTCGTGGTGTGGAGACAACAACTTGGTCCTCAACACCAATAAGACCAAGGAGCTTATAATGGACTATAGAAGGAACAGATCAGACCTCCAGCCCTTGCTTATCCATGGAGACAGAGTGGAGCAAGTGGCCAGGATTAAGTTTCTGGGTGTTATCATAAAAGAGGACCTGACCTGGGGGCTCCCATTGCAGCCCTGGTCAAAAGGGCCCAGTAGAGATTATACTATCTGAGGTTTCTCAGGAAACAACAACTGAATGAAAAACTGCTGGTGACCTTCTACCGCTGCACCAGAGAGAGCATTTTAACATACTGCACCTCTGTATGGTTTGCCAGTTGCACTGTGGCAGATAGGAAAGCACTCCAGAGGGTTAACATCATTGCCCAGAAGATCTTTGGTTGCCCTCTCTCCTCTTTGGAAGAGCTTTATAGCTCCCACTGCTTTAAGAAAGTTCCAAACATTCTCAAAGATCCATCTCATCCTGGGTATTTTTTTTTTTTTTGACCTATTACCATCTGGCAGACAGTACAGGACAATAAAAATAAGGACAAATAGGCTGAAAAACAGCTTCTATCCCAGGGCAGTAGCTCTTTTGAATTCCACTGTATATAGTACACTGACGATGGTATTTAATTTCATTGTATGATGTGCCATGACAATAAACTAAACTAAACTAGCATTCTTGAAATCCCTGCAGTGTGTGTGTGTGTGTGTGTGTGTTTGTCCCTGGCCTACCTTGAAGAGCTGAAACCTGAGGCTTGTTGAGAGGGAATTAAAAACATCCAGCATTCTTTCTGGCGAAGTTTACAAGCTCCTGAACTCTACATAGGATGGAGGAGTACATCTGCCCCCAGCCACCGTTCATATAACAGACTCGTCCACATGGGTTATACAGAGCTTGTAACACTCCGCTAAAAACACGCTAAGGTTGGTTGTGGGAAGTCAACACCATTTCCTTTCCCTTTTGATGTGGCTTAGCTTGATGGGAACCTGGTCCATCCAATTCGTTTATGGTTCAAGGTGGTTCGACCATGGTTTAACACAGTATCCTAGTTAAGGGTTTGACACCAGAAGAGGTGTCCGCGGACGGCTGTTCCGTTTTCTAGGGAGAGGTTGAATCTAAACCCGGTTTTACCAAAGACAGTTGCTGCATTCACATAACATACGACGTCTAGAGGTGTCTACCACATTATGGCTTAACATAGTGGCCTGGTTCATGTACCCTGATGAGGCTATGTCTCAGTTACCCTGACACATTAAACTATAAGCTACAAGGTAAAAGGTTTCCCTGCTTAGTCATGTCTGACTCTACACAGTATGGTACCCATCTCCGTTTCTTGGCCGAGGGAACCAGTGTTGTCTGAAGACAATTTCCATGGTCATGTGGCCAGCATGGCTAAATGCCGAAGGTGGCCAGAACTCAGTTACCTTCCCACCAAAATAGTGCCTATTGATCTACTCGCATTCGCACACTTTCTACAAAACTACCAACAACCTGTCTCTGTTTGATCCAGGCGACTGTATTGTGTGAACCCAGCTAAAAACGTGAAGGGCTGGGAGCTTCTCAACCTGGTGTGCAGCAAATGCTGTGTTTTCAGGAGGGGTGGAGGGCCGGGAGAACAGGAACACAAAATGAGAACAGAGACTGCATTCATACAACGTACTTAACCTGATCAGTTAAAAAGACCCGGCTGATAAATTTTGCAATTCCGGGTTGGTTGTGGAATTAAATCTTGCCTAGGTTTTGGTGATTGGTTTAGTGCATTGCTGATACCCACACATGGGAAGACAAGTGAGACCATATGAAGAAAGGTCAGTTTTGCGTCCCGTGGTGGTCGTAAAACAAGCTGTCTGGTTGACTTGGGACCAGTCACGCCTTCTTACTCCAAACTACCTTGCAGCCTTGGTATCCCAAAGGTGCTTTTTTTTCAGGTGGCAACTAGACTTTCTGGGTTTTTTCCTTTTCTTTTGAAGACGTTTTGCTTCTCCTCCGAGAAGCTTCTTCAGCTCTGACTGGAGGGTGGGGAAAGGAAGGATTGATACTCCTTGAAGACAGCTGGTTATTTGCATCCTTTTCGAGAGTCGTTGAGGCCACTTGGAGGTTTATATGTTTCCTTGAGTGGTGCAAACAGTTCCTGTAGTCTGCAATTTTTTCTCTGGAAATCTATTCCTACTCCCACATCATTCGAAGAGTGTTCATCCCAAATTGTATAGCTAAAAGTCCGTGGAGATTCTCCATCCTCCAGGTCACCGTTGTCCACAGTGGTGGGATTCAAAAATTGTTCTTACTGGTTCTGTGGACGTGGCTTGGTGGGCGTGGCAGGAGAAGGATACTGCAAAATCCCCCTTCCCTCCCCACTCCACTAACCTGCTTTCCAGCTCCATTCTCCTGTGCAGGGCAACCAAAGAAGACCCAGCCGATCAGCTGGGACTCAATGGGAGACAGAGAAGAGATGGGGTTGGCGGGGCCAGTCAGAGGCGGTATTTGCTGTTTCCCCGAACTACTCAAAATTTCTGCTACCGGTTCTCCAGAACTGGTCAGAACCTGCTGAATGTACCACCTCTGGTCACCTGAATACCATCACTAAATACCACCTCTGGCATCCTTCCCCCGCAATCCTGGTTAAGAATAAACCAGGATTTATCTTTTCATCTTCCAGGAGAATGGATGGATAGAGAAAAGAGATTAAAGGGATGCTTCTGGTGTATACAGGTAATCCTTGACTTATGACCACAATGGAACCCTGAAATGTATGTTGCTAAGTGAGAAGTTGGCTCAATGAGTTTTGTCCCATTTGACAACTTTTCATGCCACGTTTGCTAAGCGAATTGCTGCAGTTGTTGAATGAGTAACACCGTTGTTAAGTGAATCAGGCTTCCCTATGGATTTTGCTGGTCAAAAAGGTCACAAAACGGAGTCGCCCCAGGACACTGCAACTGTCATAAATACGAGTTGGCTGCCAAGCGTCCAAATTTTGATCCTGTGACTTCCGGGAATGCCGCCATGGTTGTTAAGTGTGAAAAAAAAAAAAAAAAACGGGTCACAAGTCCCTTTTTTTCCAGAGCCGTTGAAACTTCAAAACAGTCACTAACTGAACTGTCGTAAGTCGAGGACTACTGGATTCATTGCCATCTTAGGCAAAGTTTCTTCTTCCTTTTTCGGCATGTCAACCGCATGGCGTAACTTATGGGAGAAAATCCATGCTGTGATGCCAGGGATGAGTCTTTCCGTGGAGAAATGATCTGGGTTCGATTCAAATGATCTTGGCTAAAAGTTATCCAAAACTTTTTATAGGTTGATTCCAAGCTGGGAGATCCGTCTTCTGTAAGATGACCCAGCGATCCGGAGAAGAAAATCAAAATTATTTTTGTGTGCGTGAAACTCTTAGATTTGTCTTTGTTAAGGCAGGTTCCTGTGCTCTGGCTACACCCGAACACAGGCGTTTGACAGCAAACATACAACTTCTTAGTATTGGTGCAGAATTAGATCCCTGTTTGAAAACATCTGCTTGGTCTTTTGGAGCAAAAGGTATAAAGACCAAACACACACACACACACACACACACACACACACAAAATCCACCCCGCAGCAAATCCATCTGTAACCGGTTCCTTCCTATCTAGAGTGCATGCAAAGAATAGAATACAATAACAGAGTTGGAAGGGACCTTGGAGGTCATCTAATCCAACCCCCCCCTGCTCAGGCAGGAAACCCTATACCCTTTCAAATGAAAATACTCTTTCCCCGCCACCCACCCGGCCCCTTACCCATTGGCAAACAATAAATAGGATAATAAATAAGATAAATTAGAATATTTAAATAGAGAACAGTCCTAAGCTTAGGGCAACAGCGGCTCTCCTGGTGTGCTCAGATTTACTAAGAGAATTTGCCAGAAGGAAAAAGGTGGACGATGGCCAATGTATATATTGTCAACCCATAAAATATTTCTATGGTCTTTTTAGAGTTGCCAAGGGAGGGAGGAGCAGTGCAGCAGCTTGCAAAACCGAAACTGCATTCCATAAATGTTTTCAAAGATAGTACCTAGGGGATGGAAGTTTCTGCGCGCAAAATTCTAACTGGAGAACATGATTGAAGACTCTTGGCTATGGAGGTGTCCCATTGGAGAATAGGGATTATGAGACACCCAAAA
This sequence comes from Hydrophis major, assembly GCA_033807585.1. Lineage (NCBI taxonomy): Eukaryota > Metazoa > Chordata > Lepidosauria > Squamata > Elapidae > Hydrophis > Hydrophis major. The sequence goes on from CM066330.1 coordinate 261,343,504, forward strand.
GGGTGGAGGGAAAAACAGGGTCAAGGATGACAATTGAAATATGTGTCTCAGAGTCAGCTGCACTGCTGGGTATGTTAACTCCCAATACATCATTTTTAGTTTTGGAAGTTTGGTTCGAGACTTGGGATTTAAATGGGGGAACTGCCGGAATCCTGACATATATATTTAATTTTAGAAAGAAATCATTTTTCTTTTAATCACTCATAAGAAGGGCTTAAAGGAGCTGAGGTGCTAAAGTTTCACTACAGTCAACTACAGTCTGTCCTCGACTTATGACCACAATTACAGGCAGACTTCAACCAGAGGTGAGATGCTGCCAGTTCACACCAGTTTGGGTGAACTGGTAGTTAAGATTCTATGCAGTTTGGGGAACCGGCAAATCCCACCACTGGCTGGCTTGCCCCCGCTGGTTTTTTGGCCATTTTGAGGACTTCCGGGAGCATTTTCAGGGCATTTTTAGGCCATTTTTGACTGTTTGGGGACCCGTTTTCAGGCTGTTTTTTTTTCCAGGCCATATTCAGGCCATTTTGGGGCATATTTGGGCCATTATTGGCCCATTTTCAGGCTATTTTCAGCTTGTTTTTTGGACTCTTTTTGGCTGTTTTCAGTCATATTTGGGCTGTTTTTGGGCCCCAAAAGCAGCTTTGAAATGGCCTGAAAATGACCCCCAAAACAGGCCAAAAATGGCCCAGAAAATGGCTGAAAAACGGCTGGAAAATGCCCCAGAAAATGCCCCCCAAAATAGGCTAAAATGGCCCAGAAAACAGCCTGCAAATGGCCCAGAAAATGGCCTGAAAACAGCCAGGGAAAAGGCCCAGAAAGCGGCACAAAAATAGCCTGAAAACAGCCTGGAAATGGCCTGAAAATGCCCCCCAAAACAGCCTAAAAATGGCCCAGAAAATGGCCTGAAAACAGCCAGGGAAAAAGCCCAGAAAACAGCCTGAAAATGGCTCTCAAAGCAGGCCAAAAATGGCCCAGAAAACGGCCTGAAAACAGTCCAGAAAATGGCCTGAAAACGGCCCGGAAATCGCCTGAAAATGGCCCCCCAAACAGCCTAAAAATGGCCCAGAAAACAACCTGAAATTGGTCCAGAAAATGGCCCCCCAAAACAGGCTGAAAAAGAGGCGGGGCCATCAGGGGTGGGATTAGCCCCACCCACCTGAATCCTATCTCTGCCGTTGAGGTGGCCAGGAGGCGGAGCTGGGCGGGGTGACTAACGTCACCCACCCAGTCACATGACCAACCGGCCATGCCTACTCAGACAGAGTACGGGTTGTTAAATTATTCCAATCATACCACTGGCCTCGATTTATGGCCACAGTTACAAGCAGTCCTCGACTTACAACCGTTCGTTCAGTAACATTCAAAATTTGCAACGGCACTGAAAAAAGAGACTTATGACCATTTCTCACACCTATGACTGTTGCAGCATCCCCATGGTTAGGTGAAGAAAAATTCAGCGGCTTGACAACCGACTCCTATTTATGACAGTTGCCGTGTCCCAGGGTCATGTGCTTTGCTTTTGCGACCGTCGGACCAGCAAAGTCAATGGGGAAGCCAGATTCACTTAAAAATTGTATTATTGACTTAACCGTGGCAGTGATTCACTTAACAACAGTGATAAGAAAGGTTGTAAAGTGAAGCAAAGCTCACTTAACAAATGTTTCACTTAGCAACATCAATTTTGGGGGTCAATTGTTGTCATTAGCTGAGGACTACCTGGATTGGAGAAACAAGAGGAAGAAATGGAAAGGAGATCACAGGGAAATCACAAGGAAATGTCCGGGTTGTAGAAATCAAAATCCTCCCCTGTTGTCACCCAGAAACCCACATGATCCTGAGGGGGTCCAGCTTGATTTCAATGAGACTTTAATTTTTGTGCTGTTGCGATTGTTTGAAAAATGTAAGCTGGCCCTTGTCAGATTCACCAGGATGGGAGACCACCAGGAGAAACCACAGCCAATGGCAGCCGAGAAAACTACCAGGACATATCGTTGAGGATCTCAACAGTCAAAGGAGAATTTTTGGGTCAAGAATTGTCTAGATCCGAGATGGTGTGTTTTTGTTACTTTAGGTTTTCAGTCCTCCAGGGCTGGCATCTTTCCTGTCTATGGTAGTCCACCTTTTTCCCAACTGGCACCCCATCAATCCATATTTCTCATTCTTAATGACTTTCAGATAGGTGGACTTCAATTCCCAGAATTCCCCATGCTGGCTGGGGAATTCTGGGAGTTGAAAGCCACACTTCTTAAAAGTTGCCAAATTTGCGAAACATTAGAAGGACCATTCAATAAAGCTATTGGGAAGAGCTTCCAGGGAACTCAGTCAAAAAAGTCAAGATGGCAGCTATTAAAGCCCACCTCTTAAAAAAACAAACAAACCAGGTTGTCCATAACTGTAGATGTCATGGAGACATTTTTTGACTCCCAAGCTCGGATTGTGACACCTCTTATGCCATCTTAGAGCTTCCCAAGTTTTGATAACCCTGGTTCTTTCCAGAAAAGCCGCTGTTTTGTTTTTTTTAAATACATACCGGCACACTGGAGCCCACACATTCACACGTTGCGTTCCCAGACCCTTGTTCCACCAAGGTTCCCAAATCTTTACAGCGGAGCTTGTGCTGTAATGTCATCCAGTCTTCGTTAAGCTTTGCCTCTTTTGAGCTGGGTGGACTTCAACTCCCAGAATTCCCCGGCCTGGGAAATTCTGGGAGTTGAAGTCCACCCGCCTTAAAGGACAGAGGTTGAGAAACCTTGCGGTAGACCCTTCCTAGTCTTCACCACCAGGTGAGTTCTTGATTTCCCAGCTACCTGGAGTGGCTTCATCCGTTGAACAGCTACCTCTACGAAAACGAAAAAAAAACACTAGTTTTCGTTCCATCCTCAGAAAGTTTCCTTCGCTGACCGATCGTCTTCTCCCCCCCCCCCCACAAAAAAAAGGCTGAAGAAGGAGCAGCATTGAAATAAATAACAAGAACAAATAAATTAAGGAATAAATACGACCACAGTGTTCCCAAAGAGTGGCGCGTCACCCATAATAGTATCCAAAGGAGTCCAAAGTTTCCCGCAGGGTGCAAAGGCAAGCAGGGATCAAATGAGGAAGGGGAAGGGGTCCCTTGGGAAGATCTTGCTGGGTGTTTTATTGCTTTTGTTGAGTTGAAGGATGGGGAAAAAGGAAGTCAGAAAGCAGATGTGGTCTTTGTGGTCCGTTTTGGCTCTCTTCCCCAAAACTCCTCCTAGCTGGATTCACACAACGCGTCAAACCCTACGTTGGATTGACCCGACGCCGTTCCTGCGTTCACACAATACGCTGGGCCCAAACCAACCCCTTTATTTATGGCTTCACGCACCTGGTTGAGGCAGCAGGGCAGGGGGAAACTCCGGATTGGAACCGGGGGGGGGCAGCCTCAAAATGTCCGCTACAGGGTTCTCCAAAACAGGTCAGAACCGGCTGAACGCCACCTCTGTGCCGCAGGTACGATGTGTCAGCATTTGCAGGACCGGGAACCCCACTGCAGCCTGGTTCTGGTGTGTCGTGCAAATCCAGCCACAGATAAGCATGCATGCCACATGCTTAAGCCAGGGGTTTGAAGCCATTTGTCGTCGAGGTTTGCAACAGTTCTTCCAACGCATGAATGAATCGAAGGTTTGGAGACAGATCGCCCTCCGGAGGGCTTCACCTACAAGTGTACGGGACCTGAGCAAAGCTAAGTTACAAACCAAACTTAGCACGTTGGGAAGGTGTATCGACCACCGTGACTTCGTTGGGTTGTGCCTGTTGTGTGAACCCAGCCAGGGAGTTGTAGGAAGAGAGTTTCGCTGAGGTTGCCATGCTTGTCTTCCGTTGGAAGACACCATTCCCCGTAAACGTGATGTCCTGCGATTCTTCCTGTGGATCCTCCCGCCTCCAGCGAGGTTCCTTTTGTGTGTGAGAGAGAGAGAGACGTAGGAATCCTCCCCAGGACGACCGGAGGAGGCTGCAGGCGTGGGACCCATTCCCTGTCCCTAACGCAGGGGTGAGGAGTCAGTTCTCTGCTGGGCAGGCGTGTTCCGGCCCTTTGAAGCAGGCCGATTCGTAGTGTTTGTGGAGGTAGGATTTGAGAGCGAAAGTCTTGTGGCATTGCTTGCAACGGTAGTGCTTGAGCGCCGAGTGGGTTTGCATGTGCGCCCGCAGATTGGAGCGGTCGGCAAAGGCCTTCCCGCAGTGCGAACAGCCAAAGGGCTTCTCCCCGGTGTGCGAGCGCATATGTCCCTGCAGCAGCCACGGCCGGCTGAAGGCCTTACCGCACACGGCGCACTTGTGTTTGAGGTTGTGTGTCAGCAGGTGCATGGCCAACGCTGGCATGGAGACGTAGGCCTTGCTACATGTTGGGCACTTGCGCGCCAGCTTGCTGTCCAGACTGCGGTGCGTCTGCTTGTGCCGGCTGAGGTTCGAGGAGGTGGCGTAGGTCTTGCCGCATTCGGTGCAGGCGTGGCGGTGGGCGCCACGACGAGGACCCACGGCCCGCCGGCGGGACCGCCCGTCGATGATGAAGAAGGCGTCCATGGAGTAGCTCTCGGTGACGGCTGCCTCGCCCTGGAAGTAGTGGGATGAGAGGCTGGATTGGGGGCTCTCAGGGTCGCTGTAGTCCTCCTGGATTGGGGTGTAAAGGGGGTCAGGAGAGGCCCCCCGACGGTGGGCTTTCTTCTTCTCATTCTTGTGACCTGAGGATGGGAGGCAGGCTGGGATGTACCCTGCAGGAGAGAGCAGCACATGGAAAATGTCTGGTAGTCAACCAGCCCCTCTCCACCAATAATCAGCACCCAGATCAGCATAGGTTAACTCCAAGGTTAACTTCCGACCCTCCCTCCACTTCCTTCCTTCCTTCCTTCCTTCCTTCCTTCCTTCCTTCCTTCCTTCCTTCCTTCCTTCCTTCCTTCCTTCTACCTCCCTCTGTCCTTCCTTCCTTCCTTTCTTCCTGCCTGCCTGCTTTCCATCCTTTCCTCCTTCCTTCCACCCCTCTCTTCCTGCCTGTTTTTTCCTTCCTTCTTTCCTTCCTTCCTTCCTTCCTCCTCCCTCCCTCCCTCCCTTCCTGCCTGTTTTTCCTTCCTTCCTAGAGATTGGATGGGATGAGATGGGATAGGGATAGGATAAATGGAAGGTGGACAGAGAGAGGGAGGGAGGGAGGAAGAGGGAAGAAAAGGGAGAGGAGAGGAAGTTGTGCTTAGATATACAAACAGCCAGATTGGACTATGGTTAGCGTTAGACTAGAAAGCAGAAGACAGTGAGTTCTAGTCCCACTTTAAACAGGAAAGCTGGTTGGGTGACCTTGGGCCGATAGGCAGGAGACGGTGAGTTCTAGTCTCCCCCTTAGGCATGAAAGGTAGTTGGGTGACTGTGGGAAGCCACTCCACTCCTAGAAGAATGAAGTATTTTGCAGAATATTAAAAAAAGAGGCAGGATAAAACATTTCCCCTAAAAGAGAAATATAAAAATCTTAAAGGTAACAGAAGCTCAGAAGCCCCCCAACTTCCTGCCGCCGAGCAAATATTTTGTGCTGATTAAGAAAGACTGGGCCAGCCTATCTATACAACAAAAGACGGTCGGCTCCAGAACAGGACACGATCCTTCAAGACAAAATAGGATCAGCCCACTCCCCTCTAGCAGCAGAGCTCACTGCATTGTGCCACAACCCCTAAGGATGTTGCATCACCCTCCAAACTTCAACCAAGCTTAGCTCAGACAAACACCTAGGATTTGTACTTTGCCTGTAGAGCCATCTATGACTCCTCCATAACCCCTCCATGGCCCCATGGGAATCTGACAACAGCCAATAAAATACACGTTCTTGCACAGGAACAGGAAGGGCAAGGACCAAGAGAAAGTACAAACCCCAGCCCCTATTCTCAATTCCATGGGGTCAGCTGCCCAGAACCACCCGTGTGGTTCATGCTTCATCATTAAACCCTCTTTCCAATCAGCCTCCAGCCCCCATTTTGTCTCCAGTGCCTTTCTCTCGGTTTGGAACTGAACCAGGTGGATATTTCTTCCAACAGTGACTTTGGGCCAATCGCCAGGAGATGATGAGTTCTAGTTCCACCTTAGGCATGAAAGACAGCTGGGTGACTTTAGGCCAATCACCAGGAGACAGTGAGTTTTAGAACTGCCATAGATTTCCTGGTTTTATTTTTATAAGATGGATAGTTATATAAATATCATGAATAAATAAATAAAAAGTGTAATCTTACCCCATTTTCTCTAATGTCCCAAGTGGGAAGGACTTCAGTCCGCTTTAATGGTTCCCCCAGAGTTTATCTGCCCTTCCTCCTCCCAAGAAACTGCTCTAAGTAAGGGATTAGTCTAGAGGACCTCTAAGACCCTGCCAGCCATCTTGGGGTTTTTGTCACCCACCCACCCCCATTAGCAGGGACTGGTTGCATGCAGGAAACCGAAAAATGATTTCCCTGCAATTTATTCTGGGAGGTGTGCAATTTCCATTTCTTAAATGTTGGAGAGGGAGGCTATTTTTGTCTCACAAATTCAACAGAAGTTGACATATTCTGAGGACATCTGTCCCTGCTGATCTGCCCTTTGGAGTGGAGAAAAGGATCCAATCTCCACTGGAAAGTCAGCGGAACAAAAGTGCAGGATGTTTTCCTGTGATCACAACACAGGAGGGAAGGGAAAGGGAAAGAAGAGAGGAGGGGAGGAGTGGGGAGGGGAAAAGGAAAGGGGGAAAGAGGGAAAGAAAGGAGAGGAGAGGAAAGGAAAGGAAAAGAAAGGAAAGAAAAGGAGGAAAAGAAAGAAGAAGGAAAGGAAAGAAGGAAAGGAGAAGGGGAAAGGAAAGGAAAGAAGGAAAGGAGAAGGGGAAAGGAAAGGAAAGAAGGAAAGGAGAAGGGGAAAGGAAAGGAAAGGAGGAGAGGAAAGGAAAGGAAAGGAAAGGAGAGGAGAGGAAAGGAGAGGAGAGGAGAGGAAAGGAAAGGAGAGGAGAGGAAAGGAAAGAAGGAAATGAGAAGGGGAAAGGAAAGGAAAGAAGGAAATGAGAAGGGGAAAGGAAAGGAAAGAAGGAGAGAAAGAAAGGAGAAGGGGAAAGGAAAGGAATGAAAGAGATGGCATGGTAACAGAAAAAAAGGGAAGGGAAGGAAAGTCCACAGATCATAAAGTGTGCCAGCTGGTGAATTCTGGGAGTTGAAGTCCACCTTTCCAGGACCTCCTTCGCACAACCAGAGCACGGCTGCGCAGAGCCCCAAAGGGCATTGAGGAAGGATGATGTCATTTCTTTACAGGGAAATTACTTCCTTGAAGATAGTGCAGTAGTCCTTGATTTACAACCATTCGTTTGGTGACCGTTCAAAATTACAGCAGCACTGGAAAAGCAAACTTTTGAGCGGGTTTCTCACTTACGGCCACTGCACTATCCCCATGGTCACCTGATCAAAATTTGGATGCTTGGCAACTGGTATGTATTTATGACGATTGCGGTCACCTTCTGTGATCTTCTGAGAACAAAGTTACTAGATTCCCTACACAACAGTGTTACTAACAACTGCGATGACTTCACTTAACAACGGTGGCAAGAAGGGTGATAAAATGGGGCAGGACTCACAGCAGCTGTCTTGCTAAGCAGTGGAAATTTTGGGCTCGATTGCAGTCGTAAGTCGAGGACCACTGTATCAGAGTTCATAAAGGATAGGATAGTGTGCATTTGTATTTCAATCTTTCTCTTTCCTTCTGTTTCTCTGTCTCACTTTTTGTCTCTCTCTCTCTCTCTCCCCATCTGTCTCTCTTTCTCTCTCTGTGTCTGTCTTTTACTCCTCTCTCTCGGTTTCTTTCTCCATCTCTTTCTCTCTTTTTTGTTTTTCTCTCTCCTTCTTTCTTTCTCTTTCTCTCTGTCTCACTTTTTCTTTCTCTTGCCCTCTCTCTGTTTTTCACTCCTTTCTTTCTCCGTATCTCTCTCCCTCTCTCTGTGTCTCTACCTCTTTCTCCTCCCATTTTTCTCTCCTCTGTCTCTCTCTTTCTCTCTTTCTCTCTCCATCTCTTTCTCTCTGCATCTTTCTCTGTCTTTTTCTTTCTCTCTTTTTGTCTCTTTCTCTCTCTCGTTTTCTTTCTCTCTGTGTGTGTGTCTCACTTTCTCTCTCTCTCTCTCCCCATCTGTCTCTCTTTCTCTCTCCCCATTTCTCTCTCCTCGCTCTCTATCTGTCTCTGTTTCTTTCTCTGTCTCCCTCTCTCTCTCTCTGTCTCTCTCCATCTCTCTCTTTCTCCATCTCTCTCTATCTGTCTCTGTCTCTCTTTCTCTCCCTCCCTCCTCTCCCTCCCCCCCCTCTCTCCGTAAATGCACCTGTCTTGGCTCCATTTCCAACTCTCAGCAAGAGACGCCGTCCTTTCTCTGCCACCTCCTCCTCCTCCAGGATTATTGATTGTGTTTTAAAAAGTCTTGAAGGAACATGGAGAAGTAAAAAAAAAAAATCCAACCTATTTTTATCCTCTCCCTCTCTGCAAATTCCTCATACTGGAGGCTGGAGAGAGGGAGAGAGAGAGGGAGAGAGAGAGAGAGAAAGAGAGAGAGAGAAAGCACTAGCTTTATTATTTTTAAAATCCACCTTTGATTATGCAGGTATGAAACCCAAGGGGCATTAGCAGCTCAGATCCCCTCCTCAAATTATCTTCTGCTGTGGGAGACCTCATTCACCGCCCTTCCTTTTTTTTCCTTTTTTTCCTTTTTTTAAAATTTTTTTGCTCTCCTTCCTCCTTATTCCCCGAGCACAATCACACGACCGTCTGGCAGGAAAAGGCACAGCTCAGCAATTTCTTCACATTTTCCCTGGAATTGTGGCAAGGTGACCCCACAAGGAGACAGCCAAGTCAACAAGCTCACCTGAGCAAGATCCTTCCCATCCCAAAGCCTGCCAACCTTTGCTCCTGGCTCATGAATTAAAAGGGATGTGTGTGTGTGGAAGCCCTGAAGCGTCGATCTGGGTGTGTGTGCGAGTGTGAAATTTGGATGGGCGTTCTGTGCCGAATGGCTCACTGGGCCCATCATCCCCAGCCAAAAAGACAGACCCAACGTCCAAGAGAGAGGCAAATGAGCTTCTAACCTTGGCTGCATTCAGTCTGTAGTCCCTGGTTTACAAACAGCATTCCTGTTGCTAAGCCAAATGGTTGTTAAACGAGGCTTGCCCGATTTTATGACCTTCCTTTAGCCCTTGGTTGTTAAGCGAATCACTGTAGTTATTAAGGGAATCACATGGTCAGTAAGCGAATCTGGTTTCCCAAATCGACTCTTCCAACTGAAAAAGGGGACTTAGGACAGAAGGGCATGGTGGTGCCTGCCAGCTGCATCAAAGTCTGGGTAGGTGCACAAGAAAGCCAGGATGGGCTTGGAAAAGGGAAGGAAAGAAGAAATATATCACTCTGTCATCCCGGAAGTTGGGAATCATCCTATCCTTGGATGATGAAAGCTGCACCAGCAGGGGTCAAAGCCATGTAATCCCTGCATCAAAGGCTGTTTGGTTTTTGGTGTGTTTTTTAGTCTCTATTTAACTTGTGTTCCTTTTAATCGTTTTTATATTTATGCTTTTACCAGGATTATACTGTAAACCAGACCCAGAGTTGCTTAACCTTGTTCTGTTCTGTTATTCTGTCTTCCTTTTCTCTCCTCTCCCCTCCCCTCCCCTCCCCTCTCCTCTCCTCTCCTTTCCTTTCCCATTTCGTTTCCTTTCTCCTTTCTTTTCCTCTCCTCTCCTTTCTCCTTTCCTTTCTCTTTTACTTTCTCCTTTCATTTCCTTTCTCCTTTCCTTTCCTTTCCATTCCTCTCATTTCTTTCTCCTTTCCTTTCTCCTTTCCTCTCCTCTCCTTTCTTTCTCCTTTCCTTTTCTTTCTCTTTTCCTTTCCTCTCCTCTTTTCTTTCTTCTTTCCTTTCCTTTCTCCTTTCCTTTCCTTTCCTCTTCTCTCCTTTCTTTCTTCTTTGCTCTCCTTTCTTTCTTCTTTCCTTTCCATTCCTCTCCTTTCCTTTCCTTTCCTCTCTTTTCATTTCTCCTTTCCTTTTCTTTCTCCTTTCCTTTCCTTTCCTCTCTTTTCGTTTCTCCTTTCCTTTTCTTTCTCCTTTCCTTTCCTTTCCTTTCCTCTCCTCTCCTCTCCTTTCTTTCTTCTTTCCTCTCCTTTCTTTTTTCTTCCCTCTCCTTTCCTTTTTCTTTCCTCTCCTTTCCTTTCTCCTTTCCTTTCCTCTCTTTTCGTTTCTCCTTTCCTTTTCTTTCTCCTTTCCTTTCCTCTCCTCTCCTTTCTTTCTTCTTTCCTCTCCTTTCTTTTTTCTTCCCTCTCCTTTCCTTTTTCTTTCCTCTCCTTTCCTTTCTCCTTTCCTTTCCTTTCCTCTCTTTTCGTTTCTCTCCTTTCCTTTCTCCTTTCCTCTCCTCTCCTCTCCTTTCTTTCTCCTCTCCTTTTCTTTCTCCTTTCCTTTCCTCTCCTCTCCTCTCCTTTCTTTCTTCTTTCCTCTCCTTTCCTTTCTCCTTTCCTTTCCTCTCCTCTCCTTTCCATTTTTTCTTCCTTTCCCTTCCTCTCCTCTCCTTTCTTTCTTCTCCTTTCCTCTCCTCTCCTCTCCTTTCTTTCTCCTCTCCTTTCTCCTTTCCTTTTCTTTCCCTTCCTCTCCTCTCCTTTCTTTCTCCTTTCCTTTCCCCTCTCCTCTCCTCTCCTTTCTCCTCCCCTTTCCTTTCTCCCTTCCCTTCCCTTCTCTCCCAGCATTTGCTGAATAAGCATTTTAAAAAAAAAAAATTTTTTTTTTTTTCGTTCTCAAAACCTACACCCCATAGGCTTCCCTTCGGCCAAAAGCCTTCCAGTTCAGAAGGGTTTCCATCCCTTCCTCTGCAGGCAAACTTTGGCTCTGCCTCCTGTTCGCCCTGGCTCCTGGGGTGGATGGATGGATGGATGGATGCGGAACGCCGGCCCAATCCTGGCTTCTCCTCCTTGCCAGCTCCCTGACCTTCATGCTGGGGAAAGGAGTGCGGGGAGCAGGGGAAACAGTCTCCATTTTTTTTTTTTAAATTGGCATTTTGCATAGCTTTAGCTTCTCCAAGGGCAACCCGGGTGTTTTCTCCCAGCCTCTGGTAGAAGATGCCAGCCGGAGCTTTCTGCTTGGCTCAGCTCTTTTTCAAAGGATGATAAAAGAGCTTCGGAGCCTAAGGCAGGTATCTCTGAATTAAGAATTTGGGGAGGGGGGGGGGTTGTGCCAGAAGAGTGGGTGGGGGGAAGGAAGGAAGGAAGGAAGGAAGGGGCTTGGAGGAAGGGGGAGAATGCTTTGTAGCTACAGTCCGTTTATTCATTCATTCATTCATTCATTCATTCATTCATTCATTCTTAGTCCCTGCTCAAGGACACTGGACATCCCCATATTTTAACAACGCCATGATCCCTTGCCTTGGGGTAGAGTCTGGGGCAACTGAATGGAGCTAGCAGCGTGTTTCATGGCCGGATGCCTTGCCTGTCGCCAAGGCGGAGTTTTCTTTAGCAGATATATTTTATGTATTTTATTGTATTTAGTTTGTCAAGCGTGTATGAGAAAAACAAGGATAAGTATTGTCATGCCCCCCCCACCCTGTTGGAATCTGGTTCCGAGGGGGAGGTGGAATAGCTGATAGGGAGTGGGGAGAGTGGCTCCGGTGACTGTGGAGGAAACTGGGGAAGGGCACAGTCCAGATGGGCATTCAGAGGGAGACCAGGCCCATCCCCTCTTCATCCTAGGGCACGCAGGGAGGAACGGAGAAGGGAGCAACATGGCTTACAGGGGGAGAAAAGGGCCTTGATCCCCTTCATTAGCTGCAGCTGGGAAAACAGGGTTTAAAAGGGGCGTTTGCTCACAGCACCTTGCTGGAAGCCAAGCGTCCATTATCTTTGTCAAGTCTTATCTGGGTTCTGGCATCCTCCCAGCTGTGTATGTTTCGTTATCTTTTGAAGTCTGCAATTCCTTATCCTGTCCTGTCTGTTAATGGCTGCAGCTGTGGTTTGTGTTGGTTTTTATTTATAATTTAGATGTACTTTGGGTTCGGACTTCATTTCTTCCCTTTAAAAACTGTTCTTTTGCTCCAGCCGATGATAACTGGAAATTGGGGGCCAAGTTGGAGGCATTAAAGGGACTTTACCTACTTTTGTGACTTTGTTGCTTTTGTGCCACGCCCATTTGGGTCATCACAAGTATGAACATAACATATTAATATGTAAGTATAAACAGGTATCAATATATACCAAATAAATGAGTATGAATAAATGGGAACAGTAGGATGGGGACGGCAGGCATGCTGGCGGGCTTATTATAGACCTCTTAGGAATGGGGTGAGGTCCACAGTAGACAGTTTAAGGTAAAAGTTTTGGGGGTTTGAGGGTGTAACAACAGAGTCAGGGAGTGAGTTCCAAGCATATATTCTCATTGTGCCCAGAGAGAGAAATATCTGCTGCTACCTAGGATTGAATTCACAGCCTCCTGATTGTGAGGCAAGAGCTCCTTTTTCCTTTGAGGATTAACAGAGTTGGAAGGGACCTCGGAGGTCATCTAGTCTGACCCCCAGCTCAAGCAAGGAGACCCTTACAGAATTACAGAATAACAGAGTTGGAAGGGACCTTGGAGGTCATCTAGTCTGACCCTCAGCTCAAGCAAGGAGACCCTTACAGAATTACAGAATAACAGAGTTGGAAGGGACCTTGGAGGTCATCTAGTCCGACCCTCAGCTCAAGCAGGAGACCCTATGCCGTTTCAGACCGATGGCTGTCCAATCTCTTCTTGAAAACTCCAGGGATGGAGCTTCTTGTCCTGCCTTCATGTTGCTTTGGAGAAGAGCTTGACTCCCTCTTCTTTGGGGCAGCCCCTCCAATATGGGAAGGCTGCTATCCTGTCTCCCCTGGTCCTTCTTTTCACTAAAGTAGACCTACCCACTGCCTGCAACTGTCCTCCGTGTCTTTGATTTCCCAGTTCCCTAATCCTCCTCGTGCATTGGGCTTTTATTCTTCCAAAACGGCCCAGAGTCACGGAGAAAGGCGAGCCATATATATATACATTCCCTGGCCATAAAGAAGGCTTCAATCCATATTCTCTTAAACCAGGATCTCCAACCTTGGCTCCTGGAAGCCTGGCGGACTTCAACTCCCAGAGTTCCACAGCCAGCTGGCTGTGGAATTCTGGAGTTGAAGTCCGCCAGGCTTCCCAGGAGCCAAGGTTGGAGACCCCTGTCTTAAACCGTGGCCAGAAAAGACCAGGATGGGACGCTGAACGGGATGCTTACATCATTGGCAGGGGGAGGGTGTGAAAGGAGGGGGGAGGGGGGGAATGGGGAGGCAGGCCAAACCACCCCAGAGGTGCTCCCTCCTCCCCCCTCCTTCCCCCCTCCTCCCCCCCCCCCCCCGCCATCTCCACTGATGTGCTGAAGCAACGACTCCTTTCTTCCAAGGTTATCGAGATAGTAATTTCGTAACTCCTCGGGTTGCAGGCCTGCTCTTCCCTGCACCACTCCAGCCTCTATGAACTCCCCCCCACCCCCACCCCCCGTTTTTTGCAATGGAAGCAACGGCGTTATTTGGCATGAAAAGACAGCACACACACACACACACACACACAGACTGCACAGTGGAGCTGCAGGGAAAGTGCTGACTAGCAGCTTGACAGACGTTGAAGGGCAAAGCATTTGATGGATCTCTCTCTCTCTCTCTTTTTCTCTCCCTCCCCCTCTTTTTCTTTCTCTCTCTCCCTCCTTCTCTCTTTCTCTCTCCCCCTCCCTCTCCTTCCCTCCCTTTCTCTCTCCCTCCCTCTTTCCCCCTCCCATCTCTCTCTCTCCCTCCTTCTCTCTCCCTCCTTCTCTCTTTCTCTCTCCCTCTTTCCCTCCCCCTCTTTCTCTCTCCCTTGCTCCCTGTTTCCCTCCCTCCCTCTCTTACTCTCTCCCTCCTTCTCTCTTTCTCTCTCCCTCCCTCTCACCCTCCTTCCCTCCCTCTCTTTCCCTCCCTCCCTCCCTCCCATCTCTCTCCCTCCTTCTCTCTTTCTCTCTCCTTCCCTCTCTCCCTCCTTCCCTCCCTCTCTTTCCCTCCCTCCCTCCCATCTCTCTCCCTCCTTCTCTCTTTCTCTCTCCCTCCCTCTCTCCCTCTCTCCCTCCTTCCCTCCCCCTTTCCCTTCCTCCCTCCTTCTCTTTCTCTCTCCCTCCCTCTCACCCTCCTTCCCTCCCTCCCTCCCTCCCATCTCTCTCCCTCCTTCTCTCTTTCTCTCTCCCTCCCTCACCCTCCTTCCCTCCCTCTCTTTCCCTCCTTTCTCCCTCTCCCTCCCTCACACCTCTTTCTCTCTCCCTTGCTCCCTCTTTCTCTCCATCCCTCCCTCTCTTATGCTCTCCTCTCTCTTTCCCTCCCTTCCCTCCCCCTCTTTCTCTCTCCTTCCCCCTTCCTCTTTCCCTCCCTCCATCCCTCTTTCTTCTCCTCCCTCCCTCCCTCTCTCTTTCTCTCTCTCCCTCTGTCCTTCTCTCTCCCTCCCTCCCCTCTCTTTCTCCCTCCCACTTTCCCTTTCTCTCCCCCTCCTTCCCTCTCTCCCCCTCCTTCCCTCCCTCCCCCACCTCTCTCTCGTCTTCTCCCAGTATTTTCCCTGTGGGAGGAGGAGGGAGGCTTTCCGGAAACTTGCCTGCCTAGACTCAGAAACATGGCCCTAAGGCAGCCCCCCCCCCCAATTTTCCAGCCATCAGAATCCCCAGCGGGTGATTTTCAAAAATGAATGGAGTGGGGTTCTCTCTCTCTCTCTCTCTCTCTCTCTCTCTCTCTCTCTCTCTTTTTTTTCCAGCCTTTGGCAAGCAAAATCAATGGGGGGTGAGGAGAAAGCTGGATTCATTGGTGATCCGCTTAACAACGGTGACAAGTTGCCAAAGGGTGGCGGAGTCCCCTTAGCAGGGTTCTCGCTGAGGAACAGGACCCGTTTGGGCTCCGTTGCAGCCGTCGGTCCAAGGACGTCCCGCAAAAGGATCTTGAAACCGACCCTTTTTCTCGTAGGGCCCTTCACGGAGCCCTTTGGGGCATCCCTGCGACCCACGATGGAAGCCACGTTCCTCCACAGCACCCCCAATTTCCCCAAAGAGGCTGTGGGCATTCCTGGCAGCCTCCAGGCCAGGCTCTCCCCAGGGCTGAGCCAGCGTGGCTCACCAAGGTCACCCAAGTCAGCAGATGTTGGGTTTCGACAGTTCCTGGATATCGTGGTTTATTGGGTTTGATTTTGGCCATGTGTCTTTCTGGCAGATGGCGGCTTGCAGCTCCTGGGGCTGAGCCAAGAATAGAACCTTCCCTTTCTTTCTTTCTTTTTTTTTGACCTTTTTCTTTTGTTTCCTTTTTCGTCTTCCTTTCTTTCCTATTCCTCCCCTTTCCCCTTCCCCATTTTCCTTTCCTACTCCCCTCTCCTCTCCTTATTTTATATTTCCTTCCATCTTCTCTCCTCATTTGGGGAGAAAGCAAAGGGAGGTCATTAGATATCCTTTCCTCCTTTCCTTTCCTTTCCTTTCCGTTCTTCTTTCTTCCTTTCCTTTCCTTTCTTCTTTCCTTTCTTCTTTCCTTTCCTCTTTCTTTTCCTTTTCTCCTTTTCTTTCCTTTCCCCTTTCCTCCTTTCCATTCTTTTTTCCTTTCTTTTCTTCTTTCCGTTCTTCCATTCTTCTTTCCTCCTTTCCGTTCTTCTTTCCTTTCTTCTTTTCTTTCCTCTTTCCTTTCTTCCTTTCCATTCTTCTTCCTTCCTTCCTTTTCTTCTTTCCTTTCCTCTTTCCTGTTCTCCTTTTCTTTCCTTTCTTCTTTCCTTTCCTTTCCTCCTTTCCATTCTTCTTTCTTTTCTTCTTTCCGTTCTTCCATTCTTCTTTCCTCCTTTCCGTTCTTCTTTCCTTTCTTTTTTCCTCTCCTCTTTCCTTTCCTCCTTTCCTTTCCTCCTTTCCATTCTTCTTTCTTCCTTCCTTTTTTTCTTTCTTTTCTTCTTTCCTTTCCTCTTTCCTCTTCTCCTTTTCTTTCCTTTCCTTTCCTCCTTTCCATTCTTCTTTCCTTTCCTTTCTTCTTTCCATTCTTCCTTTCTTCTTTCCTCTCCTCTTTCCTTTCCCCTTTTCCTTTTCTCCTTTCCCATTTCCTTTCCTTTCTCCTTTCCTTTCCTCCTCTCCTCACCTTTCCCCTCTTCCTCTTTTCCCTTTCCCCTCTTCCTTTCCCTCTTCTCTTTTCTCTCCTTCCCCTCCCTCCTCCTCTCCCCCTCCACTTCCCCCTTCCCGTACATCCCATTATACCCCTTGGCCCTTTTACAAGCAGGCCCTCGTTGGATCCCAACGATGATCTGCCCAATTGCAGGCAGGGATTTCCAAGAGCCAGAAATAGGGACCCTCTAGGTCAGGGGTCGCCAACCTTTTGGACCTCAGAGACCACCAAACTCCTCATTTTAAATCCCGCGGACCGGAGACCCTGGGAAAATCTCCCCCAAAAAGTCTGCAGGAAAACCCCCCATCCCATTTTCCCACCGTTCAATCGTTCTTTATTTGGGATCGCAGGATACCGTCTCCAGCTCCGTTCTCAGGGGGAGAAAGAGAGAGACTTTTGGCTTCATGCAAGGAAAGCAGCAGAAGCCGCAGAAGTCTTTCTTTCTCTCCTCCAAACTCCGCCAGAAACGAGTCTTTGTGAGACTTGTCACACCGGCACAGCCTCTTGGAGCAAGGAGGCCTTGCAGGGTCCCAAAGGCTCATTTCTGGCAGAGTTTGGGGAGAGAAAGGAAGACTTTGGCTGCTTTCCTTGCCTGCAGCCAAAAGCAGAAGAAGAAAGAAGTGGAAAGAAGCAGCCCGGTGGCCAGTCCAGGCATGTGGGGCACGTGGGGCAAGTTCCCCCTCCGCCCTTTCCCCCCCTCCTCTCACTCATCGTATTGTTCACAACGCAAGCAACGCAAGCCTTGTGTTCCCACAGGCCACGTGGGCGGCACAGTCTTGTGTTCCCGCACAGCCTGGATTAATTGCTTTGGAGCGGGGGACATTTCTCTATGGACCACTACAATTTTCTCACGGACTACCAGTGGTCCCCGGCCCACTGGTTGGTGACTACTGGTCTAGGCCTTGACATCCTGTTTGCATATTATGCAGGGGTGGGATTCAACCGGTGTTACTACCAGTTTGGTGACTGCGTTTGCCTATATGAAATACTGTATCAATAAGTACAGGTAGATCTTCGACTTACAACATTTAGTGACCATTTGAAGTTACAACAGCACTGAAAAAAAAGTGTCTTATGACCAGTTTTCATACTTATGACCATTGCAGCATTCTGGAGTTCACGGGAATCCCCTTTTTGCGACCTCCTGGCAAAGTCCATGGGGAAGCCAGATTCATTTAACAACCAGGCGACTAATTTAACAGCTGCAGTGGCAAGAATGGTTGTAAAATGGAGCAAAAGTCACTTAACAAATGTCTCCCTTAACCACAGAAATGTTGGCTCAGTTGTGGTCATAAGTTGAGGACTACTTGTGTGACAGAGAAACCCGGGTTAAGGGCTTCTGGATGAGTAGAGAAACCCAGTACGTAGAATCAGAAGCCTGGAAGGGACCTTGAAGGTCTTCTAGTCCAACCTCCCTGCTCTAGGAGGGAGGAGACCCTAGACTATTTCAGACAAGTAGCTGTCCAGTCTTGAAAACCACCATTGATGGAGCATCCACAACTTCTGGTGGCAAGCAGTTCCACTGGTTAATTCTTCTCACTGCCAGGAGTTTCCAGGTTGGATCTCACTTTAAGGAGCTTTCCCTCATCTCTTCTGGTGCTTTGGGAATAAGCCAATCCCCTCTCCTTTGTGACAGCCCCTCAAGGCCTGGGAGACAGTTCACACACACACACACAGAGAGAGAGAGAGAGAGAGAGAGAGAGAGAGAGAGAGAGAGAGAGAGAGAGAGAGAGAGAGAGAGATCCTTCTCTTAGATAGGCTGGACACAGTTAGGTCTTGGTTTGAGTATTTGGTCTCGAGGACCCAACTAATACGGTCCTTTGTCCCCACTGTTCAAGCACATCCTGTGATGATGAGGACTTCAAAGGTGGACAATTGCAGCTTTTCACACACTCTCTCTCTCTTCTCCCTCTCCCTCTGTCTCTCTCTCTCTTTCTTTCTCTGTCTTCCTCTCTCTCTCTCTTTTTCTGTCTCGACACTCTCTGTCCCCTTTCTTTCTTTCTTTTTCTTTCTTTCTTTCTTTCTTTCTTTCTTTCTTTCTTTCTTTCTTTCTTCTCTCTCTCTTTCTCTTTCTTTTTTCTGTCTCTGACTCTCTCTATCCCTTCTTTCTTTCTTTCTTTCTTTCTTTCTTTCTTTCTTTCTTTCTTTCTTTCTTTCTTTCTCTTCTTCTTTCTTTCCTTTCTTTCTTTCTCTCTCTGTCTTTCTCTCTGTCTCCCCTTTTTTCTGTCTCTGACTCTGTCCCCTTTCTTTCTTCTTTCTTTCTTTCTTCTTCTTTCTTTCTTTCTTTCTTTCTTTCTTTCTTTCTTTCTTTCTTTCTTTCTTTCCTTTTCTTTCTCTCTCTCTCTGTCTTTCTCTCTGTCTCTTCTTTTTTCTGTCCCTGACTCTCTCTGTCCTCTTTCTTTCTTTCTTTCTCTTTCTTTGTTTCTCTTTGTTTCTTTTTCTTTCTCTCTCTCTCTCTTTCTTTCTGTGTCTCTGACTCTCTCTGTCCCCCCTCTTCCTTCCTTCCTCCCTTCCTTCCTTCCTTCCTTCCTTCCTTCCTTCCTTCCTTTCTTTCTTTCTTTCTTTCTTTCTTTCTTTCTTTCTCTTTCTTTCTCTTTCTTTTTCTTTCTCTCTCTCTCTATCTCTTTTTCTTTCTGTGTCTCTCTTTCTGTCTCTTTTTTCTGTTCTGACTCTCTCTCTCACACACACTCTCTTTCTTCTTTGTTTCTTTCTTTCTCTCTGTCTCTGGCTCCCTCTCTCCTCCACCACCCCTGTCTGTCTGTCTGTCTCTCTCTCTTCTGTGAGAATGAGTACTTCAGATTTTGACTGTTGCAGCTTTTAATACACACTCTCTCCCTCCCCCTCTGTCTATCTCCCTCCTTTTATTTCTGTCTGTCTTTCTCTTTCTGTGTGTGTGTGTGTGTGTGTGTGTCTCCCACCACTCCCTCCCGTGTTTGTCTCTCTCTCTCTTTCTCTGTCTGTCTCCCTGTCTCTTTCTGTGTCTCTTTCTCTCTGTCTCTGTCTCTCTCTCTCCCTCCATCCTTATCTTTTATTATCCCTTCTTATCAAAGAGAGATCCAATCTACAACTAAGGAGAAACTTGCTTACAGGGAGGACAATTCACCAGCAGAACCAGTCTCCAGAAATCATGGCTGCTCCATCACTGGAGGCTTTCATGAAGAATTTGGGCAACCCTTTGTGGAGGATGGTATTGACTCCCCTGCAGGGGGTTGGACTAGAAGACCTCCAAGGTCCCTTCCCACTCTGTTATTCTGTATTCCCTATCTTGCCCTCCAACCCTATTGCAAACCTTCTGTTCCTAAATCAAAGACTGAGCAAAAGTCTCATGCAGGTGATTGAGGAAGATTTTGAGCCTGGGACTAGAAAGCCCGTTCATCATCTCACAAGATTCCTTGTTTTCCCGTCTTCTCCGTAGCTGAAGAAACCATATGTTTGAACTTCCATTTTCTGTTCTGAATGCTTGACCCAGAGCCCTCGCTGAACCTCATTTCTTCACCAGGCAGAATAGGAAACCAAAGTGCAGGTGGAAAAAAAAACACATAACCAGCACAGGTGACACCTTTCCTTCTGTTGCTATTATAGAAACGAAGGCTGGGAGGGAGATTACACACACACACACAAGCTGTTGTGAGCTGCATCTATATGCAAGGTGCCTCAACTCCTAAATAGAAACAGATGAAAACGGCAGTCACTGTTAACCTGGTTTTTTTTCAGCCTGATAACCAGAAGTCTCCAAACTTGGCAACTTTAAAACTTGTGAACTCTCAGAATTACTCCCAGGTTTTCAAGATTAGTCAGAACTACAACTCACCATCTCCTGGTGATTAGCCCAATGTCACCCATCAGGACTAGAACTCACAGTCTCCTGGTGATTGGCCCAATATCACCCAGCTGTCTTTCATGCCTAAGGCAGGACTAGAACTCACCATCTCCTGGTGATTAGCCCAATGTCACCCAGCAGGACTAGAACTCACAGTCTCCTGGTGATTGGCCCAATTCACCCAGCTGTCTTTCATGCCTAGAACTAGAACTTACAGTCTCCTGATTTCAGACCCGATGCTTAAACCACTAGACCAAATTGTCTAGTGTTGGGCTACAGTCCGCAGTGTTTCTATCTATGCTGGTAATTGTAGCATTGGATTGTAATTGTATAAAGCAATTCTATAAGGAGCCTTTGTGATGCAGTGGTGAGAGTGCAGTACTGCAAACTATTTCTGCTGCAGCCAGCTGCCTACAATTTGGCAGTTCAAATCCCACCAGTCAACCTCAACCTCCCCTCCTTCCGAGGTGGGTAAAATGAGGACCCAGATTGCTGGGGCAAGAGGATGACTCTGTAAAACTGCTTAGAGAGGGCTGGAAAAGCACTATAAAGCAGTATATAAGTCTAAGTGCTATTGACAGCCTTACAAGGTACCTAGTTGGGGAAGACATTTGTAAAGTTCCAACTTTTGTGAAATCACACAACATTGCTAAGGCACTTTGAGGGCATTTTTCCTTTCTAACGCCTGGGACAATCCTCTTAAAGAGCCAAATAATAATTTTTAAAAATGCATTATTTTCCATACTTAAAGACACAATCACAGCAGGACAATGCATGGACTGACCCCCCCAAAACCGGCCTGCAGGTGTTGCAAAATTGGGACTGAAAAAGATTCTTTTGGAATCAGCAACCAGACCTGATACCAAGAGCCTGAAAGCCAGCCCCCCCCAGCCCCAATTGGCCCCATTCACACAACTCATGAAAACCTGCTTGCCAAAACTACCAGTGTTCCAGCTGTCCTCCAAAAACCACACACAAAGTTTGCCCAATAAATTAAGGTTAAGCAACACCAAGGTTAAAAGCACCTTGCAAACAAATCACAACCAGGATGAAGGCCCATCCAGGGTAAGCAAGTTTGTGAATGCAGCTGCAGGCAACTTAGTTAAGCATGCTGTGGGAACAAAGCCCCTCCCTCTCTCTCTCCCCCTCTCCCTCCCTCTCTCCTCCCCCTCTCTCTCCCTCTCCCTCCTCCTTCCCCTCTCCCTCTCCCTCCCTCTCTCCCCCTCTCCCTCCTCTCCCTCCCTCCCTCTCCCTCCCTCTCTCCCTCTCCCTCTCTCTCCCCCTCCCTCCCCCTCTCTCCCTCCCTCCCTCTCTCCCCCTCCCTCCCTCCCTCCCCCTCTCTCTCCCTCTCCCTCCCTCTCCCTCTCCCTCTCTCTCCCCTCCCTCCCCCCTCTCCCTCTCCCTCCCTCCCTCTCTCCCTCTCCCTTTCTCTCTCCCTCCCTCCCCCTCTCCCTCTCTCTCCCCCTCTCTCCCCCTCTCTCTCTCTCCCCCCTCTCTTCCAATATTTGAGGGCGCGGGGCTGCCACAGAGAGGAGGAAGGGGTCAAACTATTTTCCAAAAGGCCAGACAAATAATAATGGATGGAAACTGAACAAGGAGAGATTCAACCTGGAAATAAGGAGAAACTTTCTGACAGGAGAACCATCAACCCGTGGAACAGAAGTTGCCTTCAGAAGTTGTGGGAGCTTCATCCCTGGATGTTTTCAAGAAGAGACTGGACAGCCATTGGTCAGAAATGGTGTAGGGTCACCTGCTTAGATGGGGGGTTCGACTAGACGACCTAGAAGGTCCCTTCCAACTCTAATTATCTGTAATCTGTTAAGTTGTGGGAGCGTCATCACTTGAGGCTTTCAAGAAGAAACTGGCCTGGCCTCTGTCAGAAATGGTGTAGGGTCTCCTACTTTGGCGGGGGGGGGGGTTTGACTAGATGACCCACTAGGTCCCTGCCAACTCTGTTAATCTCTTAACTCTCTTTCTTTGTAGACTGCAAACTTTGAATTGATCCTAGTCTCTTCCAGAGGAACCAAGACCATTAGGCACAGGGGAGGGAATCTCAGCCTTTCTCTCACCCTCCCTTCTCTCCACCCCTTCCCCCTCAGGGGGGGGAACAAGACCGGTTGTGTGTATTCACACAACACCTTTCCCTCCCTTTTAAAAAGACTCCCCCAGCTCCTGAGCCACCCAGGACCAACCAGATGGACTGACCCTGCAGTCCTTTCTCCGACTTTATGGGCAGGGCAGTGGCTTCCTTGGGCCTGCGTCCTGCGTGTTGTGTGAATGCACACGGTTCCCAGCAAGGGTTCCTGCCAGCTGTTCATCTCTCTTTTCTAGCCTTCTGAAACGGGACTCTTTCAAGATTAACCCACCTGCTCCTCCTCCTTTAATTCAAGCCAAAGAGCAGAGCCCCGACGCTGTTCCGATTTGGTCTCCCTTCTCTTTGCTTTCTCCCGATTCGGCCCCAAAAGACAGATCGCGAGAGGCTGCTCCATTCCTTCCTTGAGCCCGAGGCGCCTTGTAGTTCGTTCGGGGAGAGATTGACGGCTCCCCCACCCCCCCACCCAAGGGGTCTTCCCGGGGGGGCGGGGGGGGTCCGGAGGCGACGTAAGCTTCAACCCATCATCCCCTCACCCCCCCCCCCCGATGTTCAACCGTCCTTCAGGGCTGAGTTTCCACCAGGTCCCTCCCCATCCCAGCAAAGGATCCCGCGCGGGCTACGGAGTGTCGCTTTGACCTTTTCGAGCCTCCGCTAAGATCCCGGAGGGATTTTCCCCGGACGGGCGATTTATAGGCCCGAAGTTGTGTGTGTGTAGAAGAGCCTCTGCAGTACACATTGCAGGAGGGGTGGAGGGGGAAGGAGAAAGGTTGTTCATTTTGGAAGCCCCCATCCCATCAAGAGAAACCGGGACCCAATCTTCCTTCTTCCTCCTTCTCCTCTTCCTCCCTCCTCTCCTTCTCCTCTCCCTCCCTCCTCTCCCTTCTTCTCTCCTCCTCCGCACCTCCCCCTCCCTCCTCCCCCTCTTCTCTTCCTTTCCTTCCTCCTCTCCCGCCTCCTCTCCTCCTCCGCACCTCTTCCTCCCTCCTCCTCCTCTCTCTCCTCCCTCTCTTCTCCTCCTTTCCCTCCTCCTCCTCTTCATCTTCCTCCCCTCCTCTCCCTCCTCCTCCTCTCTCTCCTCTCCCTCCTCCTCTTCTCCTCGCACCTCTTCTTCCCTCCTCTCCCTCCTCCTCCTGAGCCAAGAGAAACAGAGAGGAAACCCCCCCCCCCACTTTCACCAGCAACGCAACACGACCGGCTTTCTCTAGTGCATAACCTTCCCGACGACTCCCTCTCACCTCCATCCCACTTTACCGGTCCCCCTTCCCCCCCGCCCACCGAACCCCTCTCCCCAACCCCCCCGCCCGCCCCCCCCCGCAACGAGCGTCCTGAAGTCGCCGGCCGCTGCTTACCGTCTTTCGGGCCGGGGTCTCCGGCTCTGGCGGATCCCGCCCACCCGGGGTAGGAAGTTTCCCGCGGAGGATAAGGCGGCGGGGTGACGGACCCCGACCCGGCTTGGAAGACGGCGTCCGCTTTGACCTTCTTGACCAAGAAAGAGCGAGCATGGCGAGGCGAAGAGCGCTGGCCGAGACCCGGTCCGTTTCAGCACTTCGGACAGCTCCGCAGCGGCTGCCCGAGTGGGCGGGGCGGGAGGGGAGGCGAGCGGGGGCGGGGGGGAGGAGAAAGGGGAGGGGCCGAAAGGGAAAGTGGAGGGAAGGGGGGGGGAAGAGGGCGCAGGCTGCGGGAATCGCTGAGGTCAGCAACACGCTCCGGCTCTTCCTTCGCCCCCCTCCCTCCTTCTCTCCCTCCCTCTCCTTTGGCAGCGCGCGGGGAGGGGGGCTTCGGCCCCCTTTCATCCATCAAGGCTCCCCCAGGATTTGCGGGAGGGAAGGGGGGGAGAGGAAGGGAAGGAGAAGGAGGGAGGGGAAGGCCCTGCTGAGCCGGAGGAGGACGGGGGCGCCGGCGTGGGGGATGGGGAGGATGGAGCGGAGAGGAAACCTGGGGAGGGGGCGCGGCGGGGGGCGGGCGGCGTGAAAAGCGAAAGGGTGAAAGTGACAGAGCGGAAAAAAAAAAAGAGAAGAAGAAGAGAGAATTGGTTCGGCAGGAGGGAGGAGGGAGGGGGAGTTTTCCCCAACCCATCTGTTTTAACACTGCGGCGCCCACCTGCACAGTCCCACAACGCTCGCCTCGGGGCGGGCTGCGAGGCCAGGGTCCCAAGTTAGCTACGCTTGCTTTATCTTCTCCCCTCTCCCCAGCCCCCCCCAAATGCCCCCCACCCACGGAAGAATCCACGCATGGCCAGCACATGGCAAGGACCCTCGGCTCCGGGGCTTGGAATAAGGCCGAGGGAAGGAAGGAAGGAAGGAAGGAAGGAAGGAAGGAAGGAAGGAAGGAAGGAAGGAAGGGACCACCGACCCTCCCAATACGTCCCTCTGCTCCCCTTCTTCTCTGCTCAGGACCCCAGAGGAGATGGAGTCCCCACATTGGCAGCTATTCCGCACTCTTCTTCACCCCAAATTCCTCCGCCTCCCAGCATCCCGCCCTCCTTCGGGGGTCTTTTCCCTCCCAGAGAAGAGACGATTAACTCTCGCGCCCTCCCCTTCTTTGGGTCCAGCCAAAGGCAAGAACAATGGAGACACGTGTCTGAGGACGACGGGGAGGGCGGAGGGGCGCGCGGGGGGAGGAGAGGAAGAGAAGGGGGTCTCCTTTTCTCGTTCCCTTCCATCCTCCCTCCTTCTCCCTCCCTCGCCCCTCCTTGCTTTGTCTCGAAAGCAAAGCTCCCCACGGTTTAAGACCGGAAGTAGGTAGGGAATTCTTGAACCTGATGTTAGAGGGTGGGCTACTTCCTCCGAGGGGGTTCAAAAGACTCTAGCTGACATTTGGAGAGGCAGGAGGAGGAGAAGGGGAAAAGGCTGTGGCTTTGGGTGTGTGTATCTTTAGTTTACCCCAGAGGTGTTCAACTTTAAGACCTGTGGACTTCAACTCCCAGAATTCCCCACAGCCAGCCATTCTGGGGGTTGAAGTCCACGAGTCTTAAAATGGCCAAGGCTGGACATCCCTGGCTTATCCCTGGCTTATCCCTTTCTGTGGGAACTCTCTGGGGTTAAGCTGAGCTGTGACATCAGCAATCCAGCTCATATTCCTCTTTAGGGATACAAACATGGTTTACGGCGTTTTCTTGTCTTTTTTTAAACCCACAAATGCCTTAAGAATTTTCCCCCTTTATCTTCAGTTTCCTCACCCAGTGTTGGTTCACGCAAGTTTAAGAAGGGGTGGACTTCAACGGATAACAGTCTTCCAATATCTCAGGGGTTGCCCCAAAGAAGAGGGGAGTCAAGCTATTCCCCGAAGCCCCTGAAGGCAGGACAAGAAGCAACGGGTGGAAACTCATCAAGGGGAGAAGCAACTTAAAACGAAGGAGAAATTTACTGACAGTGAGAATAATAATAATCAGTGGGACAACTTGCCAACTTGTGAATTCTCCAACACGGGAAGTATTTAAGAAGAGTTTGGATAACCGTTTGTCTGAAGGGTTTCCTGCCTAGGCAAGGGGTTGAACTAAAAGACCCCCAAGGTCCCTTCCGGCTCTGCTATTCTATTCTATTCTATTCTATTCTATTCTATTCTATTCTATTCTATTCTATTCATGTTATCTATTCTATTCATATTATCTATTCTATTCTGTCCTATTCTATTCTGTTGTTCAAATCTTTATTTGCTATTCTAGTCTATTCCGATTATCTAGTCTATTCCTATTATCTATTCTATTCTTATCTATTCTATTCATATTATCTATTCTATTCTGTTGTATTCTATTCTTTTGTTCTATTCTTCATTTGCTATTCTAGTCTATTCCTATTATCTATTCTATTTGTTAAGCCTGGTTTCCCCAACCAGGGTCAGGGAGACAAGCTAAACAGAATGTGCAGCGTTAGTCAGATAGGCACACAGATAAATGAGTGAGCTAAGCTTGTATGTTTATTAACATACAGTAAAAATAACAGATACGCTTGTGCTATCAAAAATATAGTTTATTCCATTATGAGTTCATAGCATAGTCAAAATAACAGTCCAATAGTCATGTATCATTTAGTCAGTCCATTCAAGGATATTCAGTTAGCAAAGTCCGTGCAGAATATCCTATGTCAGTTCACTTACAAATCAGTCCTTTGTTTCTCTCCCGTTCGAGCAATGCAGTCTTGATTCCAAGCAGTAATCAGGGATCATCAAAGCCAGAGAGAGAGCAAGCTGCAGCCTTGCTTCTTTTAAAGTGCTTTCACAACCACTCCCTTAATTACTGTCCCACAGTTAAAGTTGCAGACACTTTAACATACAAACTATGATTACATATTATTATTTACCTAAACCAGTTAGGGTAAAACAATGTTATCCCTAACACTATTCTTATCTATTCTATTCCTATTATCTATTCTATTCTGTTGTATTCTTTTGTTCTATTCTTTATTTGCTATTCTAGTCTATTCCTATTATCTATTCTATTCTTATTTTCTATTCTATTCTTATTTTCTATTCTATTCCTATTATCTATTCTATTCTTTTGTTCTATTTATTTGCTATTCTGTTCCTATTATATATTCTATTCTATTCTAACTCCCAGAATTCCCCAGTCAGCATGCATGCCAGCTGGGGAATTCTGGGAACTAACCTAATTCAATACATCGTCCTTCCCACTCTTAGCCAAGGATTCAACACCCATTGCAAAAGGAGGAAATACTGCACCATTTCCCAGAGATATTAATCCGGGGAGATTTGGAGAGGTTTTGTTTTTTTTCCCCCTCTCCCCAGGGGAGCAGCAAGCGGTCTGCGATCAACCTCCCCTCATAAAGGGGAGTCACTGTCAAACCCAGGGGAGAGGAGTTTTGAAAAAGCAGCGCTGTTTCTTTAAGAATGTTTTCAGCAGGAGAGTGATCATCCCTCTTTCTGGGACGCCCAGCTTGAGGGAGCTGTCCACTCCTTCTTGAGAAGTCCACAAAGCTGGAAAAAGGGGGAAGGAAAGGAAGGAAGAGGGTGAGCTGGAAGAACTCCGTTCGAGGGGTGATGGGGATACTGGTGCAAGGCCTCAGATGATGGCAGCTGACACTGGCTTCATACCACACCATCCATAAATCAGTGCAAAGAGCGGACTTTCTCATCATCAAGCTCAAATCATGGGAAAGACAAGACAGGAGAGAAGAAAGAAGGAGACATCAAATAAGAAGGGAGGAGGAGGAGAGAGAGGAGGAGAGGAAGGAAGAGAAGATAGAAGGAAATATCAAATGAGAAGAGAAGAGAAGAAAGAAGGATATATCAAATAAGGGAGGAGGAGAGGAGAGAGGAGAAGAGAAAAGAGAAGGAAATAGTAAATAAGAAGGCAGGGGGAGAGAAGAGGAGAAAAGAAAGAAGGAAACATCAAATAAGGAAGGAGGAGAAGAGGAGAGAAGAGGAGAAGAGAAGACAGAAGGAAATAGCAAATGAGAAGAGAAGAAAGAAGGAAATATCAAATAAGGGAGGAGGAGAGGAGAGAGGAGAAGAGAAAAGAGAAGGAAATAGTAAATAAGAAGGCAGGGGGAGAGAAGAGGAGAAAAGAAAGAAGGAAACATCAAATAAGGAAGGAGGAGAAGAGGAGAGAAGAGGAGAAGAGAAGACAGAAGGAAATAGCAAATGAGAAGAGAAGAAAGAAGGAAATATCAAATAAGGGAGGAGGAGAGAAGAGAGGAGAAGAGAAAAGAGAAGGAAATAGTAAATAAGAAGGCAGGGGGAGAGAAGAGGAGAAAAGAAAGAAGGAAACATCAAATAAGGAAGGAGGAGAAGAGGAGAGAAGAGGAGAAGAGAAGACAGAAGGAAATAGCAAATGAGAAGAGAAGAAAGAAGGAAATATCAAATAAGGGAGGAGGAGAGAAGAGAGGAGAAGAGAAAAGAGAAGGAAATAGTAAATAAGAAGGCAGGGGGAGAGAAGAGGAGAAAAGAAAGAAGGAAACATCAAATAAGGAAGGAGGAGGAGAGGAGGAGAGGAGGGAAGAGAAGACAGAAGGAAATAGCAAATGAGAAGAGAAGAAAGAAGGAAATATCAAATAAGGGAGGAGGAGAGAAGAGAGGAGAAGAGAAAAGAGAAGGAAATAGTAAATAAGAAGGCAGGGGGAGAGAAGAGGAGAAAAGAAAGAAGGAAACATCAAATAAGGAAGGAGGAGAAGAGGAGAGAAGAGGAGAAGAGAAGACAGAAGGAAATAGCAAATGAGAAGAGAAGAAAGAAGGAAATATCAAATAAGGGAGGAGGAGAGAAGAGAGGAGAAGAGAAAAGAGAAGGAAATAGTAAATAAGAAGGCAGGGGGAGAGAAGAGGAGAAAAGAAAGAAGGAAACATCAAATAAGGAAGGAGGAGGAGAGGAGGAGAGGAGGGAAGAGAAGATAGAAGGAAATAGCAAATGAGAAGAGAAGAGAAGAAAGAAGGAAATATCAAATAAGGGAGGAGGAGAGGAGAGGAGAAGAGAAAAGAGAAGGAAATAGTAAATAAGAAGGCAGGGGGAGAGAAGAGGAGAAAAGAAAGAAGGAAACATCAAATAAGGAAGGAGGAGAAGAGGAGGAGAGGAGGGAAGAGAAGATAGAAGGAAATAGCAAATGAGAAGAGAAGAGAAGAAAGAAGGAAATATCAAATAAGGGAGGAGGAGAGGAGAGGAGAAGAGAAAAGAGAAGGAAATTGTAAATAAGAAGGCAGGGGGAGAGAAGAGGAGAAAAGAAAGAAAAAAACACCAAATAAGGAAGGAGGAGAAGAGGAGGAGAGAAGAGGAGAAGAGAAGACAGAAGGAAATAGCAAATAAGGAGAAGAAAAGAGAAGGGAGAAGGATATTAAAATATTACTTCCGTACTTAAAAGATGCACACAGGATAAATTTCCTGAGAGTCAGGACAATTAACCAGTGGAACAAATTTCCTTCAGAAGATGTGGGTGCTCCACAACTTTCAAGAAGAGAATGGACACAATCATTGATCTCAAATGGTGCAAGGTCTCCTGCTTAAGCAGGGGGCTGGACTAGAAGACCTCCAAGGTCCCTTCCAACTCTGTTATTCTGATATTCTCCTTCCTTCCTTCCTTCCTTCCTTCCTTCCTTCCTTCCTTCCTTCCTTCCTTCCTTCCTTCCTTCTCCCAACACTGAAGGTTTTTTTAAGAAGAGATTGGACAACCGGTCTGTCTGAAATGGTATATAGGATTTCCTGCCTAAGCAGGGGGGTTGGACTAGAAGACCTCCAAGGTCCCTTCCAACTCTGACTATTCTTTTTCCTCCCACCCTCCCTTCCCTTCCTCCCTTCTCCAACACTGGAGGTTTTTAAGAAGAGATTGGGCAAATCCATTTGTCCGAAATGGTATCTATAGGGTCATTTCCTGCTTGAGCAGAGGGCTGGACTTGATGACCTCCAAGGCTCCTCTCCACTCGGTTCTTCTGTAAGACGCAGGCGCAGCTGTCGCTCGGCGGCTTGGACGGCCCCAGCGGTCCAACTTCACGGACAATTCCCCCCCCCCACGCCAAGACATAAGTAAAACAAAAACAAAAAAACACACACACACACACACACCCCACTCGCCCCTCCAAACGTGATGGATGGATTTGAGGATTTAGCGACTGGCTTCCGAACCAGAAGCCTCAACCCCCCCCCCCCCCCCGTGCTCCTTTGTCAGAATCAGGTGTGAAACCGACGCCAAGGAAATGGGGTGGGGGGCAGTTGGGGTGGGGGGCGTGGGGGCGTCTCTCCCCCCCCCCCGCTTCCACCTCCTCCTCTCTTCGGACCCTATCAAATCTCCATCCCCGAGAGTGGAAGGAGGAACCCTTTTTTCAAATGGGTGTGTGTGTGTGTGTTTTTTCTTCTTTTTTTTTTTTGGACAAGGGTCCAAAATGAACTTTTTGCACACTTCTTGAGGCCGCCCCCTCCCCCCTTTCCCCCTCCTCCTCCTCCTCCCAGCCCCGTCCCCGTCGCACACGCCTCTCTACCGGCCCCCACCCCATCGCCACGAGCAGCTGGATGTGACAACCCCCCCCGGGTCCCTTTCTCCGGGCAATTAATCTTCGCACCTCGGGCGGGCTATTGTGCCAGGCTCGCGTGGGGGTCTCCGCCGGGCCTGTGCCTGGTGATAAGATGCGCGGAGGGGGGGTTGCGGGGAGAGAGAGAGACAAACGGCCAATGGGGAGGGGCGAAATAGGCTTTTCTTTGTTGAAGGGGGGGGGGAGTTCCGAGGACGAAGAGAGCTTCCCTCCCTCCTTCCTTCTGCACGGATCCCGGGCAGGCCCCCCCCCCCTCTTTTGCCTTCCTTCCATTTGTTTGCGCAGGCAACTCCCCCAGGACAGGAGAGCCAGGGAGGGAAGGAGAAGCCGTGGCTGCTTGGAAACCTTCCTTTCTTCATCCATTCTTCCTCCGTCCTTCCATCCATTCATCCCTCTTCCTGCTGTCTTCCGCCTTCCTGCTTTCCATCTTGTTTGCATCTTCCTTTCTTCTTTCCTTCCATCTATCCTTCCATCTTCCTTCCTTCCATCCTTCCTTCCTTCCTTTCCTTCCCTCCTTCCTTCCTTCCTGCCTTCCTTCCTTCCATCCATCCATTGATCCATCCATCTTTGTTCAATCTTCATTCTATCTTCCTTCCTTTTTTCTATCCATTGTCCTTCAATCTTCGTTCTTTCCATCCATCCATCTTCTTTCAATCTATCTTCCTTCCTTCCTTCCTTCCTTCCTTCCTCCTTCCTTTCTTTCCTTCCTTCCTTCCATCCATTGATCCATCCATCTTCATTCATTCTTCATTCATTCTTCCTTCCTTCCTTCTATCCATTGTCTTTCAATCTTCCTTCCTTCCATCCATTCATCCATTGATCCATCCATCTTCATTCAATCTTTCTTCCTTCCTTCTATCCATTGTCCTTCAATCTTCCTTCTTTCCATCCATCCATCCATCCATCTTCCTTCAATCTTCCTTCCTTCCTTCTTCCTGCCTTCCTTCCTTCCATCCATCCACCCATTGATCCACCCATCTTTGTTCAATCTTCATTCAATCTTCCTTCCATCCATCCATCCATCCATTGTCCTTCAATCTTCCTTTCCATCCATCCATCCATCCATCCATCCATCCATCCATCCATCCATCTATTGTTCTTCAATCTTCCTTTCCATCCATCTATCCATCCATCTTCCTTCAATCTTCCTTCCTTCCATCCATCCATCCTTCCATCCATCCATTGATCCATCCATCTTCCTTCAATCTTCATTCTATCTTCCTTCCTTCCATCATCCTTCAACCTTCCTTCCTTCCTTCCATCCTTTCTTCCTTTCTTTCCTTCCCTCCTTCCTGCCTGCCATCCATCCATCCATTGATCCACCCATCTTCCTTCCTTCTATCCATCATCCTTCAGTCTTTCTTCCTTCCATCCATCCATCTTCCTTCAATCTTCCTTCCTTCCATCCACCTTTCTTCCTCCCTCCTTCTTCCCATCTCTCCTTCCTTCCTTCCTTCCTTCCTTCTTTGAGAGAGAGAGAGGGAGAGGGAGAGGGATAGACAGAGAAAAAGTCAGAGAGAAACAGTGAGAGATAGAGAGGTAGATAGACAGAGAAAAGAGAGATACAACCAGTGGTGGGATTCAAGTATTTTTACTACCGGTTTGGTGGGCGTAACTTAGTAGGCACGGTGTGGCTTAGTGGGCTTGGTGGGCGTGGCAGGGGAAAAAATCCCCCTTCCCTCCCCACTCCACTAACCTGCTTTCCAGTTCCGTTCTCCTGTGCAGGGCAACCAAAGGAGACCCAGCCGATCAGCTGGGACTCAATGGGAGGCAGAGAAGAGATGGGGTTGGCGGGGCCAGTCAGAGGTGGGATTTGCCAGTTCTCTGAACTACTCAAAATTTCCACTACCGGTTCTCCAGAACTGGTCAGAACCGGCTGAATTCACCACCTCTGGATAGCAATAGACTTATATAACATTTCACGGTGCATTTACAGCCCTCTCTAAACGGTTTACAGAGTCAGCCTCCAACAATCCGGGTCCTCGTTTTACTGACCTTGGAAGGACGGCAGGCTGAGTCAACCTGGAGCCTGGTGAGATTCGAACTGCTGGCAGCGGGCAGAGTTTGTCTGCAATACTGCTTGCCTTGTAACCACTGTACCACCAGGGCTCCTTAAGTTGGTTTGATTGATTTTATGATCTGCTTTTCTTTGTTTTGTTTGCCATGGTTATTAATTGCTACAGTTGTTAAGTGAACCACACAGACATTCAGTGAATCCGTTTTCTCTCGCCGTCTTTCTCGTCCGTTGGGAAAGTCGCCAACAGGAATCGCATGGCTCCAGAACGTGGCAACTGTCCTAGGATACAATGGCAGCTGCCAAGCACTCAAATTCCTGACCCCAAAATAGTGAGGAGGCTAAAAGCTAAGTGTGAGCATTGGTCCTAAGTCCCCATAGGTTGAAGACCTTGGATGCCCAGGGGGGGCTGTGGCTCTGTGCATGTGGGTATGTGACACAAAAGGGTAGGGATGGAAGAGAATATTTGAAGCTCAAGGTTGGAGTCTTTTATCACTCGGAGCTTGGTGTTTTTCTTGCAGATGCTTCAGTAACCCAACTAGGTACAATCTTCAGTGCTCGAAGGAAGAGAGGTTGGCAGAGGGGAGGAGAAGAGGAGGAAGGAGGAGGAGAGGAAAGAGGAGGAGGAGGAGGAGGAGAGGAGGAAGGAGAGGGAGGAGGAGAGGAGGAAGAAGGAGAGGGAGGAGGAGGAGGAGAGGAAGAAGGAGAGGAAGGAGGAGAGGAGGAAGAAGGAGAGGGAGGAGGAGGAGGAGAGGAAGAAGAAGAAGAAGAGGAAGGTGGAGAGGAGGAAGAAGGAGAGGGAGGAGGAGGAGGAGAGGAAGAAGAAGAGGAAGGAGGAGAGGAGGAAGAAGGAGAGGGAGGAGGAGGAGGAGAGGAAGAAGAAGAGGAAGGTGGAGAGGAGGAAGAAGGAGGGAGGAGGAGGGGGGAGGAAGAGGGAGGAGGAGAGGGAGGAGGAGGATGAAAGGAAGAAGAGGAAGGATGGGGAGGAGGAGGAGAGGAAAGAGGAGGAGGAGGAGAAGGAGGAGGAGAGGAGGAAGAAGGAGAGGGAGGAGGAGGAGGAAGATGAGGGGGAGGAAGAGAGGAAGGAGAAGGAGGAGGAGAGGAAGAAGAAGAGGAAGGAGGAGAGGAGGAAGAAGGAGAGGGAGGAGGAGGAGAGGAAGAAGAAGAGGAAGGAGGAGAGGAGGAAGAAGGAGAGGGAGGAGGAGGAGGAAGATGAGGGGGGAGGAAGAGAGGGAGGAGGAGAGGGAGGAGGAGGATGAAAGGAAGAAGAGGAAGGAGGAGAGGAAGGAGGAGAAGGAGAGAGGAGAAGGAGGAAGAGGAAGGAGAGGAAGGAGGAGAAGGGGAGAGGAGGAGGAGGAAGAGGAGCAGAGGAAGGAGGAGGAGGAAGAGGGAGAAGGAGAAGAGGGAAAGGAGGAGGAGGAGGAGGAATCAGGAGAGCTGTAACTTATCGAGAACTCAGTGTTGTAAATTCCTTTGCGCTTTCTAAACTTGGTCCTTTTCCTGCAGACGACTCGAGATTCCTGCGCCAGGCCGGGAATGAAAACGGAGACTCGCCTCTAGTCCTGGGATTGTCTGGACTTAGATGGCGGGAGAAGCTTGCAAGAGAAACCAAGCGCCCCCCCCCCGCCCCTCACGAGGGAGGCCGGTGCTGAAGTTCTGGGGGGGGGGTCGTAACCCCTTTGGCAAATCGGACCCCAGCTTGGCACGTCCCAGGCCAGCTGCAGCCAGGGAGAAGCGCCCCCCGCTCCCGCCCCCGCCCAGCGAGAGCAGGATTCGCTTTGCATCTCAATGGCGCCTTCTGCTGCCAGACAAAAGGCGCCCCCAAATGGGGGTTTGATTAGCTCGGGGAGTTAATTATCCCCGGCCCATGTGCCTCCAAAGACCTCCAGGGCTCCCTGCCTTCCTGCTTGAGGGCGGCCCCTGGTGGCCAGAGGTAGAATAGCACCCGCCACTGGGCTGGGAAAGGGCCAAGTGCGAGGCGGGGGGGGGTGAAAAGGGGGGTGAGGACTTTTGACCTCCGAAGTGTATTTGTTTTGTTTTGTTTTGTTTTGTTTTGTTTTGTTTTGTTTTGTTTTGTTTTGTTGTGTTTTGTTGTGTTTTATTTTATTGTGTTGTATTTTGTTTTATTTTATTGTGTTGTATTGTGTAGTGTTGTGTTGTGTTTTATTTTATTTTATTGTATTGTGTTGTGTTGTGTTTTGTTGTGTTTTGTTTTATTGTATTGTGTTGTGTTGTGTTGTGTTGTGTTGTATTCATTTTATTTTATTATATTATTCTTTATTTTTTTATTTTATTTCATTTTATTATATTATTCATTTTATTATTTTATTTTATTTTATTATTGTATTGTATTTTATTGTATTGTATTCATTTTATTTTATTACTTTATTTTATTTTTATATTTTATTTTATTTTATTTTATTTTATTCATTTTATTTTATTTTATTGTTTTATTGTATTGTATTTTATTCATTTTATTTTATTACTTTATTTTATTATATTTTATTGTACTTTATTTTTTATTTTATTTCATTTTATTATTTTATTCATTTTATTATTTTATTCATTTTATTATTTTATTCATTTTATTTTATTTTATTATTGTATTGTATTGTATTGTATTCATTTTATTTTATTTTATTATATTGTATTGTATTGTATTTTTTATTTTATTTTATTATTGTATTGTATTGTATTTGCCAATCATTTGCAAGATAATAGGTATAAGTATAAACATGAGTAAGAATACAGGAAATAGGTACGAATAAAAGGGGACAATAGGACAGGGATGGTAGGCACGATGGTGCACTTATGCACGCCCCTTCCAGACCTCTTTAGGAACAGAGTGAGGTCAATAGCGGATAGTTTGAGGTTAAAGGAGTGGGAGGGTTAGGGGATGTAACTACAGAGTCAGGTAGTGCGTTCCAGGCATTGACCACTCTGTTGCCGAAGTCATACTTTCTGCAATAGAGTTTGAAGCGGTTTACCTTGAGCTTGTATCTGTTGTGTGCTCTTGTATTGTTGTGGTTGAAGCTGAAGTTGTCATTGACGGGTAGGACACTGTAGCAGATAATTTTGTGTGCTAAGCTTGTCAAACTAACCGTAGGCGGTGTAGTTATAGGTTGTCCAAGCCCAAAATTTCAAGCCTGGTGATATGGGGTATTGTGTTGTGAGGGTATTACATACAGGGTATTCTGTTGCGAGCAGAGGAGTGTAATAATACTCTTCTCGTGAAATACTTCTGGACTCGCTCAATTGTATTAATATATACAGTGTGGATTTCAGACTGATGAGCTATATTTGAGTATTGGTCTAGCAAAGGTTTTGTATGCCCTGGTTAGCAATTCAATATTTCCACAGGAGAGATTTTGTAAGATTAGATTTACAACTCTTTTGGCAATGCTGTTGCAGTGAGCTCTGGCACTTAGGTTGTTAGATATGAGTACTCTAAGATCCTTGACAGACGGAAGGTCCTCTACAAGGCTTAGCTTGTATTGGGTGTACTTATTTTTTCCCCCCAATGTGTAGGACAGAGCATTTGTTGGTCGAGATTTGGAGTTGCCAATTGTTTGACCATTCAGAGATATAATTAAGGTTGCTTTGAAGGACGGTAGCATTGTCGGTGGTGTTGAATATGTATGTATGTATGTTGGAAGAAAATATCCTTCTGGGTTCATTTCCAAGTGGGGGGAAAAGACACTGGAAGCAAGGAAGCTGTTTGGAAAGATGGTTTAATGGTGGTCAGGACCACATGGCTTACAGCTGTAAAGTGAAAAGGACGATCACATGCGTCAAGATGTTGGGTGAAGGAAAAGAAGGGAAGAGATGCTGAAAGTGCCTGGGTTTTATACCTTCTGTTGGCATTTGAATTTGAGCTTGCATTCTGATTGGTTGTCAGACTCCCATGGGGCCATGCAGGGGCAACTCTGTAGGCTGTCCTGAGACCCAGGCTTAGTTGAGCCTTTGCTGGCTGATGATGTAATGAAAGGGCTTTGGGCAATTCCTATTATGACTCTACCTGGAGTAGATCTTTGTTATGAAGAAAAGACTGGCCCAGGCCAGAGTAATGGCCCATTAAGCAAAGGTGGAGGATAGTGGGGGTGAATTTCTGCCTCTCTGAGTTTCTACTTTTCTTTTTAGGAGAAATATTCTGCCTTTTTAGTATATCCTAAAATATTTCATTCTCCTAGGAGAGGGGTGGGTTTTAACTTCCA
Organism: Hydrophis major; assembly: GCA_033807585.1. Taxonomy (NCBI): domain Eukaryota; kingdom Metazoa; phylum Chordata; class Lepidosauria; order Squamata; family Elapidae; genus Hydrophis; species Hydrophis major. The sequence continues at coordinate 261,379,755 of CM066330.1, forward strand.
ATACCCAAAAAGTCAAGATGGTGGCCTTGGCTGTGGAATGGAAGTTTGGACATAATAGCAGGGCCATAATTAGCCTCAATTTTTCCAATTGGAAAATGGATTTTTTTTTTTTTTTTTACAGCTATGTAAATCTGCCTTATGGGATGCGGTGGCTCAGTGGCTAAGACGCTGAGCTGGTCGGTCAGAAAGGTCGGCAGTACGACGGTTCGAATCCCTAGGTTGGCAGAAGCTGGGACAAGGAACGGGAGCTCCTTCCATTATGCAGCGCTGGGTATTTGAACTGCTTTAAATCTACCTTATCTGTCTGTCTGTCCATCTGTGTCCTCTATCTGTCTGTCTGTCTGTCTGTCTGAAGGACTTGCCTGTCCATCCATCCATCCATCTCTCTCTCTCTCTCTCTCTCTCATCTGTCTGTCTGTCTATCTGTCCATCTTTGTCTATCTATCCATCTCTTCTGTCTATCTATCCATCTTTATCTGTCTGTCAGTCTGTCTGTCTGCCTGCCTGCCTACCTACCCACCTACCTACCTGATGGGATGCGGTGGCTCAGTGGCTAAGATGCTGAGAAAGTTTGGCCGTCCGGGAGTTCGAATCCCCAGCGCCACGTAACGGAGTGAGCTCCCATTCCTTGTCACAGCTTCTGCCAACTTAGCAGTTGGAAAGCATGCACACACACAAAAAAAAATGCAAGTAGAAAAATAGGGACCCCCTTGGTGGAAAGATAACAGCACTCTATGCGCCTTCAGCATTCAATCATGCCGTCCACATCACCACGGAGACGTCTTCGAACAGCGCTGGCTCTTCAGCTTTGTAACGGAGATGACATCACCCCCTAGAGCTGGAAACAACTAGCACATATGTGTGAGGGGAACCTTTACCTTTTAAATCTACCTTGCTGGATCATTTCAGACGCCTCTGGGAATTTCAGAATCCCTGCTTAGCCAAAGAGTCGTAACTGTGAAAAACGGCCCTAAAAGTCTCTTTTTTTCAAGTGCCGGAGTAACTTTGGTCACTAAATGAACAATTGTAAACCGAGGACAACAGCTGTACTGTCTTCCTGGGAGCACTGGATAACCAGGGAAAGGGACTTTATTTTTTCCCAGCCACAGGTGTGTTGTGTGAATGCTGTCTTTGGCTAACCAGGGTCATTCAGAGCTTGATTGATGGATCGATCAAGCTTGGAAAAGCTGAAATTCTGGTTTTAATTCCTGGCTATGGGACCAGATCAAACATCCGTCGTGTTTGCCTCTTGCAGCTTGTTTTGAGCTCGGCGCAGCAATTCCTGCTCCGTTTTTAGTATTTAGTATTTATTTGATTTGTCAATCGCTTACAAGATATAGGTATAAGAATAAATATAGTTTTGAATACGTGAGATAGATACTTATAAGAAAAATAAAAGAAACAATAGGATAGGGACGATAGGCACGTTGGTGCGCTTATGCACGTCCCCTACAGACCTCTTGGGAAGGGTGTGAGGTCAATAGGAGACAGTCTAAGGTTAAAGTTTTTGGGGTTTGGGGAAGAAACCACAGAGTCAGGTAGAGGATTCCAGACTGACCCCTCGGTTGCTGAAGTCGTATTTCCTGCAGTCAAGTTTGATGCAGTTAACCTTGAGTTTGTATCTATTGTTTGCTCTTGTGTTGTTATGGTTGAAGCTGAAGTATTCATTGACAGGTAGGACATTGCAATGTATGATTTTATATACTATACTTAAATTGGACCAAAGGCGGCGTAGTTCTAGGTTTTCAAGGGGAGGTTGGTCTCTGTTTTCCTGGGGGCATTGCTGGCTCTCTGACAGCCTGGACATTAAATGAGTCACTCCAGGAGCCCCTTCTGTTGCTGGCCCCCATGTCTCTTGTCACAGTCTACCCCGACCTGACGGATGTTAAGGGAATGGAGGTGACACCGACTGTCAAGGCAGGATTTAGTGCAGCCGAGCCCAAAGGGGATGTCATCAGGAGGCATTTGTGTCAGTCCTTAAAAAATATCCTTTTGGGGAGGGCGGAGAGAGGCTGGCATTTGCCAAATGGAGGCGGAAGGAAGTTAGGTTCCTGGGCCTGGCTCAAAGAGGGAAAAAAGAAGATGATGGTTGGGACAGAGAGGGGAGAGACAAATGGAGGGGAGGGGGTTAGGTGGGTGAGAATCATGTCTGAACAATTCGTGCTCACCGTCAGGGCCCTACAAAAAAAAAATAAAAATGGTGCTATAGAATTCTGGTTTCCATCCCAGAGGAATGAAGCTGGTTTCTTTGGGGGATTTCAGGCAGAAAGATGAATGGGAAAGGAAGGAAGGAAGGAAGGAAGGAAGGAAGGAAGGAAGGAAGGAAGGAAGGAAGGAAGGAAGGAAGGAAAGATGGGAAGGAAGGAAGGAAGGAAGGAAGGAAGGAAGGAAGGAAGGAAGGAAGGAAAAGAAAGAAAGAAAGAAAGAAAGAAAGAAAGAAAGAAAGAAAGAAAGAAAGAAAGAAAGAAAGAAGATGGGGAGGAAAGAAGGAAGGAGTAAGAAAGAAAGAAAGAAAGAAAGAAAGAAAGAAAGAAAGAAAGAAAGAAAGATGGGGAGGAAGGAAGGAAGGAGAAGAAAGAAAGAAAGAAAGAAAGAAAGAAAGAAAGAAAGAAAGAAAGAAAAGAAGGTGGGAAGGAAGGAGAAGGAAGGAAGGAAGGAAGGAAGAAAGAAAGAAAGAAAGAAAGAAGATGGGGAGGAAAGAAGAAAGGAGTAGAAAGAAAGAAAGAAAGAAAGAAAGAAAGAAAGAAAGAAAGAGAAAGAAAGAAAGAAAGATGGGGAGGAAGGAAGGAAGGAAGGAAGGAAGGAAGGAAGGAAGGAAGGAAGGAAGGAAGAAAGATGGGAAGGAAGGAAGGAAGGAAGGAGAAGAAAGAAAGAAAGAAAGAAAGAAAGAAAGAAAGAAAGAAAGAAAGAAAGAAGATGGGGAGAAAAGAAGGAAGGAGAAGAAAGAAAGGAAAGAAAGAAAGAAAGAAAGAAAGAAAGATGGGGAGGAAGGAAGGAGAAGAAAGAAAGAAAGAAAGAAAGAAAGAAAGAAAGAAAGAAAGAAGAAGGTGGGAAGGAAGGAGAAGGAAGGAAGGAAGGAAGGAAGGAAGGAAGAAAGAAAGAAAGAAAGAAAGAAAGAAAGAAAGAAAGAAAAAGAAAGAAAGAAAAAGAAAGAAAGAAAGAAAGAAGATGGGAAGGAAGGAAGGAAGGAAGGCAGAGAGGCAGATAGGTACTTATGCAGGTAGGAACAGAGAAAAAAGGAAGGAAGGAAAGAAAGAAAGGGAGGGAGAGAGAGAAAGAAAGATAAAGAAAGAAGAAAGAAAGAAAAAGGAAGGAAGGAAAAGAGGCAGATAGGTAGGTACGTATGTTGGTAGAAAAAGAGAAAAAGAAGGAAGGAAAGAAAAAGAATAAACAAACAAACAAACAAACAGCCTGCCTTATGGATGACACGGAAATATTCAAATATCACAAAGATGCAGCATGGAAATACTTGTGGCTGGAAAAACAGTTCTTACTTAAATAAGTATGGGAAGGATTTGATGGAGACCTGTAGAAAGAAAGGAGGGAGGGAAAGAGTCAGATACATATGTGTAGGTAGTGTAGGTAGGCAGGAAGGGAGGGAGGAGGAGTGGGGCGAGAAGAGACAAGTGGAAGGGAGAGAAGACAGGAGCTGGAGAAAAGCAGGGGAGGGAAGGGAAGGAAAGGAATGGAAGAGGAAAGGGAGAAAAGAAAGAAGAAAGGAAGAGGAAAGGAAAGAAAAAGAAGAAAAGAAACAGGAAAGAAAAGGAAGAGGAAAGAAAGGAAGAGGAAAGGAAAGAAAGGAAAGAAAGAGGAAAGGAAAGAAAAAGAAGAAAAGAAACAGGAAAGAAAAGGAAAGGAAGAGGAAAGGAAAGGAAAGGAAGAAAGGAAAGAGGAAAGGAAAGAAAAAGAAGAAAAGAAACAGGAAAGAAAAGGAAAGAAAAGGAAGAGGAAAGGAAAGGAAGAAAGGAAAGAGGAAAGGAAAGAAAAAGAAGAAAAGAAACAGGAAAGAAAAGGAAAGGAAAGAAAAGGAAGAGGAAAGGAAAGGAAGAAAAGAAAGAGGAGAGGAAAGGAAAGGGACCCATTAGTCATCCAGCAAGGTAGACTTACATAAAAGTAAAAAAGTTCCATTTTTCAAATGGAAAACTGAGTAGTCTGATTGTAACTACATGCCATTAAGGTCACAGAATAACATAGGAACGGGCTAACCAAACTGGTTACTCTATAATTTATAGAAAGCTTGTTTGGGTGGGTGGGGGAGGTCACGTCCCTGCAGAGATCAAGGAAAGGCCCCTGGGGGAGAGTTGGTTCTGTGCCCAGCCCTGAGTTTCCCAAGGTGTTTGCATTTGTGTTTGCAACACTGTTGACAGTGTTGTCTTTCTCATTCAGTCTAGATTTCAATTTTTGCATGGGTGCTATAATTGATTTTTATTCTGTTTATTGTTCAGTATCCCCTAAGTCCCCTGCCCAGAGGGGCAGCTTGACCAATCGACTCGAAACATAAATCAGAATAAACACATCTCCATTTATAATAAGCGAGGAATCAAGAACGGGAAGGCTCTTGTTTTTTAAACACACACAATCCCGCCATGAAAAAAAAAAAAAAAGTACACCACCGACAAGAGTCCCTTTGACGGTAACTCCATCCATTTGAAACGTTGGGTGAAATGAAATCTTATTATTTCCTGCTGGCAAATTTTAATGACCGGAAAGGCAGTTCGAAGACACAATTCAGATTTGAATTTAGGGACCACAGGCAGATCCGGGCTAAATTAAATATACTCACTGCATGCTTCTGTACAGTGTGCAGAATTTTGGCAGTTACCCCCCATTTAAATCATGAGTCTTGAGCCAAACTTCCAAAACTTCCAAAGGATTTATTGGAAGTTAACATGACCAGCACTGCCTGGGTGTAGCCAACTCCGAGGCACATCATTCATTGTCACCCTTGACCTTGGTTTTCTCCCCTGTACCTCCTGGGTGTATCATAATTCCTATTCTCCAATGGGACACCTCCATAGCCCAGAGTCATCAATCATGCTCTCCAGTTAGAATTTTGCAGAAATTTCAGCCTTCACCTAGTTACTATCTTTGAAAACCTATTTATGGAATGCACTTTCATTTTTGCAAGCTGCCGCACTGCTTCCCCTTTCTCCCTTTCTGTTGGCAACTGTGAAAAGACCATAGAAATATTTTATGAGTTGGCACAGAACATGCTATAGAGCAGGGGCCCCCAAACTTGGCAACTTTAAGACTTGTGGACTTCAACTCCCAGAATTCTCCAGCCAGCATAGTTGAAGTCCACAAGTCTTAAAGTCGCCAAGTTTGGAGACCTCGGTGCGAGAGCATATAATCATAGGGCTGGAAGGGACCTAAGAGATCCTCTAGTCTGGAGGGGGGGCGGTCAGCAACCTGTGGCTCTGGAGCCGCATGTGGCTCTTTCACCCCTCTGCTGCGGCTTCCTGTTGCTGGTTGGCTCCACAACTGATAGGGCTTTCGGTTAGGACAGGTAGAGGAAAAAGGACGCGATGCTAGGAGGAGACTCTACGGTTGGGGGGAATTGCCATAGAATCTGGTCAGCTCCAGAATTGAACGGGGGTGTAGTGGCATCCGGTCCGGGGTTCATTTGCAGTGGAGGACAGCTGGCAGACAATCACAGAATGGAAAAAAACTTATTTTTAAAGATGTTGATGCTGGAATCCATGCAAAAACATCCGTGTCTAGTTCCAGCAAAACCAGATTCCTTCACTATGAAACTGCCCCATCTTCCTTTTTTTCTCCTTCCTTCCTTCCTTCCTTCCTTCCTTCCTTCCTTCCTTCCTTCCTTCCTTTATTCCTTCCTTCCTTCCTTCCTTCTTTCTTTTCCCTCCCTCCTTCCCTCCTTCCCCTTCCTTTCTTTCCTTCCTTCCTTTCCCTCCCTCCTTCCTTTGTTTCCCTCCCTCCCTTCTTCCTTCCTTCCTTCTTTCTTTTCCCTCCCTCCTCCTCTTTCCTTCCTTTCCTTCCTTCCCCTCCTTCCTTCCTTTCCCTCCCTCCTTCCTTTGTTTCCCTCCCTCCTTTCTTCCTTTCTTCCTTCCTTCCTTCTTTCTTTTTCTTTCTTTTTCTCATTCATGCCCCCTCTTGATAGCTCACATGTAAGTCATCTTAATCCCTACTGTTTTATCCCTCTGGGATGGAAACTGGAATTCGGTGGCACCATTTTTAGCAGGGCCCTGAGGATGAGCATGACCCTTTCCCCTTTCTTTTCTCCCCTTCCCTTCCCTTCCCTTCCCTCTTCTAGATATGTTCTTCTGAATGTCCATCTGGAAGGAAGATCCCAGGTTGGCTCTCAATGTGGAAATTCATCCATTACAAATTTAGCATCTGCGTTTGGATCGTAGGTACAGACTATTTTAAATAGCCAATGTGGAATAAGGATTCGGGTGTTCGGCTAAGAGGGTGAGAAGCAAGGAGACATCCAGAAAACATCCAGTTGGACATGTGGGGTGGAAATCCAGCCACAGAAGCTCCTTTGGGCTCAGCCATCAGGATGGTTGTTGGGTAAAAAAGAGAGAAGAGAAACCTTGAAAACTCTCAAAGCATGTTTCCCAACCTTGGCCAGTAGAAGAAAATGCAGACTTCAACTCCCAGAATTCCCCAGCCAGCTAAGGAACAAATTTTGCTAGGATTTTTGGACATTACTATCTCCATCTCCCTGTGATAGGCTGGCTGCAGGAGGCGTGCAGCCAATCCGCATTGGCGAAGCCATCGGCCAGAATTCTGCAACCGAGAGGCTGAATCGAGTAGCCACCCCTTTCTCTTCAACTCCTGGAGGACTATGTGGGAAAAAGGATCCTGTTAAGTTCTGCACATGGGCGCAAGGAACAGAGACGAGACGGTGAACAGTGAACTTCAACTCTTTATTAATCATTCTGAACAGAGCAAAAACCTAGGGCAGCAGCAGCCCTTTTATAGGCAAGCTGCTGATCTAGTAACCAATAAGAAACGTGGAGTGTTAACCCCTTTAACCAATGAGAGTGGCTCGTTAACAGCCAATCAGATCCACCTGAATGGACCAATCCGATATCGCTATTATCGGTCAATCCGAAGTGCAGGGCTAGAACCCTGCTATTTTCTAAAGCTTTTGATAAACTTTATTTAAGTGTTTTATTAGTTCATAACACCCCTTCCCCCCGGGTTCCGTTTAGGGGGTGCGGTGACGTAATCTCTGAGGTATGAAGGTTGTTTTAACTGTCTATTGGATTTACGCTGTCCCACTGGTTCTTATCCGTAAGCTTGTTTTGGCGGGATGTTTTTGGGCAAGTCGGGTGCTGGTGGTTCCTCATTGGATGACTCAATGCCGCTAATGTTCTTGTTGTTGTCCTCTGGCCTTTGCGGGCTTGCCTCTGTTGAGGTGTTCCTCTGTGGCGAGGACACGCCCTTCCCTGATTCTTCTTCACTCATTGCACCCGATCGCTGACTTCTTTCGTTCCTGCTTTCCGCCATCTCGAATTCGGTTTCTTCAACATCCCCTCCCCCCTCAGTTTGGGAGTTACCGGAGTCGCGGAAACTAGGTTGTAGCCTCGAGCAAAGCTGATCTATATGGCGTTTCCATATTTTTCCGTCGCAGGTTTTCACCCAGTACGACCTGGGTCCAGTGGCTTGAATTACGGTTGCCTCGACCCACAACGGTTCACCAGAAAGGTTTCTGGCGAAAACTAAGTCACCTATCTTGAACTCACGGCATTTTCCGCTAGATCCACAGAGTTTCTCTGGCTCGTAAGACGGGTGAAGCCGGTCGAGGTGGGAACGGAGTCCGCGTCCCATCAATAGTTCAGCTGGAGTCTTGTTGGTGACGCTGTGCGGAGTGATGTGTTGGAGAAGGAGTATTCTATTTATCTTATCTTCAATGTCCCCATAGTCCATTTTGTAGAGGGTTTTTTTAACAAATTGTACCATGCGCTTGGCTCTTCTGTTAGCCGCAGGGTGCCCTGGCGAAGTTAGTGCACGGCGAATACCCCAGTCCGCTAAGTATTGTTCAAAGGGTAGAGCAGTAAACTGGGGTCCATTGTCAGATACCAGAACGTCTGGCAGTCCATGCATCGCGAATAACCTGTTCAACTTCCGGATGACGGACTCGGTTGTGGTACTCTTCATTTCGTGGATCTCGAGCCAGTTTGAATAGGCATCCACTGTTAGGAGGAACGTATGTCCCTTAGTAGGTCCCACAAAGTCAATGTGGATGCGGGACCACGGTCCCCGGGGTGTTTCCCATTCTGTTGGAGTTGCTTTAGGTGGGGCATTGCTAACTTCCTGGCACTTTAAACAAGTCTTTACCCAGGCTTCGATCTGTTTGTCGATGCCTGGCCACCACGCATAGCTTCGTGCGAGCACTTTCATACACACGATGCCAGGGTGACCCTCATGCAGTGTCTTTAATACCGCTCGTTGTAACCGCTCTGGGACGACGACTCTATCCCCCCATAGGATGCAGCCTTTTTGCAAAAAAAGTTCTGTTTGCCGGTTCTTGAAGGGGGTGAAGTCATCAGGGGTTTGATCTACTGGCCATCTCCGTTCGACCCAGCTAAGAACTCGCGTTAAGATAGGATCGCGTTTTGTTTAGATTGCGATATCTCTAGCTGTTAGCGGCGGTGAATGTAGTGTTTCAATCTGGAGTGTTGTAAGGGTTGGAGCTGGGTCGTCGATGGTTTCCAGAAGTGGTGCACGGCTCAGCTACAGTCGCTTTCTGGGGCAAGAAGATGTTGTAAAAGTTAATGAGCCCCAGGAAAGCTTGGAGATCAATTCTATTTCTGGGTCTTGGGGCGTTTTTGATTGCCCTCAGTTTGCTGTTAGTGGGGTGGATGCCTTGTTTATTGATTAGGTACCCTAGTAACTCTACTTTATCTGTACACAGTTGACATTTATTTTTTTTAACCTTAAGGCCGGAGTCTTTAAATTTCTGGAGAACCAGTCTAAGACACTCCTTTAGTATTTCTCTATTCGGGGCAGCAATTAAAACGTCATCAAAGTATGGTACGACCCCTTTTATCCCCTGTAAGAGTCTCTCCATCAAACTCTGAAAAATCCCTGGGGCTATGCTAACTCTGAATTGGAGTCGGTTGCGCTTAAAAGCGCCTCGGTGCGTAACGATTGTTTGTGCCTCTGCTGTGTTTTTATCTACAGGCAGTTGTTGGTACACCTGTGCTAAATCCAATTTAGCGAAGACTTTTCCGCCCCCCAGGGAATGGAGGAGGTGTTGTACCATCGGCACCGGGTAAGCGTTCTGTTGAAGGGCATGATTTAGGGTGGCACGGTAGTCCCCACAAATCCTTAATGATCCATCCGGTTTGATGGGTGTTACGATTGGGGTTTCCCAACGAGCGTGGTCTGTTGGTTCTAAAACACCCTGGGCTATTAATTTATCAAGCTGCTCGTCAATCTTTGGTTTAAGGGCAAAAGGGACTCGACGAGGCTTAAGGTGGATGGGGGCTACTTCAGGGTTAAGGTTAAATGATATCGGGGTCCCCTTGTACTCGCCTAGTTTGTCTGCAAAGATGTCCTGGAATTCCTGGACGAGGGCCTCCTCCCAGTCATTGCTGCTGGTTTGGTGAATGCTGGCTACCTCAATCCCAAGTGGAGTGAACCATTAAAGGCCTAACAAGCTAGGCCGATCATGGTCGACGATGGTCAATGGTAATGATGCAGTACGATTTTTGAATGAGACCTGGACTAGGCTGGAATTCGGTTTCCCTGATAATCCTCGAGTATGATTCTTTGGGTTCTGAGGTCTTGCCACCGGACGGCAGGGATTAATTGTTTAAGGTTCTTCCAGGAAACCATCGAGAGGGATGATCCTGAATCGACTTCCATCACGCAGGGCTGGTTTTCGATGGCGACCTTCACTCGGATCTTCTTTGCATCTAATTATGAAGCATGACCAATTGTAATGGTTTGGTGTGCCTCTTCTCATTTCGTTGAATTGGCTAGTGGTTCATTTCTGTAGGAGTGGTTGTTCCATTGGTGGTTCAAATGTTCCCGACTCAAAGGACGATTTCCTGTGGGTTGGTGGTAGATGGTCCCCCTCTAAAGTGGGCTGGATCCTAGCTTGCTTCTACAGACCTTTCCAATATGGCCTCTCTTCCCACAAACATTGCAAAGCACGTCGATGAATTTGCAGTCTGATCGTGGGTGGTTTGCCCCACAACCTGCGCATTGATGCTACAGTCTCTGGTTATGCTGGTGGCGTTGGACTCGTTCAGACCGGAGCCGGTTGACCTCTTCCTCATCACTTTCTGATGACGATTCGAGGTCCTCGTGGTGGGTTGCCATCGTATGTCCCTCTAGGCGAGGCGAGGTTTCTCCGGCAAGTTGGCGGAGCAGGGCATTGGTGCAGCGCATTTGGGCAGCTGACTTCCTGGTTGCTTCTGCTGCAGTAGCGTCAGCGATGGTATCTGCAAGGCTGATGTCGCCTTTCGCCATCAGCTTACTTTGCACGTGAGGTGCATCTAAACCCAGAACTATTCGGTCTCTTAGAGCTTCTTTGAGGTCAGTGAACCCACAGAGGCCTCCCAGGTTCCGGAGATCCACGATGAAATCTGCAATGCTCTCTCCTTTCCGCTGGTCTCTCTGGTAAAATTCATGTCTTTGGACAAGCATTGGTACGGTAGGTGCATAGTGGGCCTGTAGGAGGGGCTCGAGGACGTCCCAGTCCATGGATTTCACCTCAGCTGGTTTCGCCAGTGCCTTAGCCATCTTAAAAACGGCAGGTCCGCAATGAGTCAGGAATACCGCTCACTTTTTTCCAGTAGTGGCATCCTTCAAACATCTGGAACTGGTCCATGTATGAGTCCCAGTCTTCTTGTGCCGGGTCGAATGGAGCGGGTGGTATGGTGCTGCCGGTCATGGTTTCCGCCGTTGATGCGCCTTCAGCCACGTGCTCTGTTTAGCACTCTGGAGCGTTCAGTCAGCTCTGACGTCTCCGTATCCCACCTTCGTCACCAGTGTTAAGTTCTGCGCATGGGCGCAAGGAACGGAGACGAGACGGTGAACAGTGAACTTCAACTCTTTATTAATCATTCTGAACAGAGCAAAAACCTAGGACAGCAGCAGCCCTTTTATAGGCAAGCTGCTGATCTAGTAACCAATAAGAAACGTGGAGTGTTAACTCCCTTAACCAATGAGAGTGGCTCGTTAACAGCCAATCAGATCCTCCTGAACGGACCAATCCGATATCGCTATTATCAGCCAATCAGAAGTGTAGGACTAGAACCCTGCTATTTTCTAAAAGTTTGATAAAACTTTATTTAAGCATTTTATTAGTTCATAACAGATCCATTGAATGGATCTGGGTGATCCTGTAGCAGATCCTATCACAACTGTTGGAGTTGATTCAGCCCTGGCATGACTGAACCTGCTTCAGGCTGATCGCTTAAAGTAAACCCTACTTGTTTCAGGTTTATTCACTATTTCTTATTTTAGAACATAGAACTTATCCGTGCTTTCCCCAAAATAAGACCCTCTCTTATGATATATTTTTTTTGCTGCCCAAAAAAAGGTACCAGGTCTTATTTTCAGGGGATGTCCTCTATTGACTAACCTCACTTGCGTGCATCATCCCTGACCTCCTTTTTGCTGTCAGAGGCCTTCAGGAACTTCTTCTATGGCTGGCAAGGCTTTCCTGAAGGCCCCTGTAAGTGGATAAGAGAACTCAGGATCGATCCGGAGCTTTGTTCTCAGCTCCAGAGGCCTTCAGGAAACCCTTGTCAGCCTTGCTGGCTGCAGAAGAAGGCAGGCAGGTGTCAGGGTGTGCGAGGCCTGGCTACAACTTCCCAAAGGTAAGTAGTAGGGCAACTCCACCCACCCCCTACATCCCCACCCTAGCTTAATTTTTACCTATCTACTCTGGAGTGGGCGGGATCTTAATTGGGCTTTATTTTGGGGGGTAAGGCTTATATTGGGCGCATGTGTAAAAAAAATCAAGCTAGGACTTACTTTCAGGGTAGGTTGTATTTTCAGGGAAACATGGTAAAATAAGAGGTCCTCTTGGTCAAGCAGGAGAACCTATTCCATGTCGGACTGTCTCACTTAGCAACAGAAATTTGGGGCTCAATTGTGCTCATAAGACCTGTACATGGAATGCAACTGGTTTCTTACAAAGACATTCCAACTGAAGAATGTAGGTCCATGGACAGTTTCTTCTTGATCAGTCAAAGATGGTTTATTCTTAAAAGCATGGCTGTCTCATCTGGGGTGCCAAATGTTAGCAAAGTTGTAATTTCTGGGGTCACCTGATGCTCACCCAGATTCTTCTCAGCCAAGCTTCATCCGTCCTACTTTAAGGGCCCTCCAAAAGATAATATGGGTTGAGCAAAAAACTCATGGTGTATTCACTTTGCTCCCTGGCCTGCTGTTGACTTTGAAAACATGGTCCTTCATAGACATCCTCCTGGGCTTGCTAAGTTCTCCAACCCCTTGCCTTCTTTTGGTCCAAAAAGAGGGGTGACTATTTTTTGGGGGGTGACTATTTCTGAGTGATATTTCCCATAATGCATGTGGTTGGCATGCTTGGCAGGTTCTCTGCTCGAATCCCGGCATGTCACGCCGGGCACTGGAAATTGCAGAAGTCAGCCGATTGGAAGAAGTGGTAAACATTCACCAAGGGGAACATCAGCACAGCTCCTAGCAGAGACCCCAGCTGCTCCACCGCACCGTACCAGACCAGGGCACTGTGGCTGCAGCTGCGAAGGATCATCCCTAGCATCACCTTGACGTAGGTGAGGGTTCCGGTGAAGGACACCCAGGAGATCACCTGTCGAGAGAACGGAGAGAAGATGTGGGTGAGAAGTTGCCAGATTGAGATCTTGGAAGATCTCCAGAAGTTGCTGGTGGCTCCATCACTGGAGGTTTTTCAGGAGACACTGGACAGTCACTTGTCTGAGATGGCATAGGTTCAACTCCTGCTTGAGCAGGGGGTTGGACTACATGACCTACAAGGCCCCTTCCAATTCCAATTCCAATTCCTATTCTACTCTACTCCACTCCACTCTACTCCACTCACTCTACTCTACTCTACTTTACCCTACCCTACCTTACCCTATCCTATCCTATTCCATTCCATTCCATATTCTATTCCATATTCTATTCCATATTCTTATTTCTCTATTCTATTCTATTCTATTCTATTCTATTCTATTCTATTCTATTCTATTCTATTCTATTCTATTCTATTCTATTCCATTCCATTTCATTCCATTCTATTCTTCTATATTCCTATTCTATTCTATTCTATTCTATTCTATTCTATTCCATTCCACCAGTCATTGCAGTGTGTAAAGATGTCTGACTACCTACATAGCGTTTATTCATTTTATATGTTTTTTTACAAGTCACAAAAAGCAACATAGATATAGCATTAGGATTGGTGAAACCTCCAACCAATCCTTAAAAATAGTGGTGATGTTAGTAAGGTGAGATCATTGTACCAGATATGGGACTTACCAGCCCAGAACAGGGAGTGATATCATGCAAAGAGGCCCATATAGGTGTTAGGCACAGCAGTATGCTGCGTGCACCCTCTACAGGATCTCTATTTCTACTACACTATACTATGCTATGCTGTGCTATGCTATGCTATGCTGTGTTATGCTATGCTATTCTTATTTCTTTATTCTATTCTTATTTCTCTATTCTATTCTATTCTATTCTATTCTATTCTATTCTATTCTATTCTATTCTATTCTATTCTATTCTATTCTATTCATATTTCTATATTCTTTTCTGTTGTGGCCTGCCAGTAGCCAGTGGAGCTGGTGGCAGACTCAGACAGTGAGGAGGTTGGGGAGGAACCTGGGCTAGTCCTGGAGTTTGGGGAGGGCTCTGACAGGTGCTCTCATCGGAGGCAGAGATGGGGTCAAGGCTGTCAGACAGTTATCAGCTGCCTTTGGAATCAGAGGTCAATTAGGCAGAAGAACAGCTGGAGCCTGTTCCCAGTGTGTGCATGCACAGAGCTGCCAGAAGAAGGGAACAGCTAAGGAACAAGGTTCGACTTGGGAGTAAAGCCACAGGTGGATGGTGAATGGCCCCTCCCAGAGGGAATACAAGAGGAGCAAAAGGGGAGTGGGGCTTTGCAGGAGACAATTAGTTCATTTATTTAGGGTGAAGATTTGTTTCTGACTCCTTGCCAAGTATTGTCTGCTACAGCGTGGCGTTTGGAAGATATCGACCTGGCAACTCTCTAAGCCTGATCAAGGCCTGTAGTTGTGAACTCTCCTGGAAGACTGTTTGCGGGGACTTTGCTGGAGAGGAAATTCCCTTGAATCTAAAGAAAAAGAGGTTTTATCGGGACAAGGAGTCAGCTTCACGATCTTGGGAACAAGCCTAGGCCAGAATACATGGAACCACAAAGCCCAGCATGCTGTGCGACTCCAAGCCCCCCCCCCATATTTTCCACTCGTGGGAAGTGATCGAGTGGTTGACTTACAATCAGGGCATCTCCCCAGTTGGAGTGCTGCAGGAGGGGGCAGGGGCTCAGCACAGCCATGGCCATGTTGTAGACCCCAAAGGCAGTTCCTGCAGCCGTCAGGATCCCCAGGAAGAGAAGAGACCTGGAGGGACGGAAAAGACAGAGGTTGTGGGTTGCCATTTTTGGACATGGACCCAGACTTCGCCCATAGCAAGAGAGCATCCAGAGGAAGAACTGGTTAGACAGCATGGAGAAGATATAAGCTGGGTATACATGCCACGGTAAGCCAGGATTGAGGAAAGAAATGATCGTGAACCATGAAGAAGCTTGAGAAAGAAACTGGAATATTGATATTATGGGGTGCTCTCTGAGCTGGATGGTTTTTTGTTTTTTGTTTGCAGATGTTTCATGACCCAACTAGGGAACATCATCGGTACTAGAAGGGAGTGGGGTTTGCAAAGAGGAGGAGGAGGAGGAAGGAAGGAAGGAAGGAAGGAAGGAAGGAAGGAAGGAAGGAAGGAAGGATTTGGTATCTTGCAAGCCATTCAGAAGCTTGAGAAAGAAACTTGAATAGGTTGATATTATGAGGTCCTTGGTGTTCTCTTTGCTTGGTCATTTTGCAGACCTTTTATGAACAAACTAGATAACACCATCAAGTGCGAGAAGTGAGTGGGGTTTTCTCCCTGCTTATATACTAGTGGTTTGCCATAAGAGTGCTAGGATAAATGTTTTGTGTGGTTTGATAGTTCATTAGGTAAGGAAACTTCTGCAAGAAAACAACTAAGCTTTCCTCCTCCTCCTCCTCCTCCTCCTCCTCCTCTTCCTCCTCCTCCTCCTCCTCCTCTCCACACACCTCACTCCTTTCTAGCACCAATGACATTCCCTAGTTGGGTCATAAAATGTCTGCAAGAAAACCACCAAACTCAGAGAGCACCAAGGACCCCACAGTCTGCCTTCTTCCTCCTCCTCCTCCTCCTCCTCCTCCTCCTCCTCCTCCTCCTCCTCCTCCTCCTCCTCCTCCTCCTCCTCCTCCTCCTCCTCCTCCTCCTCCTCCTCCTCCTCCTCCTCCTCCTCTCCACACACCTCACTCCTTTCTAGCACTGATGACATTCCCTAGTTGGGTCATAAAATGTCTGCAAGAAAACCACCAAACTCGGAGAGCACCAAGGACCCCACAGTCTGCCTTCTTCCTCTTCCTCCTCCTCCTCCTCCTCCTCTCCACACACCTCACTCCTTTCTAGCCCTGATGATGTTCCCTAGTTGGGTGATGAAACGCCTACAAGGAAACCACCGCGCTCACAGAGCACCCAGGGATTCTCCTTTCAACCCTGAGCTGGAGAATATCCTCTTCCATTAGTACCCATTGTCTTAACCCCAAGCATACACACCTGTTGGGTAGGAAGGTAGCCACGGTGCAGGCGAGAGGGTTGGCCATGGAGCTCAAGGTGGCCGCCAGATGGTACGCCAGGTTGCCGTAAGGCAAGCAGGAGTAGCTTTGCACGGAAGGGAGGATGCCGTTGGTCAGGGCATTCAGCCAAGTGACAAGGAAATAGATGAAGACCAATTTGGAGCCAGAATACAGGGCCTTCTCATCCCTTGGACCCTCTTCATTGACGTTCTCCATCCTTCTCTCTGTAGTGTAGGTTGGGCCTCCCTTCAAGTTGTCCGGTTCCTCCTTGCCCGCGGGAAACTTCTGGATCGAGTTCAGGGTGATCTCACTGGAGCATAAATCCTGCCTGGAAAGGTCCCACGACTGGGGCTGCCAGTTGAGGAAGACGAAGGCCACCAGGCAGAAGGACATCATGGCCGAGAGGAGGAGGAAGAAGACCAAGCTGGAGAAGTTGGCCGGAGAGTAGCGTGTCTCCATAGGCAGGGAGTCCCCAGCTCCTGTGGCGTTGGCCCACGAAGAGTTGCCCAGGCTGGCGTTGAAGGCTGGCCCTGGAACCTGGACGCAGGTGGCAATGCCGGCGCCCTGGGCCAGGGCGAAGAGAGCTGGGATGAAGCCACTGAGCCCTTCCCCGATAAAGAGGGTGGGGACATACCGAGGGTGGAAGCGAGCCATGAAAGGCAGGAAGGTGACGGACGAGGTGCAGTCCACCAGCGAGAGGAAGAAGGTGAGGACAAAGAAAGACACGCTGTGAGGTTCTCCAGCGACGGGCGTGGTGTAATGCCAAAGGAAAGCTAGGAGGAAGAGAGCTAGGATGCCCATGGAGACCACCACGCAAATCACCGGCACCTCCTTCAACACACCAGGCTTCAGTTTGTGCATGAGGGTGACAAAGAGAGGCCCGAGATTGGCCAGTTGGATGATGATGGTGAGGTAGGAAGGGAGATACCAGCCTTCAGGCAATTCGTTGACCAGCAGGGGAAGCTCAACCCAAACGCCGTTGATGGCCACCCAGGAACCGGTGCCAAAGATGCAGGCCAGGAAGTGAGTGAGCCACGCCATCTTTGCCTCCGGAGCAGAAGACCTGAAGGAGAGGAGAGGTGGCTTAATAGATTAGATTAACAGAGTTGGAAGGGACCTTGGAGGTCTTCTAGTCTAACCCCCCACCCCCACCCAAGCAGGAGACCCTACATAATTTCTGACCAGTCTCTTCTTCAAAGCCTCCCAGGGATGAAGCTCCCACAACTTCTGAATAACAGAATAATAATCAGAGTTGGAAGGGACCTTGGAGGTCATCTAGTCCAACTCCCCATCCAAGCAGGAGACCCAACACCATTGCTGACAGATGGCAGTCCAATCTCTTCTTGAAGGGATGAAGCTCCCACAACCTTCGAAGGCAACTTCTGTTCCATTAGTTATTTATTCTCACTGTCAGAAAATTTCTCCTTATTTCCAGGTTGAATCTCTGCTTGTTCAGTTTCCATTCGTTGTTCCTTGTCTGGCCTTTGGGTGCCTTGGAGAATAGCTTGATCCCTTCCTCCTCTCTGGGGCAGCCCCTCAAATATTGGAAGATGCTCTCCTGTCCCCCCTGGTCCTTCTCTTCACTAGACTAGCCAGGCCCAATTCCTGCAACCATTCATTGTATGTTTTAGCCTCCAGTCCCCTCATCATCCTGGTTGCTCTTCTCTGCACTTTTTCCAGAGTCTCAACATCTTTTTTGTAATGTGGTGACCAAAACTGGATGCAGGACTCTAGGTGTGGTCTTACTAAGGCTTTATAGAGGGGTATTAGTACTTCCCTTGATCTTGATTATATCCCTCTGTTGATGCAACTTAGGATTGCATTAGCTTTTTTGGCTGCTGCTGCACACAGCTGGCTCCTATTTAGCTGGTTGTCCACTAAGACTCCAAGATCCCTTTCAGGGTTCCTGCTATTGAGCCTGGTTTCACCACGTCTATATGTATACTTTTGGTTTTTCTTGCTAAGTGTAGGACTTTACTTTCCTCTCCATAGAATTTCATTTTGTTAGATATGGCCCAGTGCTCTAGTCTGTCAAGATCCATCTGGATCTTGAGCCGATCTTCTTGGGTGTTGGCTATTCTTGCCAGCTTAATATCATCTGCAGATTTGGTAATTTCCCCTTCTAGTCCCTCATCTAAGTTGTTAATGAAGATATCAAAGAGTCCTGGGCCTAAGACGGAACCTTGTGGCACCCCACTGCTTACTTCCCTCCATGTAGACTTAGACCCATTAAGGACTACTCGAATACTATATGATATGGGAATTATTCTTGTCAATGGCTGGAGAAAAAAATATGGAGATTGGAAATGAAAGAAGATGAGAGAAATATAGAAAACAGGTAAACAGAATTAAATATGTTAAGATGGGGATTGTTATAACAACTCGATATATTATGGACATCAGCATTAAGTAAGAGAGCATTAATACTCAGGTAACAAACACATGTAAACTGCCATTATTGCACAAGAGATTTGCACCCAGACGATGCTCTATTTAGATGGAAAATTGATTTATATTAAAATAAAATGTTTTTTAAAATTACATTAAAAAAAATAAGGGGTGGTATCGGGCTCCCTCAAAGATTACCTGGACGGTTTGCAAAACTCTGCGCCGTCCCTTTAAGAGGATCGCCCATCTGTTCCTCTCTTAGATTGAAATAAGGAAAGGATCCAGGAATTCATCTCTGCCCACCTGGTTACCTTTGCTACCTGCTAACTGTTACAGGTGTGACGCAGGCAGCTCTGCAGCCCTTCCTCAGTTCCTGGACCCCAACCAGGTGGGCAGATCGAAGGACAACGGTTGCCTACTACACAGCAAAACTGGACAGGTTTCTCTTTCTCCCCAACTATGGGGAGGAGTTCCACTTAGTGTTGAAAGCGGGCCTGGGCAGTAAGGGAGGACTCGTGAAATGTACCTTTTAGTTTGGCAAACACCCTTCTTCCCCCAGCGTCTGCCCCCAGGTAAGCGATGGGTCCCCTCGTGCAAGCAGGTGGAGGTCTGCCTTTTCATGCCTTCCAGCCAGGTTTGAGAGTTTCATTTACCTGTGTGCTGGTCCGTACAGGTGGCACCGCCTTGAAACCACAGTGGGGAGATCACCTTTTGTTAGAGAAAGGAGAGGAAGACAGGCGCTGGGCGCAAGGCACCAAACAGGCTGATCGAGATTTTTTTAAGGCGAGGATTGTGATTGGGGGCTGGGAAGGTTGGAGAGCTGGATTTCGTCACAAGGCTGGGATTGTTGCCTTCTCAAGGCTGGGCAGGGAACAGCTTGGCCAATATTTTGGGAGAAAGAGAAAAGAGATTGTAAGATTGTATGCCTTTCCTTTCCTTTCCTTTCCTTTCCTTTCCTTTCCTTTCCTTTCCTTTCCTTTCCTTTCCTTTCCTTTCCTTTCCTTTCCTTTCCATTCCTTCCCTTCCCTTCCCTTCCTTTTTTAGTATTTATTTGATTTGTCAATTGCTTACAAGATACAGGTATAAGAATAAATATAGTTTTGAATACATGAGATAGATACTTATAAGAAAAATAAAAAAACAATAGGACAGGGACGGCAGGATTGGTGCACTTATACATGCCCCCTACAGACCTCTTAGGAAAGGGGTGAAGTCAATAGTAGACAGTCTAAGGTTCAAGTTTTTGGGGTTTGGAGAAGAAACCACAGAGTCAGGTAGAGTATTCCAGACATTGACCACTCTGTTGCTGAAGTCGTATTTCCTCCAGTCAAGTTTGGTGCGGTTAACCTTGAGTTTGTATCTATTGTTTGCTCCAGTGTTGTTATGATTAAAGCCAAAGTATTCATTGACAGGTAGGACATTGCAATGTATGATTGTACATACTATACCTAGATCAGACTGAAGGCGGCATAGTTCTAGGTTTTCTAGGTCTAGAATTTCGAGTCTGGTGGCATAAGGTCTTCTGCAACGAGTAGAGGAGTAGAGAACTCTTCTTGTGAAATATTTCTGGATTTTCTCAACTGTGTTAATATCAGATACGTAATGTGGGTTCCAGACTGATGAGCTGTATTCAAGTATTGGTCTAGGCAATGTTTTGTATGCTCTAGTTAGGAAGTGTGATATTACCAGAGAAAAAGCTATGTAGGATTAGTTTAACAACTCTTAATGCCTTTTTGGCTATGTAGTTACAGTGGGCTCTAGCACTTAGATCATTAGAGATGAGTATTCCAAGGTCCTTGACAGAGTTTGGATCCTTTCCTCTCCTCTCCTTTCTTTTCCTGTTTTCTCTTCTCCTCTCCTCTCCTTTCTCTTTTCCTTTCCTTTCCCTTTTTCTTCCCTTTCCTTTTCTTTCCTCTCTTTTTCTCTCCTTTCCCTTCCTTTCATTTTCTTTCCTCTCCTCTCCCTTCCTTTCTTTTTCTTTCTCTCCTCTTTTCCTTTCCTTCCTTTCTCTTTTTCTTTCCTTTCCTCTCCTCTCCTCGCCTTTCTTTTCTTTTCCTTTTATCTCCTTTCCTTTCTCTTTTCCTTTCCTTTCTCTTTTCCTTTCCTTTCTCTTTTCCTTTCCTATCCTTTCCTCTCCTCTCCTTTCTTTTCTCTTTTCCTTTCCCTTCCCTTCCTCCTTTTTTCTTTTCATCCTTCCCCTCCTTCCCTCCTTTTTCTTTTAATCATTTCCTTTCCTCTTCTCCCCTTCCCCTCTCCTCCCCTCCTCTCCTCCTTTTCATCTGTCCTTCTCCTCCTTTCCTCCTGTCCTCCTCCCATCATCTTCTTCTCATCTTCTCTTCCTCTTCCTCTTTTCTCTCCTCACCTCTCCTCCTCTTATTCTTTGTCCTTCACATTGCTTTTTCCTCCTCCTTCCCCTCCTTTCCTCCTTCATCTTCTCCTTCTTCTCAACTCTTCCTCCTCTCCTCCCCCTCCCTTTCCCCCTCCTCCTCTTTCTCATCTCCTCTTCTTTCTCCTGCTTCCCTTTCTCCCCCCCCCTTATCTCCTTCTCCTTCATCTTCCCCACTTCCACTCCCCTCCCCTCCCCAGGAAGTGGCTGCTTCTGAATGCAGGGCAGAGAGAGTGTGAGAGCAAGGGATTGCAAGACTGGCTTGGAAACTTCACAGAATGTTGGAAATGTAGCTCATGTGACAGCAGCAGCAGCAGTCAGTAGCTCTGAAGCAACTGGCTGATGTTACCTAGTTGGGTCATGAAATGTCTGCAAGCAAAGAGCCAAACTCAGTGAGCACAAAGGACCCCACAGTCCCCCTCGCCCTTCTTCCCCTCCCTCTCTCCTTCCCCTTCCTCTTCTTCCTCCTCTCTGCAAACTTCACTCACTTCCAGCACTGAAGATGTCTACAAGAAAACCGCCAAGCTCAGAGAGAACCAAGGACCCTACGATCCTCCTCCTCCTCCTCCCCACACACCCCACTCCCTCCTGGCACTATGATGTTACTTAGTTGGGTCATGAAATGTCTGCAAGAAAACAACCAAGCTCAGATGTTGTGTCCGTCGCGGAAGGAGACTCGGAGTTCAGTGACTTAGTTCAGCTCTTTATTGGATCCCGAGATCGGCTCGGGATTCAAGGGGAAAAACAGCGGCTTTTATTCTCTGGCCGTGGCGGCCACGGCCAGTGGCACCGCTTTGAATCTCCCGCGATTAGTTTCCACCAATGGCGGCGGATTCGCAGCGGACCAATCAGTGCGGCTCACTCGGCCAATGAGATCGCCGTGCACTTTGGCCAATCACAGTGCGGTGCTTGCAAGTATGCTAATGACTGTACAGAACACCCCTCCCCTCTTGGTATGGTCCTACGTAATGTAGTCCCGTAAGTAAGCGGGGCTTCGTACTTGCCTACTTGACCTGCGCAGGTTAGTTGTTGCTTGGCTCCCGGCCGGTTCAGTCGGGTTCTGTGTTGCTCTCTGCCTCATCGGTGAAACCGCCTGGAAGGCCTCGCTGGGCCTTTCGTCGCAGCTCCCTCCCGGTCTACTCGGGCTGGTTGAGCTGCAGTTATTGCCGCTCCCGCCTGGTCTTTCTGGGCTGGTTGAGCTGGCCTGGCTGCTTCTCCCTGGTGAGGCTTCGAGCTGGCTGCTTGTCGGTGAGTATTGCTGGTTTGTTTCTATTGGTTTTTGGTTCCCGGGGTATTCCCTCCCCTCTTGGTTTGTGTTATGGGGGCTATCTGTGTCTGTTTGCGTGTCGGTTGTGTTTCCCATAGTTGTTCTCGATCTTATTTGATCGATGTGTCATTTCCATGCTCGTCCATCGGTTATTTGCAGCCGGTACGAGCGGGGACCTGTCAGCTGGGTTATGGTTGCCAGTACCCAAAGTAGATCTCCGGTAAGGTTCTTCGCGTAGACTGCGTCGCCTGGTGAAAATGTTCGGTGTTTGCTTGAGGAGTTTGGGGTTCTTTTCTGGGTTGTATGTGGGGTGCAGCTTGTCGAGTGGGGACCTTAATTTCCTCCCCATTAATAGTTCTGTCGGGCTTTTGTTGGTTGTTGTGTTCGGGGTTATGTGTTGTATAAAAAGCATTTTATTTATTTTGTCTTGGATTTCCCCGTGTTCAATTTTTTGGATGGTTTTTTTTTGTGAATTGAACCATCTGTTCCACCCTCCCGTTCGCTGCTGGATGTGCCGGTACTGTCAGTGCATGTCGTATGCCCTGTTCCACTAGGAATTTTTCAAATTCCAGCGAGGTAAATTGGGGCCCGTTATCTGACACGATGACATCTGGGAGGCCGTGGGTTGCGAACAGCTTGCTGAGTTCCTTGGTCACGGCTTCCGTGGTGGTGGTTTTCATGTTGCTTACCTCCAACCAGTTGGAGTAAACATCTACCGTGATAAGGAATATATGTCCTTTTGTGGGCCCGGCAAAATCTATGTGAATCCTGGACCATGGTCCCCTGGGGGCTTCCCATTCCAGGATTGGTGCTGCGGGAGGGCTTGGCCTGGTTTCTTGGCAACGTTTGCATGTTGCCACCCAAGTCTCGATTTGCTTATCCATCCCTGGCCACCAGGCGTAACTCCTGGCCAGGGCTTTTGTTCTAATTATGCCCGGGTGCCCCTCGTGTAACAACTCCAATACCTTCCCTTGTAACCTTTCTGGGATAACAACTCTATCCCCCCAAAGTACACAACCTTTTTGTAATGAGAGTTCTGTTTGCCGGTTCCGGAATGTCCTGAATGATTCGTCATCGTCCTTTTCCAGCCACCCCTTTTCTACCCAATGTAACACCCGCGCCAGACGCTTGTCTTTATTAGTCTCGTGGGCAATGTCTGACACGATTATGGGTAGATTGGGCAGAATCTCTATGCTGAGGGTGGCTGTCATGGGTGCTGGGTCAGTGTCTAGGTCAGGTAACGGCATGCGGCTCAGAGCGTCTGTGTGGGTGATCATCTTACGGGGTCGGTGTGTGAGCCAGTAGCTGTAGGCGGCAAGGAATTCGGACCACCTTGTCATTCTAGGAGATAGAATGTTCGGGGTGGCCCTGTTCCCAGCCAGGATTCCCAGCAGCGGCTTGTGGTCGGTGATGATGGTGAACGTGCGGCCGTAGAGGTACTCGTGGAACCTCTTCACTGCAGCGACGATAGCCAGGGCCTCTTTGTCCAGCTGACTGTAGTTTCTCTCCAGTTTGGTGAAGGTCCTCGAAAAGAAGGCGATGGGTGCTTCTTTTCCATCGGGGAGCATGTGGCTGAGGACGGTGCCGATGCCGAAAGGTGAGGCATCACATGTGACTGCAAGTGGTAGGGTCTCGTTGTATTGGATGAGGACGGCATCCGAGGTGAGCAGGTCCTTGGTTTTGCTGAAGGCGGCTTCCTCACGTTTCCCCCAAGTCCATGTGGCCACCTTGTCCAAAAGCCTATGCAAAGGCTCCGCCGCGGTCGCCTTTTGGGGCAGGAAAACATTATAGAAATTAAGCAGTCCTAGAAATGCCTGCAGTTCCATTTTATTCTTTGGCATGGGGGCTTCTTTATTGGCTCTGATTTTTTTCATGGTTGGATGGATGCTGTGCCAGTCTAGGAGGTATCCCAGGAACTTGACCCGCTCTGTGTACAGCTGGCATTTCTCTTTTTTCACCTTTAGCCCGGCCTCTTTGAATTTGGTTAGTACCTCCCTTAGATGACCCTCTAGTTCTTGTTGGTTGGCCACTGACACCAGTACGTCGTCGAAGTAGGGCACCACCCCCTTAATTCCTTGCAAGAGTCTCTCCATGAGGCTCTGGAAAATTCCCGGAGCCATGCTGACTCCAAACTGGAGTCTCTTACAGTGAAACGCTCCCCGGTGGGTGACTATGGTCTGCGCCTCGGCGGTTTCTGTGTCGACCAGCAGCTGTTGGTAGGTTTGTGCCAGGTTGAGCTTCGCAAAAATCTTGCCTCCCCCCAGTGAGTGTAGGAGGTGCTGCACTACTGGAACGGGGTAGGCGCTTTGTTGTAAGGCGCAATTTAGGGTGGCCTTATAGTCCCCACAGATTCTCACCGCCCATCGGGCTTGACTGGGGTGACTATGGGGGTCTCCCACTGGGCATGATCGATTGGCTGTAGGACCCCTTGTTTGATGAGCTTGTCAATTTGCTCATCGATTTTGGGCTGGAATGCAAAAGGTACCCGCCATGGTTTTAGGCGTATCGGGGGAATGCTGGGGTCTAGGCTGAAGGAAATAGGGGGCCCTCGGTACTTGCCTAGGGTGCTGTCAAACACTTCCTGGAAGTCCCGTGCAAGTTGCTCTTCCCAGTCGGCATCTGTGATGTGATCGACGCCCGTAACTTCGATCCCGAGTAGTGCGAACCACTGTAGTCCCAAAAGGCTGGGGCGGGCTTGGTCCACGATCGTCAGGGGAAGCTTTGCTGAGCGGCACTTGAAAGTCACTTCGAAATGTCCGTTTCCGACTACCGGGATGCGGTTTCCCTGGTAGTCTTTAAGGATTAATTTCTGGGTTTCCAGCCCCCTCTTGTGGATCGCAGGCACCAAACATTTGATTTCTCGCCAGACAACCATGGAGAGGTAGGACCCGGAGTCCACCTCCATTTTGCATGGTTTGCCTTCGATGCCCACTTCCACGTATGCCTTTCGGGCGTCTGCGCTTGATGAGTGGCTGATGATGACTGTCTGGTGAGTTTCCTCTTTCTGACGGTTTTTGCCGCTTCGTCGGCCCTGTCCGTCTCAGTTCCAGCGATTTTCGGCTTGGCAGTCTCTGGCCCTGGGCAGGGATGCCGTCTCGTCTCCGGTTGCTGTGATCTCGCCGTCGGAGGCTGTAGGCTTTCCTCAGTCAGCAGACTCGGGCGATGTGACCTTTTTTTATCGCAGTGTCGGCAGATCGCATCAAAAAACCAGCACTCCGATCGAGGGTGGTCGTCTCCGCACCTGGCACATGTGGGTCCCGACTTATGACTCCGCCGATCGCGCTGGTCTCGTCCCGTCTGGAGTCGATGGATGTCTTCTTCCTCGTCCGTGGTGTTGGAGGCGGAGTGGAAGTCGCCATGATGGGTGGTGGTCTCTCGGCAGCTTGCTTCTGGGTGGGCCTCGGTCACTGAGCCCGTCTCGATGGTTACGGTGCGTTCCCCAGTGTCCAGTCTCTGCATTCAATTCACCGATTTCCAGGTTGCCTCGGCTGCAGTGGCTTCGGCGAGGGCGTCGGCGAGGGCGATGTCGCCTTTTGCCATCAGACGGCTTTGGAGGACTGGGTCTCTGAGTACGACACGGTCCCGCAAAGCTTCGTCCATGTCCGAGAACCCGCACATGCCCTCTAGGCTCCGTAGATCAGCCACAAAGTTGCTGATGCTCTCACCCGATCTCTGGTCCCGCCGGTAGAAATCATGCCACCTGATGAGGGTGGACACGGCGGGGGCATAGTGGTTTCGGAGCAACGGCTCGAGATCGGCCCAGTCCATCTCCTTCAAGTCCCCGGGTTTTGCGAGAGCTTTTGCCATCTTGAACACTGCGGGCCCGCAGTGTGTTAGAAAGACGGCTCTTTTCTTCTGCCCGGCCTGCATCCTTCAAGTTGCTACTTTCGAGGAACATTAGGAATCGGTCTGTGTACGATTCCCAGTCCTCGGTAGCTGGGTTAAAAGGTGCGGATGGTGCGATGCTGGCCATCTTGTCGGTCTCGCTTCCTCAGGACACGTGCTTGATGGGGATTAGTCTCGAGATCCCATCTTCGTCGCCAGTGTTGTGTCCGTCGTGAAAGGAGACTCGGAGTCAGTGACTTAGTTCAGCTCTTTATTGGATCCCGAGATCGGCTTGGGATTCAAGGGGAAAAACAGTGGCTTTTATTCTCTGGCCGTGGCAGCCGCGGCCAATGGCACCGCTTTGAATCTCCCGCGATTAGTTTCCACCAATCGCGGGGGATTCGCAGCGGACCAATCAGTGCGGCTCGCTCAGCCAATCAGATTGCCGTGCGCTTTGGCCAATCACAGCGCGGCGCTTGCAAGTATGCTAATGACATCAGAAATCACCAAGGACCCCATAGTCATCTTCCTCCTCCTTCTCCTCCTCCTCCTCTCCACACACCCCACTCCCTCCTGGCACTATGATGTTACTTAGTTGGGTCATAAAATGTCTGCAAGAAAACAACCAAGCTCAGAGATCACCGAGGACCCTACAGTCATCTTCCTCCTCCTCCTCCTCCTCCTCCTCCTCCTCCTCCTCCTCCTCCTCCTCCTCCTCCTCCTCCTCCTCCTCCTCCTCCTCCTCTCCACACACCCCACTCCCTCCTGGCACTATGATGTTACCTAGTTGGGTCATGAAATGTCTGCAAGAAAACCACCAAGCTCAGAGATCACCAAGGACCCCACAGTCCTCCTCCTCCTCCTCCTCCTCCTCCTCCTCCTCCTCCTCCTCCTCCTCCTCCTCTCCACACACCCCACTCCCTCCTGGCACTATGATGTTACCTAGTTGGGTCATGAAATGTCTGCAAGAAAGCCACCAAGCTCAGAGATCACCGAGGACCCTGCAGTCCTCCTCCTCTCCACCAACCCCACTCCCTCCTAGCACTGATGGCGTTCCCCAGTTGAGTCACAAAACATCTGCAAGAAAGCCACCAAGCTCTGAGAGCACTTAGGAGCCCTCATTTCAACCCTGAGCTACAAATCATCTCCTTCCTTGGTACTTTTCTCAATCTCAGCCCAACTGATTTGAGCTACAACCTCCCCAAACAACACAGAGAGAGAGAGAGAGAGAGAGAGAGAAACAATCGAACAATCACACAATTACCTCAACTTGCCCAGTTCTTCTTCGCCTCCAGGAAAAGTCCCCAGCCTTAGCGTGAGAAGACGACAAAGGAATAGATCAACAAGAACTCCTCCGTGGGCAACTTTCTCGCCTCCTGTCGCTGATTTTCTAACGTAAAAGTGTTGGACTCTGACCAGGTGATTTCATCAGTCAAGTCATGGAATAGTCGTAGAGTTCACAAAGAACTTTAAGGCTCCCGGCGCCGTTCTTGGCACGTTCCAAGGTTTCACTGCTTTGATCCATGCAATATCCTTTGATTTTGTCCCGGGTAGCAGGCCGTACCATTGTTTTCCTTCCTTGGGGGGGTGGGGGGTTGGACTTGCACGGAACTGTTGGCCTCCTCAGAGTTGGAATGGACGGTCTGTACTACCTTAGCTTTGAACATATTTATCTGATGCCTTGGGAAAGACGTTGGCTTGCTCAGCCTACCAAAGCCTTTGAAATGAGGATTTTTTTCTAGTTCAGGGCTATTGGGGGGTCAGCACCCCATCCGTCTCCAGAATCGTATCCCAAGTCCTTTCCTTTCTTCCTCTTTCCTTTCCTTTTCTTCTCTGTTTCTTTTCCTTTCCTTCCTTTTCCTTTCCTTTTCTTCATCACTTTTGTTTTCCTTTCCTTCCTTTCCTTCTCTACTTCCTTTCCTTTCCTTTCATCTCTTTCCTTTCCTCTTTCTTTTCTTTTCTTCTCTATTTCCTTTTATTTTTCCTTTCCTTTCTCTTTCTTCCTTTCTTTTCTTCCTTTCCTTTCCTCCTCCTTTCCTTTCTTCTTTCCTTTCCTTCTCTATTTCCTTTCCTTTCCTTCCTTTTCCTTTCCTTTCCCTCATAGAGATTCCCTCTATTATCTTTTCCTTTCCTTTCCTTCCTTTTCCTTTCCTTTCCTTCACAGAGATTCCCTCTATTATCTTTTCCTTTCCTTTCCTTCCTTTTCTTCTCTATTTCCTTTCCTTTCCTCTCTTTCCTTTCCTTCCTTTTCCTTTCCTTTCTCTATTTCCTTTTATTTTCCTTTCCTTTCTCTTTCCTTTCCTTTCCTTCTCTATTTCCTTTCCTTTCCTTCCTTTTCCTTTCATTTTCTTCATCACTTTCGTTTTCCTTTCCTTCCTTTCCTTCTCTACTTCCTTTCCTTTCGTCTCTTTCCTTTCCTTCCTTTTCCTTTCTTTTCTTCTCTATTTCCTTTCGTTTTTCCTTTTTTTCTTTCCTTTCCTCTTTCTTTCCTTTTCTTCTCTTCTCTATTTCCTTTTATTTTTCCTTTCCTTTCTCTTTCTTCCTTTCCTTTCCTCCTCCTTTCCTTTCTTCCTCTTTCCTTTCCTTCTCTATTTCCTTTTGTTTTCCTTTCCTTCCTCTTTCCTTTCCTTTCCTTTCCTTCTCTATTTCCTTTCCTTTCTTTTCCTTCCATTTCCTTCTCTATTTCCTTTTCTTTTTCTTTTCTTTTTCTTTCCTTTCCTCTTTCTTTTCTTTTCTTCTCTATTTCCTTTTATTTTTCCTTTCCTTTCTCTTTCTTCCTTTCTTTTCTTCCTTTCCTTTCCTCCTCCTTTCCTTTCTTCTTTCCTTTCCTTCATAGAGATTCCCTCTATTATCTTTTCCTTTCCTTTCCTTCCTTTTCTTCTCTATTTCCTTTCCTTTCCTCTCTTTCCTTTCCTTCCTTTTCCTTTCCTTTCTCTATTTCCTTTTATTTTCCTTTCCTTTTCTTTCTCTTTCCTTTCCTTTCCTTCTCTATTTCCTTTCCTTTCCTTTCCTTCATAGAGATTCCCTCTATTATCTTTTCCTTTCCTTTCCTTCCTTTTCTTCCCTATTTCCTTTCCTTTCCTCTCTTTCCTTTCCTTCCTTTTCCTTTCCTTTCTCTATTTCCTTTTATTTTCCTTTCCTTTCTCTTTCC
Organism: Hydrophis major; assembly: GCA_033807585.1. Classification (NCBI taxonomy): domain Eukaryota; kingdom Metazoa; phylum Chordata; class Lepidosauria; order Squamata; family Elapidae; genus Hydrophis; species Hydrophis major. The sequence continues at coordinate 261,408,614 of CM066330.1, forward strand.
TTTCCTTTCCTTCTCTATTTCCTTTACTTTCCTTCCTTTTCCTTTCCTTTCCTTCATAGAGATTCCCTCTATTATCTTTTCCTTTCCTTTCCTTCCTTTTCTTCTCTATTTCCTTTCCTTTCCTCTCTTTCCTTTCCTTCCTTTTCCTTTCCTTTCTCTATTTCCTTTTATTTTCCTTTCCTTTCCTTTCTCTTTCCTTTCCTTTCCTTCTCTATTTCCTTTCCTTTCCTTCCTTTTCCTTTCATTTTCTTCATCACTTTCGTTTTCCTTTCCTTCCTTTCCTTCTCTACTTCCTTTCCTTTCGTCTCTTTCCTTTCCTTCCTTTTCCTTTCTTTTCTTCTCTATTTCCTTTCGTTTTTCCTTTTTTTTCTTTCCTTTCCTCTTTCTTTCCTTTCCTTTTCTTCTCTTCTCTATTTCCTTTTATTTTTCCTTTCCTTTCTCTTTCTTCCTTTTCTTTCCTCCTCCTTTCCTTTCTTCCTCTTTCCTTTCCTTCTCTATTTCCTTTTGTTTTCCTTTCCTTCCTCTTTCCTTTCCTTCTCTATTTCCTTTCCTTTCTTTTCCTTCCATTTCCTTCTCTATTTCCTTTTCTTTTTCTTTTCTTTTTCTTTCCTTTCCTCTTTCTTTTCCTTTCTTCTCTATTTTCTTTTGTTTTTCCTTTCCTTTCCTTTCCTTTCTCTTTCCTTTCTTTTCTTCCTTTCCTCCTCCTTTCCTTTCTTCTCTATTTCCTTCCTTTTCCTTCCTTTTCCTTTCCTTCCTTTCTTGTCTATTTCCTTTTGTTTTTCCTTTCCTTTCTCTTCAAAATCTTGCTTCTTTTCTTCCTTCCTTCCCTCCCTTCCTCCAGCCCTTTCCACTGAACATTCCAGCATTTACTGGTTATTTTTGAATTGGCAAACCTGTTTGCTGATAGTGCTAGAAGGATCCGATTCTCTTCTACTTTGACCCCAGTGATTAAAGTTCCAATAAACCACATAGAATAAACAAGAATAGTGCAACAGCGCAAATAAATCATTCTTCTATTTTGCCCTTATCATAATCTTCACTCCATCTCTCCCTTTTCCAAGGACAACTTCCCAGTCCCTAAGATTGCACAAGAAAGGTCACAGAGAGGCGTACAGGATGGAATTACAAACACCCTGACAGAAGAAGGGAGGCCCACTGTCACACTGAAGCTTTCCCAAATGGAAGTGGCCTGGCCACCTGTCAGAAATAATAGGGATTTCTGCAGAAAACAAGGGGTTGGACTAGTCGACCTCTAAAGTTCCTTCAAATTCACACATCATGATTCTTTGATTATTTGTGGGGCTGCCCCAAAGAAGAGGAGGGTCCACTTATTTTCCAAAGCACCTAAAGGCAGAAGCAACGGATGGAAATGCATCCATGAGTAGAAGCAACCTGGAATTAAGGAGAAACTTTCCGACAGTGAGGACAATTAACCAGTGGAACAGCTTGCCACTAGATGTTGTAAATGCTCCAACACTGGAAATTTTTAAGAGACAGGACAGCCACTTGCCTGAAATGATATAGGAATTCCTACCTGAGCAGAGAGTTGGACAAGAAGAGTGACAGGGTCCCTTCCAGCTCTATTCTGATTCTGATTCTGATTCTTTCATGCATATGCATAGGCATCGACATATACATATACGTACATACATACATACATACATATGTACGTACATATATCTATATGCATGTATGTATCTTCTAGTCTCTCTTCCAATCGATAGATATAGATATCTATAAAGAGATATAATAGATATATAGATATAGTTAGATATAGATACAGACAGACAGACAGATAGATAGAAATAGAGATATATAGATATAGATACAGATACAGATACAGATACAGAGATAGATAGATAGATAGATAGATAGATAGATAGATAGATAGATAGATAGATAGATAGATAGATAGATAGACAGAGATAGAGATAGAGATAGAGACAGATACAGAGATAGATTAGATAGATAGATAGATAGATAGATAGATAGATAGATAGATAGATAGAGATAGAGACAGAGACAGAGACAGAGATAGATAGATAGATAGATAGATAGATAGATAGATAGATAGATAGATAGATAGATAGAGATAGAGACAGAGACAGAGACAGAGATAGATAGATAGATTAGATAGATAGATAGATAGATAGATAGATAGATAGATAGATAGATAGAGATAGAGACAGAGACAGAGACAGAGATAGATAGATAGATAGATAGATAGATAGATAGATAGATAGATAGATAGATAGATAGATAGATAGAAAGACAGATATAGACAGATAGATAGAGATAGACAGATAGATAGAGATAGAGATAGAGTTAGAGATAGAGATAGAGATAGATAGATAGAT